>JAMOIN010000473.1:863783-1158783 GCA_024666655.1 Dascyllus trimaculatus
GTGACACACAAGACAAATCATCTGCTACACTAGATGACATTCTTAAGGTTGTTTCTGAGCAGGGCAAGGCTATTGGAGAGCTAGTGAATGCTGTGAGGGAATGTGTCACTGTTAGAGAAAGGTCATACAGAGGTGGAAAGCCCAGACCAAAGTTTGAGTTCACAGAAGATGGAAAGCCTGTCTGTTTCAAGTGCAAGGTAGCAGGACACATTGCTAGGGAGTGCAAATCATTTAAGCAAAGAAGTCATTCTGCTGCCAGTAGCACATCCAATCAGGGAAACTAGCTTCCTCGGTTGCCAAGAGCCAAGCAATCCGAGGTGAGACCACAGGCTCAAAGACCCTGACTCGTGAGAGGTTTTTTGAACATGCAGTTGGTAAGTGTCCTGAAGTGGAAGTTGAGGTGGGCGGCGTTAAGGCAAGGATCCTGTTAGATACTGGGAGCCAGGTTAGCACCATCTCAGAAGCATTTTTCCGACAACACTTACTAGGTGAAAATGAAGACTTAACCTCCACAGCCAAATGGCTTAGGTTAACTGCAGCTAACTCATTACCAATTCCTTACATAGGTTACATTGAGCTCGATGTGCAAACCATGGGTTTAACTGTGCCTGAGTGTGGGTTCTTGGTAGTCAGGGATCCAGAAATCCAAGCAGAGCCAGAGAATCGAGAGCCAGTTCCAGAGTCTAACACAGGACAGAGAAGAGCAGAGCAGCCGGATAGAGAGAGAGATCACAGGCCAGAGGAGCCTCCACCAGTTCTCATTGGGATGAATGTAATAAAGAGATGTAAAGAGTTGGCCATTGTTAGTTTTGACTCAACCCTTGGAGGAGAGCTTAACACAGTTTGGAGAGAAGCTTTCCAGAGAGTTCAAACCTGTGAGATGTCAGAAAGGACATCTGCAGCCAGAGTAGCTGGTAGAAACACAGTGCATGTGCCAGCAGCATCCATTGCTACAGTGTTTGCAAAAGGATTTAAGAAATTCTCAGATGAACCGGCTCTGATGCTGCTTGAGCCCACCAACACACCACTACCAAGTGGCCTTGTTGTTGTTCCTACGTTAATTGAGACGAACCAGCACGTTTTTCCAGTCCAAGTAGTGAATTTCTCACAGGAAGATTTGTGGTTACAGCCCAGGACCAGACTTGGGGTGCTGAGCATGGTTGAGCACGTTGAAGAAGCGACAGAAGTGCACTTCAGTCGCATTTCGGCTGACCATGAGGAAGTGTCAGTGAACAAGAAAGAGGCCAAAACAGCAGATGAACTGCAGTCAGTGTTAGAACGGCTTAATGTTGGTGGTTCACCAGATGAACAGGCGAAGCTAGCTGTGCTTTTGGCTCAGTATAGTGACGTTTTTGCTTTCAATGATGAGGACTTAGGTTACACTGATAGAGTCAAACATGAGATTCATTTAGTTGATGAGGTTCCAGTCACACAGCCTTACAGGCGCATACCTCCAACACAGTACAAAGAGGTTCAAGAGCACATAACACAGTTACTGAAAAAAGGTGTTATAAAGGAGAGCACTAGTGCCTATGCGTCACCCATTGTGCTTGTGAGGAAGGCAGACAACAGCTTGAGGCTTTGTGTAGATTACAGGCGACTAAACTCCAAGACCAGACGTGATGCATTTCCTCTGCCACGCATCGATGAATGCTTTGATGCACTGCACGGGGCAAAGTTTTTCTCGACCATTGACCTTGCTAGTGGTTACCATCAGGTGGCAGTGCATGAGAAAGACCGGCACAAAACTGCTTTCACCACGCCGTTTGGGCTCTTCGAGTACACCAGACTTCCTTTTGGTGTTTGCAATGGGCCGGCAACTTTCCAAAGGCTCATGCAGGTTACAATGAGTGACTTAGTTTTCCAGATCATGCTTGTGTATTTGGATGATATACTAGTCTACTCACCGACTTTTGAAGATCACTTGACACGACTTCAGACAGTGTTACAGAGACTCAGAAAGACAGGATTAAAGGTCAAGGTAGAGAAATGTCATTTCCTACAGCCCAGTGTGTGTTTTCTTGGTCATCAAATCTCAGCGGAGGGAATAGGCACAGACCCGGACAAGCTGGCTGCGGTGAAAGGGTGGCCGATACCTACCACAGTTAAGGACCTTCGGTCCTTTTTAGGATTTTGTAGCTACTACAGAAGGTTTCTGCAGGGATTTTCCCAGATGGCAGGGCCTTTACATGATGTAGTGAATGTTTGCGTGAAAGAAAACAACCCAGCCAAGTCTAAGAGTATGCTTGACAGTTTATGGACACCCGCATGTCAGGAGTCTTTTGAGCAACTGAAGAATGGACTGACCAGTGCACCCCTGCTGGCCTACGCTGACTTTTCCTGTCCATTTGTTGTTGAGACGGATGCAAGCAGTTTAGGGTTAGGTGCAGTTCTCTACCAGGTACAGGGAGGCAAAAAACGTGTGATAGCCTATGCCAGCAGAAGATTAAGAAATGCAGAGAAAAATGACAGAAACTACAGCAGCATGAAGCTGGAGCTGCTTGCTCTTAAGTGGGCTGTGTCTGAAAAGTTTAGGGGGTACTTGTTGGGCTCCAAGATCACTGTAATAACAGATAACAACCCTCTGTGCCATCTGAACTCGGCAAAGCTAGGAGCCATTGAACAGCGCTGGGTCGCTCAACTAGCTCCCTTTGACTTTGAAGTGCAGTACCGCCCTGGTCGGTGTAACACCGCTGCAGACACCCTCTCTAGGCAGCCATTAGCAGGGGAGCCCCAGCCAACAGGGGATGATGAGGAGTTTGATGGGTATGTGTCAATTTGCAATGTGGTCAAGAGGGGAACGCCTTTAGAGCCAGATTTAGTCAGTGCAGGTGTCGCGTGCTGTCACGTGTTACAGCGGTGGAGCAAGACACTAGTCTCACTGACTCCCAGGGAAATACACCAACTCTGCCAGGCTACTCTAGAGAGGAATTAAAACAGTTTCAAAACAGTGACACCACACTTAAATCCTTTAGGCAGTTCTGGGACCAGAAAAAGAAGCCCACCCACCAGCAGAGGAGAGGTTTGGCTAAACCGGTTATTTCTTTACTCAGGTAGTGGCCCAGAGTCAGAGAGGTTGAGGGATTGCTGTATCGTGTCATTGAGGATGAACATTTGGGAGAGTGTCAGCAGCTTCTTTTGCCAGCATGTTTAAAGAAAGCTGTACTGGAGAGTGTGCATGATCTCATGGGACATCAGGGGATTGAACGCACACAGAACCTATTGAGGCAGAGGTGTTTCTGGGTGGGGATGCATGAAGACGTGGAGCAGTGGGTCAAACAGTGCCAGAGATGTGTACTTACAAAGTTACCACAGCCAAAAATACAGGCCCCCATGCAGCCTTTTCTAGCCACAAGACCTCTTGAAGTTGTCGCTGTAGATTTTACCATGCTGGAACCAGCCTCTGATGGGCGAGAAAATGTGCTAGTGGTAACTGATGTTTTCACCAAGTTTACACAGGCCTTTCCTACACGTGACCAAAAGGCTGATACCACCGCCAAAGTCCTTCTTCGTGAGTGGTTTATGAAGTATGGTGTGCCAGAGAGGTTGCACTCTGACCAAGGCAGGAATTTTGAGAGTGAAATCATTCAAGAGTTGTGCAAGTTATATGGTGTCAAGAAAACTCGCACCACACCACATCACCCACAGGGGAATCCACAGTGTGAGCGTTTTAATAGGACTCTCCACGACCTGTTACGCACACTGCCACCAGAAAAGAAACGCCGTTGGCCTGAACATTTGCTTGAGCTTGTCTATGCCTACAATGTAACTCCTCATGCCAGTACAGGTCACTCACCATACTACCTCATGTTTGGAGTACACCCACACCTTCCTGTGGATGCTTTGTTAGGACAGGAACAAGTGTTGGACAGAAAGCATGACTGGTTAGTGGTCCACCAGGAACGGTTAAACGAGGCGCACAACAGAGCAAGACAATATGCTGAACAAAAAGCTGCAGAGAGACTTGAGAAAAGCACAGTATATTGTCCCCCTGTAGAAGTAGGTCAGCTAGTTTACCTACGTCACTGGCCGCAAGGTAGAAACAAAATCCAGGATGCCTGGGGTCCTACTGTGTACAGGGTTATTGAGGTTCAGGGCAGCACACATACAGTTGAGCCAATGGAGGGTGGCCCCACTAGAAGAGCCCACATAACATATGGGCATAACATAACAGAGTAAACCTTAGACCTTGTGTTGGTCTGGTCCCTGCACCCAGGAAAAAGAGAGTGAGTGGCCATCCCCTCGCAACAGTCAGCTCTCCAGAAATTACTTCAGAATGAAGAAATTTAGATCCTGAGTATGTTGTGGTGGAAGAAATCTCCTACCCAGATCTTGATCAGGGAGAAGAGGGACAAGAAGATGTTTCTGATCAGAGCAGTGAGGCATCACAGCCTGTTGACACTGCTGAGCCAGTGGTTATTGTACCATCTGAAAGAGACCACAAGTTTGAGCCAGAGTCTGCTGTCCCTGTGACTCGCAGCAGGGCTGCTAGGGATGTTAAGGTTACTGCACCCACTCCAGCGCCTCGCCGGAGCCAGAGAGCAAATGCTGGGGTGCATTCAAATCCTTGTCACATTCCCAGATCAGCATGCAATGCAATTACATTGAGTCCTGATGTATTGTCCCAGTTGTTGACCAGCATGGGTGCTGTGTTCTTTAGAGAAGCTGTAAATGAAGTGAAAAGTATGAATTAAGTCACCGGGACGTTGACTTTATAGCAGGGGAGAGTGTAACCGGGTGGAAAATTAAATGCTGTGTACTCAAAACGCCACCAGAGGGCACTATTGTTTTTTGGGGTAACCGCCTGTGACGGCGCGAGATTTTGGGGTGCCACAAGAAACAACGAGAATCAGGAAGCTCTCTCTCTCTTCTTCCTGAGCGTAACACGCATGATTTGATCGGCATTGTTACCTAAGGTAAATAGCTGTTAAAATGTGTTTCCTGCATGAACTATTCATTCATATGATGTATAAAGCGTTGATGGATATATGTGCTGTTGTTTTGTTTACTAAGAGACTGTACTGTTTCAATGTTAGAAAGCTGAAGACTGCTAGAAGCTGCTAGGCCTGCGTCCGTTCATTGAATCGAGTGATTTGAAAACCCACGTGGTTTGGTAGGAAACTTGTTCTGTACGCGACTGTTTGTACCGGTAACATTCCATACGGTAGATAAGAGTGTTGAATAGGCTAATGAGATGTTTGTGTGCTCTTTATAGAGGGTTAAGCCACTACAGTTATTTTTCATGTTGTTTTGTTCTGTTTCACTTATAACTTTTCGCCAGGATAGTTTTATTTATTTTCTTAATTATTGAATCCACTGAACAACCACCAATTAATTTTTGGCCAGAATAAAGAACCCAAATTATATTTCTGTGTCCTGTGCATTACTAATTTTGCCGGGCTACATATAGCTCTCTGTTCCTGCATTGCAGACCATCTTTTAAAGGCTGCAAATGAGATAATTTCACCTCTAAGAAATGCCTTCATAGCCTCCCATTCAGTATTGTTAGGCATACCCGGTGTTCTGTTCTCATTCAAAAAGGTTTTAATTTTGGAGGAAATGTTAGTAACAAATTGTTCATCTGTAAGCAATAGTGGGTCCAGTCTCCAATGCTTTCTCCCCAGGTCACAGCTCTGAAAAAGCATCTTCAGCACAAGGGGTGCATGGTCAGAAATGGAAATACTTTCATAGCTGCAATAGCCGATACTATTAAGTAGTAAATTGTCAATGAAAAAATTATCTATTCTGGTATAGGTATGATGTACATGGGAAAAGAAAGAATAATCTCTGCCAGTAGGATGTAAAAACCGCCAAGGATCGGTAAAGCTGTGATCCTCAAGGAAAGACTTAACATACATTGCAGATTTGTTAAGAGTGGCAGATTTGGAGGATGAGCGATCTAGTACTGCATCCATAAACAAATTAAAGTCACCTCCCAGAATTAAAGAATGGGTATTTAAGTCCGGCAGCTGTGAAAACAGAATGTAAAAAAATTGCACATCATCAAAGTTAGGCGCATAAAGATTAACGAAGGTCACGAGCTTATTGTAAAGCTTACCAGACACTATTACAAACCGACCATTTTTATCTGATATAACAGTAGATGGAGTAAATGGAATATTTTTATCAATAAGAATGGCTGTACCTCTGGCCTTTGCTTTAAACTTGGAATGAAAAAATTGTCCTGACCAACATTTTGCCAAACGTAAGTGGTCTGAATCCCGCAAATGAGTTTCTTGCAAAAATACTTAACTTGCTTTAGACATGACAAGACTTGCTTGCATTTAATTGGGTGGTTCATCCCGGGGGGGGGGGACAAAACCAACCCCAAAAACAAAAACAAACAAACAAACAAAAATAACACACTCACAAGTCATAATGGAACAATGATCAGAACTAATATCTAAAACGTTATCACCCCAGCAGGTTGCAAAGAACAGCAACCGCATCACCTGCTCTTCTCTCTTACCCATACAGTGCTTCCAAACTATTTGCTTCGGCCCTGCAGATATTAAAATTATACCCTAGACTAGAGTGGTGGACAGATAAACATGGTAATAACAATCTGGCAGACAAACTTTAGCTTATATTAAACAGTGAAAAGAATGAACATAGGGCGATGCAGTTTTACCAGAACCGAAGATCGAGTGTGCCATTCTTGTAGATATGGTGGTTCTATATGAGTGAACCGCATTAGCGTCTGCTTTAAGTTGGAGAACGTTGGTTTCCCTCTGTGGTATGAATGAAGCGGGTGGCCTCTGAGACAGACGACAGCCACCAGTTTTTGCCATCTCGACGAGTAATCCGGAGCCTGGCGGGGAAGAGAAGAGAAGGACGGAAACCTCTCCTGTATATTTCGGCCATAACATCCCTGTACTCGACCCGCTGCTTCTGGACATCGGCGTTGTAATCTTCATAGAAGTGAAGCTTATGCCCGTGGTATTCCAAAGTCCCACGGTGTCTCCGCGTCTCTCTCATCACCAAGTCCTTGATCTGAAGACGGTGAAAACGGATGATGACCAGGCGCAGTTTCTCATTTGGGCCCGGTTTGGCCATCAGGCTACGATGAGAGAGAAGATAAAGTTTGTGAGCCAAAAACCTCAATAAGCAGCTGAGAGAAGAACTCAGTTGGCCGTGGACCCACATCCAATGATTCCGGTAAACCCACCAGACGAACGTTTTGCCTTCTGCTTTGTCCTTCCAGGTTAGAAACTTTAGTTTTCAAAAGTTTATTCTCCTCTTGTATTGCTGCGCACGTAGCTTCGAGGGCCGCCAGGCGCTGGCTAACATCCACCGCATTGCTTTCAAGGTCACTGATGCGTTGCTCCTGGTTCACAACATCAGTTTGGATCTTATCCAGTTTGCCGTTAATCACATCTGACGAAGCCTTAAAATCAGCAGCTATGGCCGCTCTATGCTCTTCAAGTAATGCAATAATTGCGGGGTTAAGGCCACCGCACTTATTGCGGTGCCCTTAGCCTAGCAGTTGATGCAGTGCATCAACTGCTAGGCTAGTTGATGCACTAGCCTAGCATCAACGGCTAGGCTAGCACTAGCCCAACTTTCGGCTGTAGAGTCTTTTACAGTCTGTCTTTTTGTTTTAGACATATTTCAAACACTAAACTGTCGCCACACTTATTAGAGGTCTGAAGGCCTAAGTGCCAAATTCCGAAGTAGGGATTAGCAAGTAAAACTGAAAATGTGTCGCAGGAGCCAGCAGCCGACACGTCTAACTATTCCATTACCGGAAGCACCTCTCCGTTAAATGCTAACTAACCTAGGCCGTCCAGCTTAGTGATTCAACACAAAGTTTACAGAACACAGCTCTGTGCATAGGCCGCACAGTCGACCGGCTGATGCTACAGTGCTGCATTCACTTACACTTACATTTACTGAAACTTGAACACTAGAGTGTCAGTATATAAACTTGGCCTATTAGAGCTCAGGTGGCTACTCTACTGTTTAAAAAAGCACAGTGGAAGGCAGAACATTTAGCTATCAGGCTCTCTTTACTGTGTAACCAGCTCCCAATTTGGGAGGAGACACCCTCTCCACTTAAAGGTTAGGCTTAAAACTTTCCTCTTTGATCAAGCTTGTATTTAGGGCTGACATAGGGTCACAGTAATATATCACCAGTGCATGCCACTAACTCTGTGTCATTTCTGTGCAGATTTCTCTAGCTGTGGAGCTACACATCTCTGATCTGCAGTTACTGGCTTTACTGACCTCCAGGAATGGTAGACCTAAATGACCTGACAAAATTTTCGTTACATCTTGCAAGTTTATGACAACCACAAAACACAGTAGAAATGGATTTTCATTCATATGGGACCTTTTTTGAATAGTTCACCAAAAAAAAAATCCAAATTTTATTTATTTGTTTATTTATTTTTTGTAGATGTAGTATCACAGAGATTTTTAAGTCTAAAACTATTATAATCAGTATAGCACTCTTGTGCTTCAGCTCAAACTTTAAAGGGTTGCTATAAGTTTACATGTCCACCAGATGTCACTGTTCTTTTGAGTTTGAAGCATGCACAAATAAAAAGGAAGTCCCAAATTGTCAACATATGAATATGGCACATTAAGAAGAATGTTGGTTTGTTCTTGAGATAATACAAAGTTCAGCCTAACTATATTGTGTTGGGTGCATTAGTTCATATTAAAGTAGTTAAAGGGAGTCAATTCAATTAAATTCAATTTTATTTATTATTATTATTAGTGCCAATACATAACATATGTCATCTCATAGCACTTCATATATTAAGGCAAAGATCTGACAATTTTTAAACAAAGAACAGAGAACCAAACAATCCAAATTTTCCTTTGGATTCCCCATAATCCAAAGGAAAATTTGGAGTCAGTGACAATGAGAAGGAACCAAAAAAACCCTTTAATGGGGAGGGGGAAAAAAATTCAATAGAATTAGTGATATGTAACAGTGATATATAACTGTAAAGGAGAGGAGAGGAGCCCAGTGCATCATGGGAATCCCCCAGTAGCCTAAACCTATAGCAGCATAACAAAGGGATGGCTCAGGTGATCCTGGGCAGCTCTAACTAGGCTTAAAACTGTCCTCTTTGATAAAGCGTATAATCTTAAAAGTAGGGTTGGTGTCTGCCTCCTGAACCCAAACTGGGAGCTGATTCCACAGTAGAGGAGTCTGATAACTTAAGGCTCTGCTTCTAGAAACTCTGGGAACTACAAGTAAACCTGTAGTCTGAGAGTGAAGGATCCTGTTAGAATGATATGGTAAATAAGGTCTTTAAGATACAATGGACCTTCCGATGAATTGCCACCTTATTGCGGTGGAGGGTTAGAGTGTCTCTGTGATCCTGGGAGCTATGTTGTCCGGGGCAATAGCCCCTGGTAGGGTCTCCCAAGGCAAATTGGTGTAACTGGTCCATGTAAAAGTTTTCTGACAATTATACAACTATAGGCCACATCATAGATGGGGGCTTATAGGGAGCATAGAAAACTGAGTCAGAGCTTTGTGGGCCAGTGCCAGCAGTCACCTCCAGATCAGTAGAGGCAAAACAAAGAGTTGACGGCTATGACACGGAAAATCCACAGAATGGACATCAGTATTTTAAATTCTTTCAAATACCTGAATAGTAAACTGGATTAGGTTTCAAACACAAATGAACTATATAAGAAAGGACAGAGCAGTCTATCCACTGAGGAAACTCGGGTCTTTTAAAGAGCAGGGGGAATTTTGCAGGCCATTTTTGACTCTGTAGTGGCATCAGTAATTTTCTATGGTGTTGTCTGCTGGGGAAGCTGCATCTCTACTGCTGACAGAGACTTGACAAGCTTGTTATGAAGACCAGGTCTGTCCTGTAAAGCATTCTTGACCCAGGGATTAACTAGCATTAATCTACCAATGAATATTTGATAAGGCAGGTAAACAAAAAAATCAATGCCCACATTGAGCACTAACATCATGCCTGCAGTGGAGGCATGATGTTAGTGCTCCCTCTTTTATCAGAAATTTTGCCACTCTACAGGCAGACATTAGTGAGTGCATCAGAAAGGCAAATGCCAATGCTGGATTTAAATTAAATTTAATTACTTTCAAAATTGAATACATTTCATCTACTACTTTCAATGCCATTTTTACTGTCAGTATAATTAGACTGACTGATGAGAGTGAGATACATTAACTGGGAGTTGTAACATGCAAGCATTCAACCAACCAAACCAGCTTACAGGGCTTTTAAAAAAATGTCTAGGCGTCCACAGCCCACACTCCTAAGTTTAGCTGTTTGAGGTACTATGAACAGAAGTTACAAAGACAACTATGGCTCTGTGAATTCCTTGGTGCAGGAGACAATATATCCACTCTACAATGGCAGATATGAGGATTTCTTTCCGTAGGTTTCCTGACATATAGTACTCATTGCTGTTCTTCTGTTTCCATCTCTAGATAGTTGTCAGCTACAGGGAATGTGGCTGTATAAAGCATTCTCCCTTGGTGAACACCTTCAACTCTGTGTCATCTTCAGCTTCTGTCCCTGCAAACTCTTCACACTCTGTGTCTTGGAATGGCATGCTCGGTCTTGCTAGTTTTAATATTTTGTGTCTTTAAAATGGCTCTTGTGTGCCAGGTTTTTTTCCTTTGCACCTGTAGCAGTACTTGTTTTCTTGTGACTTCCCCTTTTGGCCACAGACAACACTTGATGCTCAATCCTTCTGAGCGGATGTGTGTCTCTGTTGTCGTCTTTTGCCAAGGCTTTGGCAAAAGTGACAGTACTCTCCTCTGGCAATCTTTGTGTCTTAGTCCACTGCACACACACACACACACACACACACACACACACATATATATATATATATATATATAAGTGCAGGGCAAAAATTAAATTTTTTAGTTGTGATTAATCGCATGATTTTCTGCAACTAATTGCAATTCATTGCATTGTCATGTGCAAAATTCAATAGTGAATTAAAAAGTAGTGCATTGTGCACTTTTATTTATTTATTTTATAAAAGTGCAATAACATTTGGTTTGGAAACACTTAAAACAAATAAGGTGCTTTTTAACAACTGTATTCCCTTTACACAATAGCATTCCAGCTCTGTACAACACCACAATGGATTTGAAATGAAACAATCAAGATGTGCTTTAAGTGCAGACTTTGAGCTTTAATTTGAGGGCATTTACATCCAAATCAGATGAACGGTGTAGGAATTACAACACATTTTATATGTGCCTCCACCTTTTTAAGGGACCAAAAGTAATTGGACAAACTAACATAATCATAAATCAAATTGTCACTTTTTAATACTTTGTTGCAAATCCTTTGCAGTCAATGACAGCCTGTAGTCTGGAACTCATGGACAGGAGGCCTGGCAGAGCATCACCAGACGCTGGGTTTGGTCCCTGGTGATGCTCTGCCAGGCCTCTGCTGCAGCTGTCTTCAGTTCCTGCTTGTTCTTTGGGCATTTTCCCTTCAGTTTTGTCTTCAGCAAGTGAAATGCATGCTCAATTGGATTCAGGTCAGGTGATTGACTTGGCCATTGCAGAACATTCCCCTTCTTTGCCTTTAAAAACTCTTTGGTTGCTTTCGCAGTATGCTTCGGGTCATTGTCCATCTGCATTGTGAAGCCCCGTCCAATGAGTTTTGAAGCATTTGATTGAAGATGAGCAGATAATATTGCCCGAAACACTTCAGAATTCATTCTGCTGCTCTTGTCAGCAGTCACATCATCAATAAATATAAGAGATCCAGTTCCACTGGCAGCCATACATGCCCACGCCATTACACTACCACCACCATGCTTCACTGATGAGGTGGTATGCTTTGGATCTTGAGCAGTTCCTTCCCTTCTCCATACTCTTCTCTTTCCATCATTCTTGTACAAGTTGATCTTTGTCTCATCTGTCCATAAGATGTTGTTCCAGAACTGCACAGGCTCTTTTAGATGTTTCTTGACAAACTCTAATCTGGCCTTCCTGTTTTTGAGGCTCACCAATGGTTTACACCTTGTGGTGAAACCTCTGTATTTCCTCTGGTGAAGTCTTCTCTTAATTGTTGACTTGGACACAGATACACCTACCTCCTGGAGAGTTTTCTTGATGTGGCCAACTGTTGTGAAGGGGTTTTTCTTAATGAGGGAAAGGATTCGTCTGTCATCCAATACACTTGTTTTCCGTGGTCTTCCAGGTCTTTTGGCGTTGCTGAGCTCACCAGTGCGTTCTCTCTTTTTAAGAATGTACCAAACAGTTGATTTGGCCACACCTAATGTTTTTGCTATCTCTCTGATGGGTTTATTTTGATTTTTCAGCCTAATGATGGCTTGCTTCACTGATAGTGACAGCTCTTTGGACTTCATATTGAGAGATGACCTCACCAGATTCCAAATGAATATACCAGACTTGAAATGAACTGCAGGCCTTTTATCTGCTCCTTGTAAATGAAATAATGAGGGAATAACACACACCTGGCCATGGAACAGCTGAGTAGCCAATTGTCCAATTACTTTTGGTCCCTTAAAAAGGTGGAGGCACATATAAAATGTGTTGTAATTCCTACACCGTTTACCTGATCTGAATGTAAATGCCCTCAAATTAAAGCTCATACTCATAAGCCCCCAACTGAGCGCCGCATTATTGGAGTTCATCCCGGAGAACAAGAGGGTAGCCTCTCTGCGACTGCATGTTGCAGAGGGGAAAACTCTGACTGTTATTTGTGCTTATGCACTGAACAGCAGTTTGTATTCGGCTTTCTTGGAGTCTCTGGGTGGTGTCCTAGAAGGGGTGCCATCTGGGGACTCCATTGTTCTCCTGGGTGACTTCAATGCTCACGTGGGCAATGATGGAGAAACCTGGAGGGGGTGATTGGGAGGAACGGCCTGCCCAATCTGAACCCGAGCGGTGCTTTGTTATTGGACTTCTGTGCTCGTCATAGATTGTCCATAACGAACACCATGTTAAAGCATAAGGTGGCTCATAAGTGTACCTGGTACCAGAGTACTTTAAGCCAAAGGTGGTTGATCGACTTTGTAGTCATATCATCAGACCTGCGGCCGTATGTCTCGGACACTCGGGTGAAGAGAGGAGCAGAGCTGTCAACTGATCACCACCTGGTGGTGAGTTGGATCCGATGGCGGGGAAGGCTGCCAGACAGACCTGGCAAACCCAAGCATGTAGTGAGGGTGAGCTGGGAACGTCTGGCACAGGACCCTGTCTGTAGGGTTTTCACAATTCCAACCTCCGGAAGAGTTTCTCCTGCATTCCGAGGAAGGCTGGGGACATGGAGTCGGAGTGGGCCATGTTCAAAGCCTCCACTGCAGAAGCGGCAGTTAGGAGCTGTGGTCAGAAGGTCTCTGGTGCCTGTCAAGGCGGCAACCCAAAAACCCGTTGGTGGACGATAAGGGAAGCCGTCAGGCTGAAGAAGGAGGCATTTCGGGTCTGGTTGGCTCGGGGGTCTCCTGAAGCAGCTGACAGGTACCGGTTGGCCAAAAGGGCTGCAGCTGCGGCAGTTGGGGAAGCTAAAACTCGGGTGTGGGAGGAGTTTGGTGAGGCTATGGAGAAGGACTTCAAGTTCTGGCACACCGTTTGGCACCTCAGGAAGGGGAGGCAGGGCTTTGCCCAGGCTGTGTACGGCCGGGGAGGAGAACTGTTTACCCCTTACTGGGGACATCGTCGGGCGGTGGAAGGAGCACTTCGAGGAACTCCTGAACCCGGTAAGCACGTCCTTTGCGGAGGAGGCAGAGCCTGAAGACTTGGGGGAATCTTTGTCCATATCTGTGGTAGAGGTTGCCGAGGTGGTTAAAAAGCTTCTAAGTGGCAAAGCGCCAGGTGTAGACGAGATTCGCCCTGAGATGCTAAAGGCTCTGGACATTGTTGGACTGTCTTGGCTGACACGTCTCTTCAATGTCGCGTGGGCATCAGGTACGGTGCCTGTGGAGTGGCAGACCAGGGTGGTGGTTCCCATTTTCAAGAAGGGGGACCGGAGGGTGTGTGCCAACTACTGGAATATCACACTTCTCAGCCTCCCCGGGAAAGTTTACTCTAGGGTGCTGGAAGGGAGGCTCCGATCTATTGTCGAACCTCGGATTCATTCAGGAGGAACAATGCGGATTCCGTCCTGGTCGTGGAACAGTGGACCAGCTCTTTACCCTTGCAGAGCTGCTGAGGGGAGCATGGGAGTTCGACCTGCCAGTCCACATGTGTTTTGCGGATCTGGAGAAGGCCTACGACTGTGTCCCCCGAGGCACTCTGTGGGGGGTACTGCGGAAGTATGGGGTGCCGGGCTTGTTGCTCTGAGCCATTCGATCTCTGTACAACCAAAGTGAGAGCTGTGTCCGCATTCTCGTCATAAAGTCAAACACGTTTCCAGTGGGCGTTGGACTCCGCCAGGGCTGCCTTTTGTCACCGATCCTGTTTGTGGCAGCCGTGGTGAGGAGGGTGTCCAGTTTGGGGACCTCAGTATCGCGTCTCTGCTTTTTGATGATGTGGTGCTGTTGGCTTCATCAGACTGTGAACTTCAGCACGCACTGGAGCGGTTTGCAGCTGAGTGTGAAGCGGCGGGGATGCGGATCAGCACCTCCAAGTCCGAGGCCATGGTTCTCAGCTGGAAACCAGTGTAGTGCTCCCTCTGGGTTTGGGGGGAGTTGCTACCTCAAGTGAGAAAGTTTAAGTATCTCGGGATCTTGTTCACGAGTGATGGGAAAATGGACCGCGAGATGGACAGGCGGCTGGGTGCAGCGTCAGCAGTTTTGCGGGCACTGTACCGGACCGTTGTGGTGAAGAGGGAGCTGAGCCGTAAGGCGAAGCTTTCTGTTTACCAGTCCATCTACATTCCAACCCTCACCTATGGTCATGAGCTCTGGGTACTGACCGAAAGGACAAGATCGCGGGTACAAGCGGCCAAAATGAGCTTCCTATGCAGGGTGGCTGGGCTCAGCCTTAGAGATAGGGTGAGAAGTTCGGACATTCGGAGGGAGCTCAGAGTAGAGCCGCTGCTCCTTCGCATTGAAAAGAGCCAGTTGAGGTGGTTTGGACATCTGATTCGGATGCCTCCGGGGAGGTTTCCCTTGGAAGTATTCCGAGCACGTCCGCCTGGGAGGAGGCCCCGGGGCAGACCCAGAACCCGCTGTAGGGATTATGTATCTCGTCTAGCCTGGGAACGCCTCGGGATCCCCCAGGATGAGCTGGAAAGTGTTGCTGGGGGGAGGGACGTCTGAAACGACCTGCTTCGTCTGCTGCCTCCGCGACCTTACCCCGGATAAGCGGAAGATAATGGATGGATGGATGGAAATCTCAGCTTAAACATTAATGTAAACAAATCCAATATTGTTTCTTAATGTAATCAAATCCAATATTGTTGTTGTAATTCTGCAGCACTTGCTGGACTGTGTTAAAAGTGGCCCACAACTTTTCTTCATTTGGCCAGGACATTATCAAACACACTGTTCTGCAGAGATGCGGTGATAGAATTCTGGAGACTGAGCCCGATGCTGGAGACATGTTCAAAAGGCAGATGTCTCCCAACAGGGATCATATTTCTTGCACTATCTGTGCTAAGTGTGCTGGCTTTATTTGAAACATTCCACTGCTGTGCAACATAAAATGTTCTGTGCACGTTTCAGCAAAAATGTATGTCTTCTGTTTTCATTACAGTCAGAGCATGTGACTGCACCTCCCACTGTTCATCAATATAATGCACTGTAACCCCGAGGTAATTACGGTTACCCAGTGATGTCTAGTAGTCTCCAGTGAGAGCAGTAGTTGGTGCAGGTTGTACGCCATTGCTGTTGTAGTCCTTTCATTTTGATATAACTCATGTATTCTTCTTGTGATGGTGCGTTGTGAAGGAGGCTCATACGTGCCGTCATTTGTTGCGATCCTAAGAACATTCCTCAGACCGATATCTTCCACAATGTAGTTTGTAGCTATTCACTTCGCTATGGCATTTGTCTTGCTTTTGTTTACTTGTTTGTCTGCATGTGTATTCAGAGCCAGTGAACGACGGGCTTTCAAAATAATAATAATGATGATAAAAAAACTGCATTACTGCGCAATAAAATAATTATCGGCGTTAATTAATGCGTTTATATATATATATATATATATATATATATATTGCAACAAGATACATACATGTATATGTACATACATACACACATATTTATACATACACACATACCCCATGACACTATTACTAAAAGGAAAAAAGAAAAAACAAAAGGAGAAAAAAGAGAAAACCCCAGAAACAAACAAACAATACAAAACAAAAACTACTGATGTACTATGCTACACAGGTTTATATGGTTATCCACTTATACAGTTATATTGCTTTCAAAAAACAAGGGCAAACTTTTAATTGAAAATAGGTCTTTCAGGTGTCATGTAGCCTCTGTTCGGTCTGGGTTAGAGTCAAGGAAAGGTCAGTTCAAACTTCTTTGCTTTCCTAGAAATCTCATATGAGATTTTTTCAATATATAAAGTACTTGAAAGTTATATGAGACAAGTAGCAAAACAGGGGGATATCTTTGTTCCAGATGTTAAGAATGGCTTTCTTTCCAAGGTACTTTATGTGATCAGTGACTTTAAATTTAAATTTCACAACCACCATTCCACAGAATCTGCTAATTGTCTTTTTGTACAAAAAGTCAAAAGCCCTTTTGACTAACATGTCTGTGTGGGAGCTGATTTTTAGACCTTAAGATGGTGTTTGATACAGTAAATCATCAGATTCTTTTATCTAAATTGACTTGCTCTTTCTGGCCCCAAATCGCCTTACCTTCACTGTCCAACAGGGGTAGCTCAAGGCAGCATTTTAGGACCTATTTTAAGGACGTTATGTTTTTGCCAGTTTGTTTCTTTGTTTGTTTGCCTGTTTGTTTGTCTGTGTTCAAAATAACTTGAAAAGTTATGAAACGATTTGGATGGAATTTTCAGGAAATGTATGAAATGGGACAAGGAACAAATGATTCAATTTTGGGAGTGATGGGATCACCTTCTGCATCCAGGATTTTTTAAAAATTTAAGGATATTTTGTCATTGGGAGATTGTGTTGGGGGTGGACTGAAGCTCCTTGGCAGAGGTCTGTGCTCTCTGAGTGCTTTTCTACTTTTATTTTTATCTACCCAAAGTTGAAACACTGTGCTATTGTAAAGCTTTTTCAGTTTCTGACACCAGAACCTGACACTGGAGTTGGCAGGTCCGTGTACTAGAACCACAGCGGCGTACTACAGCCTCGGCAATGCCTGGTGGCCCCCGGTGGCGGTGCACAGGACTATTCGTATATCAAAATTATTATCTGAATACCACCACAACCAACAAATATTCTGATATTTGGATATTCAGGACCAGCCCTAATATTACGTTTGTAAAGCAGGTAAGCTACCATACTGTTGGTTAGCTAACTTAGCAACTACATGTCAATTCCCAGTTGTATACAGACGATGCTGTATTATTCCAACATATTAAGCACCTCACAAAGACTGTTAATTTTAATGTAGGACATTTTAGACAGGTAAGACCCTTTTTGACTTTTTATCCTGTACGAAGGTTTTTACACTCTATGATTCTGTCACATATAAAGTATTGTATAACCACATGCCACATGGTCACATGCTGCTTGCATAACACTCAAACCAATAGAATCACTTTTTTAAAAAACTAGTGCTGTAAAAAAATATCGTGTTAATGCGTTAATGCAAATCAATTTCATCAATTTTTTTATCGTGAGATTAACTCGGACGGGGGTGGGTGGGGGCGGGGGCGAGGTGTTCGCCATCGGAGTCCGACAGGTATGTGCATGACTATTCGGATTCAGGTATCTGGGTCCAGCCCTACGATTGACAAGACCCAAGTTATCTGTGTGTATTTTCAGTGTGAACTGAGTTCTCATCATGGCACATCCAGTCTGAAATCGCACTTGATGACCCAACACACAGCTGATTTGAATTCTCCGCTTTCTCCTTGTCAAAACCAGATGACAATAGTGATAAGAGTATTAAAATGATAATTCAAGGGACATTTAGAATAGATAAAAAATGAGCGATTAATCACGAGTTAACTGTGACATTCATGCGATTAAATATTTTAACTGATCGACAGCACGAAAAAAAAAATTGGATAAGAAACCACCCTCATTTAATCATTACACCGTTTTAGACTAGTACAATTTATTCAGTTTTGATAATTTTGTTCCGAACGGCCAGGAATTCAAGCACAGGACAACAGGACAGAACACAAATGGTTTCAGAATAAAGGTTTTTAATGAACAAAGAACTATGTACAAAGGTCACACCCACACATGGTAACACCGAGCCAGAAAGAGAGCAGCAACAACTGGAAGCGTTACCATAAGCAGAGCGAACAAAAGGTGAACAACCTAGAGCAAAGCAGGCACAGATCAAAATCCGGACAGAACCCATAAACAGGGAGCTAACGAAGTACATGCCAACACGAACCAGCTAACAAGCAAACTCGGACTAGTACGACTACTAAATACATAACTGTGGAACAGCAGAGAGTGGGGGTTGGGGTGGCTCGGCAGGTGGAGCATGGCATGAGGCGACGTGGCAGGCCGATGGTGGTTTGGCAGGTGAACACTGACGGAGGGTGACAAGCTGGAGCCGGAGGTCCGGGGGAAAATCTCTCAGAGGTGGGGGGTGGAATCCAAGGTGGGTTTGCCGAGACATATTTTATTAATATAATTAAACATCAGCTACCCAATAAAAAACATGTCTCTCATATATACAGAAATTTGTTACTGGATATACCAGATAATACTCTTTATATCAAAAATAAATGGGAGTTGGAGTTAATTATTATAACTGAGGATGGAGAGTGAGAAACAATGTGCACTGGATGTCATAAAAGTAATAATAGTAATATGTGGAAGGAGTCTGATTGGAAGATAAGGACAAGATTCTTTAAGACGCCTTCTGTGCTCTCCAAATTTATAGATAACCCAGCTGCAATACACTGTTGGAGAAAATGTGGAATGGTCGGCGATCTCTCGCACATATTTTGGGATTGCCCAGTGATACTTCCTTTTTGGAAAGGAGTAAAAAGAGAGATAAAATTCTGGGAACTGATTTACTATTCACCCCAAGCCAGTTTCTTTTAGATCTTACTCCTGAAGACATGAACACCAGGGACCAAAAGCACCTGCTACATATACTCTTGATGACTGCTAGGAAAATGGTGACAATAAAATGGATGAATCCACAGCCACCTACAGTGGCACAGTGGAAACAGAAGTTGAGGAGGTGTATGGAATGGAGGCTTTAACTGCTCAATTACAATTAAAGGCTGATGTTTTTGTGAGGAGGTGGTTACCTATAGCAAGACACCTCTGTAACTGAAGGGAACCCCACACTATATTGTAATGTCCTAACTGTCCATTCATTTTTTCTTTTTTTCTTTTTCATTCATTGAAATTATCAAGCTTTCTGGGCCCCAACAGGGTTATATATTTTATTTTATTTTCTTCTTTTTCCCCTTTTTTGGGCTTCATTTTTTGCAATGCCATACTTATTTTGTGATGTTGTCAGGGAATGTTTTGCTTGTATCTATTGTGTCTTTCTATGTTAAATAAAAACCCAGTAAAAAAAAAAAGTACTGGATCAATGAGCAGTATTGGTATAAGTAGTACTGATAAAATCTTAACCATACCCATCCTTAGTTGTGTGTCTCAAAATATTAGCTTCTGACAGTAAGAAGCCGAACAGGTTAAGACGCCACTTTCAGACTACACATCCTGAACACAGAGGAAAGCCACTTGTTTTTTTCAGGAAAAACCTTCTAAACTGTCGTCAACAACAGAGTCGTTTCACTGAAACAGCATCTGTACCTGGAAACGCCCAACTCCTCTTATAAAGTGACGGACAGAGTTGGTCAGTGTAAAAAGCCGCACACTATTGCCGAGGAATTAATTCTTCCTTCTGCTACTGACATGGTTTCAACAATGAGGAAATATGCGAGGCAACCAGATTGTGGACGGTTTCGGAGCCAAAGAGTAAGAGAGACAAAGATGGATCCCGCACCATTACAACGAGAGCCCTCAGACTAGCATGCCTGATTACCAGTGTTGTACAGTAACGGAGTACAAATACTTCGTTACTGTACTTAAGTATCTTTTTTCAGGATCTGTACTTTATTGAGTATTTATATTTCTGTGAATTTTCACTTTTACTTCGCTACATTTTCATGTTAAAATGTGTACTTTTACTCCGTTTCATTTCTAAAAAGCATCTTCGTTACTCGTTACTATAAAATAAGATTGGAATAAATTGTATGTCCTTGACGCAAGCATGTTGTGGCGAATCAGAGCTTCCATTCTGCATGTTATGTTTGCCAACGGCTCACTGTTAGAACCGACGAAGAAGAGCTTCAGGTAAAGATGGCTAGTAACGAGTCGCTCATAGTGGAGGGTGATAAAAGCACACCAAACACGCCTGCTGCTACTGGAAGTACATCGGCTGCTGCTCCCACTCCGTCGGCGACAAACGACGGTGGTGATGAAGACCAACACCCATGGCCATACCTGAAAGAATTGTTTTTGTACATTGGCGTGAAAGGCTCTTCATACCGGTTGCAGTGCCGCTTATGCCTGCCCAAAAACAGCGAGATACTGGCCTTCAACAACTCCCCGTCCAACCTCAAGAAACACATCGAGGTAAGTTACGAGTAGCTATTGAAGTGGCAGTGAAGCCGCAGTGTTAACGTTACGTTAGTTATAAGCATAGACTATGATAAGCACTGTTGTTAAAGCTAGCTTGGCATGGTGTTGTGAGATCTAGGCTAACTAACGTTAGTTAATAAACATTATGTGTGCTTGGTGTTGTGCCATCAACACCAGGCCCTCTTATGTTTTTGTCAAATCAATCAAGCTTCAATGGGAAAACCCTTGAGAAAAAACAAAGATGACACGTGTTTCTGGCTTTCATTTTTCAGAGAAAACATGAACACCACCTTAAAAAATATACAGAGCTGGTCTCAACAAAGAGAAGACGATCTCTTGAGAGTAACACGCCTGCCTCCACCACACAGACTACATTGGTAAACAACACCAGGATTGTGTCTCAGAAGTCCATTGAAAAAGCAATTGTGATGTACGTGGTCCAAGGGCTCCAGCCATTCAGTGTTGTTGAACAAGAACCATTCAAGAATTTTGTGTCCGCCCTGCAGCCTTCTGCAAAAATTATGACACGTAACACTCTATGCTCCATGATTGATAACGCCTCCAAGGGAATGAAAAAGGCGGTTATTGATGCCATGAGGGGAGTCGACCATATTGCCACCACTACTGACTGCTGGTCTACCAGGAGAAGGAGCTTCATTGGTGTTACTTCTCATTGGATCGACCCTGAAAGTCTCAAAAGGTGCTCAGCAGCCCTAGCATGTAAACAACTGAGAGGTTCGCACACATTCGACATGTTGGCAAATGCTTTGAATGACATCCACTCTGAGTTTGAGATTCGGGGAAAGATTGTGAGAACAACAACAGACAATGGCTCCAACTTCATCAAAGCCTTCCAAGTGTTTGGTGAACATGAGAACAACAACAATGCAGACAGAAGTGATGACAATGCAGCTCAACCAGAGGAAGAGGATGAAGAGGAGAGTGAAGAAGTTGAGTATGTTGATGTGTCAGCGCTTCTGAATGAAGACAATGGGTCTGAGTTCGACCTCCCAAAGCATCAGCGCTGTGCGTGTCACCTACTCAACCTGATAGCTACAGCTGATGCCCAGAAGGCAACATCCAATGAGGCGTACAAGAAAATATTCCGTTCAACCTTTGCCAAGTGTGATGCACTTTGGAACAAATGTGGAAGATCTGCACTTGCAGCTGAAACTGTGGAGAGTGCCTGTTCCCTCCAGCTGCTGCGTCCGAACACTACCAGGTGGAACTCCTTGTTCATGGCAGTGGAAAGACTTCTCAGGATCCTCAAAGAAAAAGGCGAAGCAGCCATCAGAGGCATCTGCGCAAACTTGAAGGTTCCGATGTAAGTAATTGTTACCCCTATTTTATATTTGAACATTATTTCTTGAAATGTCTCCAGAACAGTCATTGTGTTTTTCTTTTGCCCACCCACCCTTTCTTATGCGCTGATGACATTTCACATTTATTCCAACTTCCACTAATCATTGGTCCATTTTACATAATTACTACTTTAGTAATTATTGTTGTTTAAACGATGAAATGGTTAGTGTTATAAAACTGGTGTTTTGTTTTCATCACAGGTTCAATCCATCTGAGCTAGCGTTCCTCGCAGAGTATGCCACTGTCATGAGGCCGGTCGCCAAAGCAACCGACATTTTGCAAGCAGAGACAAATACCCAGATGGGGTGGCTCCTTCCAACAATCAACCTTCTGACCGCCAAACTCGACCGTGTAAAGTTGACTTTGAAGTACTGCAAGCCCCTGGTGGATGCTCTACAGGTAACTATTATCTCATACTGTCTGTTATGTTTTTAAATCTGTAGCACTCTGAGATTCTTTATCTATTTTAGAATATTTTCAGTCGTCTTAACTCTAATAATTTTCATTGTATTTAAATGTCTTTTCAAAATGTGTTTCTTTTGCACTTTGTCTCAGTTTTGAATGGTTTAAGTTGCCTTAGTGCTGAAATGTGCTATACAAATATATATTGCCTTGCAGGTGGGAGTAAAGGCGCGCTTTGCCCACATGTCACAAGACCCTGAGTTGATCGCAGCTGCCATTCTTCTTCCTAAATTCCGAACGTCTTGGACAAAGGATGATGCCACAATCAGACTGGGTAAGAATATGTGTCGAGAAACGTTGCATTTTGTAGTATTGACAAAAACAAACTCGCAGCTCAATTATGGACGCACAACATTCACACACAACTTATAAGCCTCAGATTAAAACAAACTATTTTAGTACATGTTATAAAGTTTTATTAATCCTATCATTTATATTTTTATCCTCACTGTATTTCAGGCATAGACTACATCAAGCAGCACATGGATGAACCACCCCTGCAGCCTGCTGCCACGTCCTCATCTGAAGAAGATGATTTCTTCGCTGCCCTAGACGCATCTCAAGCACAAGTCACCTCCAAACAACTGGAAGGATACTTGGCCTGTACAGCAGATCACATGGACTTGCTAAAATCCTTCCCAGCTGTGTGCAACATCTCTGTGAAGCTGAACACGCCTCTACCTGCCTCAGCAGCATGTGAGAGACTCTTTAGCATCGCAGGCCTTGTCTTCACCCCAAGGAGAGCGAGACTGAGTTCTCGCAACTTTGAAAACCAACTTCTTCTGAAGATGAACAAGCACCTTTTCAGTTTCAACTAGGGGGGTGTGTGGGTGGGGTTAGAGACTGAGGCCTGTGGGTGGCCTACATCGTCATGCATCTGCATTACAAAAGTGTTTACCTAGCTATACATCAGTGACCAGGTTGATCTTTTTTCCTTTTTTATTCTCAGTTTTCTTTAGGGTTAGCTATCCCCAGTCTCAGTTTCTGAAATAATTTTATTTGCCATCGTTCATTGAATTGTTGGAATGTTATCTGGCTGCAGAGTAAATGGCTTTGTCTTAGCAGAGAAGAAGAATTGTTTATTTTTTCTCTCTTTCAGGGTTTTATTCTCTCAGGTTCTCATTGGGTCAATCTGTACGGTGGGCTACACATGGACGTGCAGCCAAGGCAGTTATACGTTTAATTGTGGTTTAGATTTCAAGTAATTACAAATAGCACAGATCCATAAAAAGGAAAGCACTTTACTAACTACATACATGTAGAAGAAGGGAATACTTATTTTTGTAATATTTATTTTGTTCCTTCACATGGAGGCATCTCCAAAATAAAGTCAAAATTTCTGAAAATATATCGCTTTCGTTTTTATTTATAGGATTTACTTTTACTTTTACTTTCAGTACTTTAAAGTATACTTAAACTAAGAAAAATACTTTTGATACTTAAGTACAGAAAATACCAGCTACTTTAAGACTTTTACTCAAGTAAAATTTTAATGTGTGACTTTGACTTTTACCAAAGTCATTTTCTTGTGATGTATCTGCACTTTTACTTGAGTATGTTTTTTGAATACTTTAACCAACACTGCTGATTACAACGCAGAGCACTCCTTAGGCGCAAGGAGGAGACACCTCATCCTGCCACATTAGGTTTAAATTGTCAATTTTAATGAGCCTTCTTCCATCCAGCATCCAAGCCAATGGTAACAGGACTGTGATTCGAGATCAAGATATTGTGGAATTTTGATGATGGAATTGCTGATGCCAGTTTGGAATCAATTAAAAAGTAGTCAATTCTGGCCGCCATTTAGCTCATTGAGTTAAGGCGATACCATATGGGCACAGTCCCTCGGCAGCTGTTGTGAGTTTGA
Source organism: Dascyllus trimaculatus (assembly GCA_024666655.1). Lineage (NCBI taxonomy): Eukaryota > Metazoa > Chordata > Actinopteri > Pomacentridae > Dascyllus > Dascyllus trimaculatus. Next base: position 888,123 of record JAMOIN010000473.1, read on the forward strand.
GTCTGGCTCAGGACAATTCTGCATGTCACTCCCTTCTATCTCCATTTTACTCTGTCTCTCTCTGTCAATAAAAAAGGGGAAAAGTCTCCCCCAAAAAATATTTTTAAAAAATGAAGTCAAAAAAAGTAGTCAGTTCTTCTATACGTGCTATGAACTTAAGAAAAGAAGGAGTATTCTTTGTCAGTGGGATGCTGTGTTCTCCAGATATCCACAAGGTTAAGGGACTTCATCAGATTATTCACCACAACTGTGGAGTCCAAGGGATTGGCAGGGCGAGAGAAGGGTCTATCCACAAATGTGTCTAAATGCAGTTAAAGTCTCCTCCAACTATCAGGGTGGTTGTTAATAAATCAGGAATGAGACTAAAAACACCATGAAAAAGCCTGGATTATCAAAGTTTGGTGCATATATATTTAACAGGGTAACATGATGTGGTAAAATAGTACCAGTCACAATTATTAATCGACCGTTTGGGTCAGTTTTAGTGGACTTATGTTTCTTTTTATTTAGATACCAGAAAATCTTTGAGGTTTCTGCTTTTCCAAATGATCAAATCAAATCAAATCAACCTTTATTTATCAAGCACTTTTCATACAAAATGTAACTCAAAGTGCTTTACATATTAAAATCATTCCCACCCTTCCACACCCCTCACGCATACAAACACAAGATTACACTTATACCCCTCACCGCTCCCTACACACACACACACACACACACACACACACACCCCAACACTAACAATAAAATAAAATAATGGACATGAGGCTGAGTACGGATGAACCAGGTAGGGAAACATCATCAGAAGAGCCGTCTGCACCAAGAGCAGCATAGGGCGCCCAGAGGAGGCGGGGCAAAGACACCCAACCTCCTCCCAGGCACCACAGGACGGCACCCAGGCAGCCACAGCCGACCACCGCTCCCGACACAGAGGGCTCCCTCGGAAGAAACACTGGTAGAACCTAAGAATGGTAAAAATATATAGAACATTAAAATGAAGCCGAATAGCAGGGTGAGTAAAAAGGCTATAAACAATAAAAACATGGTTAAACATAAGTAAACATGAGGTGATGAAAGAAATATCATTTAAAAGCTAGACTAAAAAGTTGGGTCTTGAGCCTGCTCTTAAAAACATGAATGTTCTCTGCGGCCCTGAGGTCCTCCGGCAGGCTGTTCCAGAGGCAAGGGCCATAATAATAGGAGGCCTCGCCATGTGTTTGTGTCCTGACTTTGGGAACAACTAGGAGACCACTGTCGGAGGAGCGCAGGGACCGCGAAGGTTTGTACGGTAGAAGCAGTTCTGTACACAGCAAAAGCCAGAGTGTTAAAAACACAGAGTTCTGATGACCAGAGTATAATTTTTTACACCTTGGAGTATATTGGACATAGGGCACACTTGCCAGATTCCACCAGAACCTCTAACTAGTGTTGATTTTAGTGTAGTGTGAGTGTGGAGTTGCATCAATGTTTATTTTGGGTTGATGGACTCCCACAGAGTGTATGTGACCATTGAGTCTGCCCGGTCCGCATCTGAGTTTAGGTTTCGATTCGTCATCAGATCGGCCTCGCCTTCCCATTGGTTGAATACGTTTCGAAACGAAAGACTCCTGGAAAAACCGCGGCCAGGTTCAGAATATGCTGAACAACGAAGACGTAGAATTTTTTCCTGCGAACTTCACCAGCTCCAAAGGATTCAGGTAAGAAATTAACAAGTGACAAATGCAGAATATAGAACTTTGTCTTAAACAATTAAAGCTAGTGTAGCAGATAGTCAAGGCGGTGTGTCAGGCTTCAATTTATAGTAGCTAACTTGCTATGTTAAATGTATTGGTAACGTTAGCCTGGTCAGATATTTTTACACGAAAAAAAATACAGCATTCGTGTCTTAACTAGTCACCGTTAGCTGTCGGTCTCCGGACTATCCTAGTTTGAAGGAAACATTAGCTTAATGCTAACAACAATTTACATTACGCCTGTAACTCCCGACTCCCGCCTGAAATTATGATATTAGCGGGTCAGTCGGTTGAACGGCTTTGCACTGTATTCGGTACTGCGTGTGCACTAAACCAACTGCACGCTTGTTTTGTAGTAACGTTGGAGGAGAACTACAGCGATGCTTTTCAAAGTGCAGTACCAAGGAAAGAAGAAATATATCAAGCTAAATGGAGCCTCACATCCAGCATTTCTTCAGGAGGGTAATGTTAATGTTTCTGCTTCATGTAACCACATGCACCACATAACTTTACTCATTGTCACACGAAATGTGTTGCTCTTAAAACCATTCTTACATGTGTTCTCTTGATATTATTAATATTAAAGTTGCCTGATATCTGTTTTTAGGTGTTAGTGGGGGTAGTCTCATTCACTACTTTCAGGGACAGCCACATGTAGCTGAAAGATAGATGTACACTGCTGCTGGATAACACTAGCCAACAGTGAGGAAAATCCTGTGTCATTATTTTTCAAGTTAAATGAATCCACCCATGAAGTTGTAATGTTGGCAGTCTCAGTTGTGGTTTCCCATCTGTAGTTAGTAGCTCTTACAATGCAAAGGCTGTCCCTCTTGCAGTTTAGGTTCTGTTTGTGGCACTGTACTACTATACAGTAGATTCTCCCATTAAGATTGAAATTGTGCTATAAGCTTATCGTTTTCCCACTTTGTGGCATTTTAAGCACAACAGCTTCTGTATCTGTGACAGCAAGATTAACATTATAGCATATTCCAGGTTTCATTTACTTTTTTTTGTATTCCAAAGCTAAAGAGAAGTTCAGCATACCCCCTGAGACAGACATATATGTGGTGGATGACACTGGAACAGAAGTTGATGAAGAGGTCTTCAGCGATATCTTGGAGGAAAAATCAGACATCCTGTGGACTATTTTTGATGTTCATTCTGTGGCAGGTAAATGGCTGTACGATTACTTTGTATATTATATAGTTACAGTTTTCTGTCACAAAAATGTTTTCACCAGTTTCCAGTTGGAGTTTTTTCTGTTAAGCATAGTTTGCTCTTCATTTTTTATTGTCACAATTACCAATCTTTTAGAGCCCATCTGAGTAATTATTAAGTGGATTGACCGATAACTGTGCCGGCGCAAGTATTTACAAAAACAATCTTTTCATCTAGTCAGTTACCTATCATGGCTTATACTCCATAAAACATGACCCACATCAACTACCAAAATCCATACATGGTCAATAACTGGCGAAGAAAAACACACAAAGTTTCCAGGGACCAGTGTCCCCATACTATCTCAACTCTTAAACCTGTGGATTGTTGAATGAAATTGCAAGTAAAAACGTTTTTTTGAAAATTATGTGTTTCCTCTTTTCAGATACTTCTGTCCTGTCCTCGTGCACAGATACCTTGTCACTATCATCACGCTCATCAGACAGTGATGCTTTGATGTCACCAAAAAGACCACGCATTGCTGACACCTTTATGTCCCCAAAAAGTCAGCATATTGATGACAGTTCTTCACAAGCCAAAGAGGTGAAACATTTCTACTTATGTTGTAAATATTGTATATTTTTGGCATAAATCATTTGTTTGTTGGTCTTACTATTTTCTTTTTCTTGTCGCCAAGCTTGTCAGAAGAGTTCTGGAACAAAAGCCTGGAGGGGAGAAGATACTTAAAGAATATGCAATGAGAGGAGAGATGAAGGACCGAACACGTCGTGAACTCGTCAACATTGTTGTTGCTGATCTGGTGGAAAAGTATGGGTAAGTGAAATGCTTCATGAGTCATGATTTAGTGAAGAGTGCGTTCATAGTATTTAAACTTAGACATCATGGTTACAAAAGACAGGTGATTGTAATCAAACAGCAAGTGATGATCAGTAAATGACAATGGCCAGTGAGTTGTGGTCTGGAATCACCTTGGAATCAACTAGTTTTATTGGGATAATGATAAAAACACAAAACGCAATCAAAGCACTAGGACACTACTATTGTTAAGTTATAGTTATACTTTAGCCTATTCATATGGCTCATACAAACAATTTGCCCCCCCAAATTGTGTGCCACTTTTGGTGGTACTGAGGTCTGGTCTCACGCAAAGACTATTGTAGAGGATGGGTATCTTCATTGGAGGGAGAAAGGGGCTTCATAACAGAGAGGAGGGATTTTTCTCAAGATATCAAGAAACCACAATACAATAATGCAGATAAATGCCAAACTAATTTGGTAATAATGGTAATACTGCTAATACAGTGTATGAAGCACAGCTTTTAAGGATTTTCTTTGCATTGGTTTTTATACATGGTGTCATTAACCCCCACAGGCGTGCTCCACCTATGGACAAAAGAACACAGTGCGCATTGGGGATAGTAACATTGTTCCCCTCTCTAAAAGATCCCTACTCCAAAAAAGGCTATGTGAGTATATATCTCAAAGTAAAGTTGATGTTTCCCAACACTTATGGTTATAGCAATCACAGCTTTTGTTGTTTCTCAAAAGTAATATACACAGGCTTATTTTTATCAATATTGCTGGGTGTGCAAGAAGCCCGGGAAAATTAACAGTTTTGATAGTAATAGCTAATGCAAGGTTACAATCAAAATTAGCAATATTTTGTTTACGAAGACTGTTATAAAGCATTTCCAACTCTGTTGATGTTATGTTTAGGAACACTTTTTCGATGCAGACAGCAATGAGGGCTACATTGCCTGGAAGCTTAAAAATACACAACGAGAACTCAGCAGTGGCAGTAACTGTGGAGGTAGGAGAAGGAGCTCTCACACCTCAGACAAAAGTGGACCAGAGTTGGAGAGAGAACTGACAAAAGAGCAGCAGTTGGAGGGAGACAAGTGTTGTGAGGCCATATCTCTACTGAAACACAGCACAGATGAAGGACAGATCTTCATGAAAATGAAAGAAACCTTCCATCATAGACAAAAGTTGATCCATGATCCTGAGCAAAGCAGCACAGTGCTTACAGTGTTCCCAAGGTTCCTTGACACGAAAGGCTTGGTAAGTTCATTTATTTTGTGTACAATGCATTCCCTATCAAGAAAAACATGCAAACATGAGAATGGCACTACCGCTACCACAATCATCAAATACAACTACACCTGCTTCCTCCTTTTTAGGTGTTGCAAGACTTTGAGCTGTTATTTGGAGCTGAGTCTTCATCAAAACTCCTTGAGAAATGGGAAACACTCAAGCCCAAAGTAATACAGCAAGCCAAAAACCTCAGCAAGACGCCCCTGCTTGACTACTTCATCCAGTCTGCTGAGGAGAACCCTGATGAGGATGGCGACGTCCCAGGTAAATGATTTATGCTGTATAGAAAATAGCAGTTTAATAGCTTTTCAGATTTTAATATTTATGTATCAAGGTGTAGGTCATGCTAAACACAGGTTTTCTTCCCCCCTTTTAAGGTTGGGATAGTGACATGGCTTCACTGCTACTGCTGGTCTTCCTCCTGCCACCGCCACCAAGTGGAAAGAAGGGAGCTGTGAAGATCAGTATCCGGGAAGCTGTGGACCATGTAGTCAGGTTTCATAAGGTCAGTGTGATTTCCATTTTTACCCATCCAGTAGGTAATAGTGTGACTCATTCTCCAAAATCAAACATTTTGGCCATTCCATTCCAAACACCTCAGATTACCTCAGAGGTAGACAGTCACATAAATACTAAACAGTACATTTCGGCAAGGAAATACCTGAAATTACACACACCCATACACACACACACACACACACACACACACACACACACATACATACATATATATATATATATATATATGTATATATATATATATATATATATGTATGTTGACAAAATTGATGACCTCTCTGATGTCTTATTTTCTTTGTGTGGCCATGCTTGAAAAACATTTATGGCATTACCAAATGCTAAACAGATTTGGCATGGGAAAAGGTCCATCACAGGTCATCAAAGGTTTCTGTTAAAGTCTGACTTATCCATCAAAATGTTATGTACAATGTAGTGATATTTTTGTTTACTGTTATCTTACAGTCATGTCGCAGCCTTCAGGAGCACTCTGGTACAGAGCAGCGGAGGCAGCCCTACATCCTAGCAGTTGGGACGACAAGAAGCAGCATCCATGAGTACTACATCACATTGGATGGTGAGCTCCTTCCTTGCAAGGCCAAGTCTTCCCTGTCAGCCTTTGATGAACTTTTCAAAACACATTATGTGTTTGGCATCTCTTATGACCAGGCCTTAAGCAGCATGTACACATTTGTGCAGACCACCATATACAACATTGATGTAGGTCTTTCTCATGAACCTCCCAGAGTCAAGGACCTTAGAGCTAAACTCCTCAACTGAAGAGTTCTGATGTATAAATGCTTTGTTTGCAAATCCACTTTTGTCACCATTCAAAAGTTGGTCCGTCATCTCAAGCTTTCACATGCCTTTTACCCTGGTAAAACGTTTCAGTTATTGTGTGACCAGAATGGATGCCGCCAGAGATTCTCCACTTTTTCAGGCTTCAGAAAACATCTTCATACTAAACATAGCATTCAATGTCTAGATCAAGCTGATGTTGAACCAGTCACTCATTTAGTTGATGTGTCTGATCAGCAAATGGCTTCAACTTTAATTCCAGATCACCCAGAGAACTCTCAAAGATGTAATGAGACTGGGCAACATACCCAAGAAATGTGTGCATCCCTTATTGCAAAACTCCAAGGCTGTGGTGTGGCTACTAATGTTATAAAGACTGTTGTAGAAAATATGGAGGAACTTGTAGAGGAACTGCATTCAAATGTCAAAGAGGATGTTGTGAAATTACTCCCTAATGATGAGGACATGAGAAGAAAATTTGACGATTATTTTGACAGCCTTGAAAATCCATTTAGCAAACTGAACACTGAGACAAAATGGAAAAAATATTTCAGTGAGAAATGGGGTACTGTAGAACCTGTTGAGATTGCCCTAGGCGTGAGGTATGACATCCGAAGGAATCGAACCACTGGCACATATGATCAAGTTCCTATAACAGACAAATTTGTTTACATTCCTCTGTTGGAAACTTTGAAGTTCATATTCACCAACCAAGAGATCTGTAATCATATTGTGCAGCCGTGTGAGAAAACTGGTATTTACAAAGATTTCTGTGACGGGAACTATTTTAGAAATCACCCTCTGTTCTCTGTAAAACCAAATTCTCTCCAAATACAGATATTCTATGATGATTTTGAAACAGGAAATCCACTGGGATCCAAGCATGGTATCCATAAGGTTGGAAGTATCTACTTTGTTTTACGAAACCTGTCGCCCAAGATAAACTCAGCTCTCATGAATATTCATCTTTTGGCACTTTTTCATACTGAGGATGTAAAGAAGTATGGATTTAATGCGATCTTAGAGCCCTTTGTACATGATCTGAAAATCCTTGAATGTACTGGAATTGAAGTTCCTTTTTCTGATGAACCAGTTCATGGAACAATTGCACAAGTAACTGGGGATAATTTGGGATTGCACACACTACTTGGGTATGTTGAATCGTTCAGCGCAAACCATTTTTGCCACTTTTGTCTAGTTGACAAAGAGACCTCACAGACAGTTTTCAGTGATGATGATCCAAGAATAACATTGCACAATAAAGCACTGCATGCTCAGCATTGCAGTGACCTCATGGCAGATCCTACACTGCAGTCAACATTTGGAGTTAAGCGAACATGTTTACTCAATGATCTGCAGTACTTTCACGTTTCTGACAACTATGCTGTAGACATTATGCATGACATATTAGAAGGAGTGGGGCAATTTGAGCTGAAGTTGCTTTTTGGTTACTTCTCAGACACCCACATCATATCCAAGATAGATGTCTGTAACCGAATATACTCGTACAATTATGGCTTTGTTGAGCGAAAAAATCGACCAACCAGAATCAACTTGGAGCAGTCTGGAAATGGAATTGGTCTCAATGCCATTCAGACATTTTGCTTAGTCCAGAATATGCCCTTGATATTTGGAGATATTGTCAAAGAAGGAAATGCACACTGGAGACTCTTGCTGCTTCTGTTGCAAATTCTGAACATCATATTTTCACCAGTCATTACTGATGGCATGACAGTATGTCTTAAGCATCTCATTGTTGAACATCATAAGCTTTTCAAAGTGCTTTACCCACATCGCAAAATGATCCCTAAACATCACTTTATGACTCATTATCCCAGATCCATTCGAAAAATAGGTCCAATTCTTCATGTTTGGACAATGAGATTTGAAGCCAAACATAGGTTTTTCAAGAACACAATCAAAAATTTCAAAAATATAACAAAGTCACTAGCCCAAAAACATCAGATGGCAATAGCATACCACTGGGAATCAATACCATTTAAAAGTATTAACTGTGGACCAGTAAAACATGTTCCACTCAGTGACTTGCCAAATGGTGAGGTGATTGCAGAAGAACTGCAGGTTGATTTGGACTGTGAAGTTCATGTGACTTCTTGGATCATTTGTTGTGGGACAGAGTATCGCCCAGGCCTTCTGGTTTGCTCAAACATAGCAGAGGATTTGCCAGTATTTAGTCAAATAAAAGACATTGTTGCATTTGAAGAAGAGTATTTTCTTCTGACAGAGGACTTTGAGACACTTAGTTTTGCAGAACATTTTCATTCCTTTCATGTGGTACAGGGAAATGATAAAAATGTTTCCCTGCTGAAAGTTGATGAGTTGCACTTTTTTAAGCCCTTTGATCTGCAGACAACTTATGGTTTTGACAGAGATGACCAGTATGTTGTTCCTGTACATGTGTTTATTACTTAACTGGTGGCGTTTTTTGGTTTTGATCATCCTGTGTGGTGATTGTTGTTTTTTATTGTTTTGTTTGCATATTAGCTACATTTCTGTGGTGGTTCTTTTGCATGGTAATTCACATTGTCTTTTTGTTATAAAAGGATTTTGGACTGTTGACTTCTGAAATATTTTTTACTTTATTGTCCAATATGAGGTCAATTTACTTTGAATTCAAAATAAGAAGGATAAGAAGGATTATGTTCCAAGTTGAAAAAAATTAAGCTAAGGCACTTTATATCCTGTGATGATTTGAATTCTTTATAGCTGATATGCTGATTGCTTTAAATGTCTGTTATCTGCCTTGTTAGCCTACTGAAAAACAGTAAGCACGGTTTTGTTGGTTCATTACATATCAGCATTTAAATGTGAAACAGGTTTTATTATTTCTGTTAAAATTGCACATGTAAATAAAACATTATTTTTAATAATATAATGTGCAGACTGTTCATTCCTGAAGTATTAATGATTCACCTTGAAAGTTTTGAAGAATGGAGTATGTGATTGTTATGTGTTACCTAGCAAGTATTTGACTGAGAATTTGTGACACTGTTTCAGTGCTTTCAAAGAGTACATTTTCATTGTCGAATTGTGAAATAATTAGCTCTGCAAAAGCACTGAAACAGTGTCTAAAAGTACTAATTATGGAGTACATTTTCATTCTCCAAGTGTTAAATAATAAACTCTGCAAAGTGGTATTGAGACACTGACTTGGGAGTACATTTTTTACTCAGTAAAGGGTCTAGATTTACACTGCAGGGTGTTGGAAAGCATTAAAGCAGTGTCACAGTGTCAGAAGGTACTAGTCCGAGAGTACATTTGTAATCTCTAAGTGTTCAAATATAACTCTATATTTGGAGTATATATTCCACTCTTTTGACGGTGTTCAGTGAACACCGAAATCTTGGACCTATATATGCACCGAAATTGGTGTTAAATATACACCTATAGAGTACAATATACACTGTGATTTTTGCTGTGTAAGATAAGAAGGCCCAAGACCATTAAGGCATTTAAAAACCATTAAGAGGACCTTAAAATCGATCCTCAAACACACGGGGAGCCAATGCAGTGATTTTAAAACTGGTGTAATGTGGGCCCGTCTTCTGGTCTTCGTCAGGACACGAGCTGCTGAATTTTGTAAAAGTTGTATACCTGAAATAGTCTTTTTGGGAAGACCAGAAAGCAGGGCATTACAATAATCGATACGACTAGTAATAAAAGCATGCATTAGCGTCTCCGTGTTGGCCCGAGAGAGAACGGGGCGGACTCTGGCTATGTTCTTTAAGTGATAAAAACCTATTTTTATAGTAATCTTGATATGTGGAATAAAAGTCAGCTCAGAGTCCAAAATCCCGCCCAGGTTTTTTACTTGTGTGGATGGATTAAAAGATAGTTCCTGTAGTTTAGGTAAAAGTTTCTTTCTCTGAGCCTCAGGACCGAGGACTAAGACTTCCGTTTTATCCTGGTTAAGCTGGAGAAAGTTTTCTGACATCCAGGATTTGACATCTAAAATGCAGTTAAAAAGTGCATCCATTGGCCTTGTGTCATCAGGAGACATGGAGATGTACAACTGTGTATCATCATCCTGATGACACTGCCTAGAGGGAGCATATAGATTAAAAAGCACTGGCCCTAAAATCGAACCCTGGGGCACACCACATGTGATTTCATGGATCTTAGAGGAGCAGGTATCCAAAGTTACCATGAATGTCCTGTCTGTGAGGTAGGAGGTAAACCATTTGTGAACAGCACCAGACAGGCCGATGTGTTGTAAACGAGATAAAAGAATAGTGTGGTCTACTGTATCAAAGGCAGCGCTTAGATCCAGTAGAACTAACACTGTCAGTTTTTGTGAGTCATAATTTAATCTAAAATCATTTAAAATCTTTAAGAGGGCCGTCTCGGTGCTGTGGTTTACCCTAAAACCAGACTGAAATTTCAGACACAGACACAGACACTCAGATGTGTTTAAAGCCATACTACTTTGGGAGCATGGGCGGATCTACGGGGGTGGCATAGGGTGGCAAATGCCACCCTAAAAGAAAGCCTTGCCACCCTATGCCACCCCAGTTGGCAGCAATGAATTAAAAGAAAAGTTATGGCCAATTTAACATCTACGAGCACGAATTTCCAAAGTCCGACTGCAATGAATGCAGCGCGAGATAACGCCAGAGCAGCAGGTAGGGATCGGTATCGAGCCCCGGTACTAAACAAGCCTCGGGGCGAAATATTCAAAACTGGAGGATGGATAAGCTCTGACGGTAACGGTTCTGTTAACGGCACTTTAGAACGTAGGAAGAATTTTATTTAGCATATTTAGTCTCACCAGTCCTCATTGTTCTGAAGATGAAGACATGCGTCTATGAGGCATTGTCCCTCTCTAGATCCACAAGTGAACTCTGCCTGTAGGAGCAGCTCTCCTTCACTGACCTGCAGCTTTACGATGGTGGAGAGAACTGAATGCTCGAGAGTGTGGTTACATTTTACTTCAGTAGGACTGACACAGACAATACTCGTTGCCACCAATGCAGCAAGTTGTTTGCATGTAAGGGTGGAAAGCAGCAATCTAGTGAAACATCTTGCTGAAGTCCATCACCTACAAAGTTCAGACAGCCTGGTTCATAGCTCGTCCCCCGTTAACCAGGTATGGTATCTATGCTAGCGTCACTGAGCCCACATGCAAAGTTAGCTGAATGACATGAACATGTGTAATTTATTAAAAGTAAGCATTAGCCATGATTGTTGAGGCATGAGTGTCTCCATGAAGTCAGTCTGAAAGTCAGAGCATCATCCTAACTCGTTCAGAGTTAGTTTCACTCTCAGAACTCAGAGCAGTGGAGGTTTAATCATTCTGGGGCTGCAGACAAACTCTGGTCTTTTTATTTTCAGTTCTTCCCTAACTGAATGTTGGTGTCAGTGGTAGAAGTACTTCAACTGTTGTCTTATCACATAGTAAAGATACTGTCAAAGTAAAAGTGCTGCATTGAATTTTTTGCTTAAAAGTGATGAGTGAAAGAGGTTCTGTCAGGACAATGTGCTGGCATTTACCTGGCATCTCTTCACAGTGGAGCTTTAAACTGGTATATAATGCTGGAAGGTTATTGAAACATAATGCGTGTTTTAATTTGTGAGTAAAGCCTGCTTATTTTGTGAGTAGGCTCTGTCCACACTGGTCTGACTGTAGACTAACAGGTCAGATTGAATTTATGAATGCACTCATTTAAAGATTCTGTGGCTTTTTTTGAAATTGCAGCTACAGTTAACCAGCCCACCTCTACTACCACAAAACCAAGTCCAAGTCTAACCCAAACCCAAAGCCCCTTCACATTAACAGCTAGTGGGAGGACAGAGGAGAGGGTGAATGAGCCAGCCATAACCAGGTTCACAGTGAAGACCTGCACCCCTTGATTTATCTTTTTTATATATTTTTTAATAATGTTATTATAAAAAACTAAAAAAGAAGTGCAGATAAGAATATTGTTAAAATACAGTATCGATAAGCAGTATCAGTATAAATAGTAGCACCAATAAAATCTTAATGATACCATCCCTAGCGACACGAGACTGATTTGTTTGGAAAACTGAGTGGTGTGAAGTGAGGAAGCCTGAAGTCGATAGGAAAGGAGACACGGGAGGAAAGAGGTAAAAACTGATGAACTGTCTATTACGAAATGAAATTATAATGAAAGCACAGTACTAGTATAGTTGTAGTGCTAATATTGAGATGATAAAAATCAGATTGAAGAACGCTATTTCGCTATCTGTACATGTAATGGTAGCTAGGTTTGACATTAGTTCTGTGTAAAGTAGGCTACAAAAGCTAAAACTGATTCAACATCTGTCAAGGAAAACATTGTAAAGTTACTTTGAATTTTGAATGAACAACTGAGTAAGGTAGATGGAGAGGATGAGATAGGAGAGACAAAAGAGGTGGAAGGAGAGAGAGAAGGGCAGCAGAAACATGACAGAGATAGAATACAAGGCCAAGGGGTCCAGGACAGGAGGAGGTGGGAGAACACCACAGTGGTGAAGATATGGAGGAGGGAGAGCATCACCAAGATGAGGGCCTTATTACATTATTAGTGACCTTAATACAGCTCAGTCCATAGGTCCTTATGGGTAAGTTTTTCTTTGGATAGGTTCTTGTACAAATGCTGCCTGCAGCGCTGCCACTCTGACACAGTCAAAAACCGTTTGCTTGCCCTCTCACACATCTGCCACTCATCACCTGAGTCTGACCTTAATGCCTTTCCTGTGATAACGCCCCACCTAGTGTTACCATAGTTCTATCCTCTACTAAGTGATATCACATTGTCGGCTCACTTATTTCTAATATGAACTGTTTCACATGAAACCTCAAATGCAAGACACTGACTGCATGAGATTAAGTTTGTCTGTATGAGTTTGTAAATGGCAGCCTGCGCCCTTCTGTAGTGTGCACATGCTATTTCTCATCAAACTGTGATAGCTGTGATTAAATTCAGTATATATACACATCTGCCATATGTTGCCACCCCTCAAAAATCCCTGCCCTCCTTTCGCCACCCCATAAATATTTTTCTAGATCCGCCCTTGTTTGGACGGATAAAATATTACATCTGATGGTGTCTATCTTCCCCCTGAAGTGGTCTGCAAACTCCACACAAAGGGAGTCAGTGGCATTAAAATGAGGTTTATTAAAATCCGGGTTAAGTAGTTTGTCTATTGTTGAAAAGAGGATTTTGGTGTTATTTTTATGACTACTGCTAATACTGATTAGCTTGAAGAAGTAATTATTACAGGAGTCTCTTATTGCTTTATTGTATGTTTTTTGTTGTTCACTGTACATTTGATAGTTAATGGTTATTTTATTCTCCCTCCATCTCCTCTCTGCCATCCTGCAATTTCATTTCAGTTTCTTCAGTTCCTCATTTCTCCAGGGAGGTGTGAGTTTGGTTCGGATGAACTTTGTTTTAAGTGGGGCAACTGTGTTGAGAGTTGACTGTAGTCTGCTGTTAAAATCATCAACAATAAAATCACAGGAGGCAGGTAAAACAATGGGAGGACATTTCTCTAAAACCTCTTTAAATTTTGAAGCCACCTCAGGGGTCAGATGACGCCTCATCACAGTTCTCACAGAGGTCTCCCACTGAATAAAACCAGTGATGTTAAAAAACACGCAGAAATGGTCAGACACAGCCAGGTCAACAACAGAGGACACAGCAGTGGACAGGCCATACGTGATGACCAGGTCCAAGGTGTGTCCTCTGTTGTGAGTTGGCTGTGTGACGTGTTGGGTAAAAAATGGTGACAGTGAAGATATTTTTGTGTGAATGAGTCATACCAAAATCATTTGTAATTCTTTCTCTCTGCCCTCTCAAAGAACTAAATACTACTACTAATGTGTTTTGGTTAGACTATTGTTTAAAACAGTACTGTAGAACATCTGCTGTCACTACAAAAAGATGAGGTATTTATTGTCTAGAAAAAGTAGCATTTCTGGGAAAGTTGGAGAATTTTTACAGTGTACTCTACGTGTCTGTCCTTGTCAGGCTTGTCAACTGATCCACCCTGAGGACATACCTCAACCTTCCAAACTATGTGGCGGTGAGCAGCCACACCTTAAAGTGTGTCAAGCATGTGACAGCTTAAGTTATAAACCCATAGATGAAACCAGGGGAGGGAGGAGAAGGGGCTGCACATTGAGGAGTGGTGTGCAGGTGTGAAGGGAGGGGGATGAAACTGACAGTGGTGTGTCTTTGAAAACATCTGTTTTTCCTTCTTGGCAACATAGCTTAAAGTCCCCAGTTCACACAACAGGCTGCCATATGCTGTAGCTTCCCTGCACTCATGGCTCGGTTCTCCCTCGCAGAAGTGGGCTTGCTGCTTCTGTTGTTGCTGGCCTTGGTGAGTATTCACCCTGAAGCTACTCATATCCTTCTCCTTCACACACCAGACATGCCGAGACTATGTTGTTACTGGAGCGGGATTAATTTTTCAGTGGACTAGACGTTACTTTATTAAATGTAATTACTGATCATGATAATCATTTAAGTAGATATGATGCATGCTTGCTCAACTATAATCATTTTATAAAGCCAGATGTAGGGTTGCAATCCATGTGCAGCAGATTGTTTTCCCTTTTCTTAAAAAGTTACAGCGTGTATAAAATGCTGTATTACTAAATAATGCATTGATAAACACAAACAATGGCCAATTTTTGCAGCAGCCAGATATCAAAAAACTAAACATAAACAAACAACCAAACCAAATCCAGAACCTAAATAATGTCTGAAAACAAGTAGGATGAAGTTGAACTTGTTGTCTCCTACCTGCTACACGTCTGTACTTCTCGTATCTTATTGTTTGTTTGGAAAAACCTTATATTTTAATAAATCTGCAGAAACCCCAAGAACACATTTACTGTTCCACATTATTATATTTTTCAAACAGTCTTTTTTTGTGTATTTTCTTACATAGTT
The DNA here is from genome assembly GCA_024666655.1 of Dascyllus trimaculatus. NCBI lineage: Eukaryota > Metazoa > Chordata > Actinopteri > Pomacentridae > Dascyllus > Dascyllus trimaculatus. The sequence continues at coordinate 903,367 of JAMOIN010000473.1, forward strand.
TTATAGTTATACTCACTTTGAGAATGTTGTCCAGACCGTTCCATAAGTGTACGCAAACTGATGAACATCTACTCATCACGGTGGTACAAGCAAGTGGCTTTCTAAAAATACATTTCTTTTTAATTCATAGTTTGCAGTGCTGCCTCTGAATTTGTTTTGGAAAACAATATAGTGGTGTGCTCATTATATCCCATATTATGTAGTATCCTGATAGCTTTTTTGTAACATGTTTATTGGATGTATTGTAGTATTACATGTGTTACCTCTAACTTCTGCAGGTCAAGTATGGTAAAAAGAGTAAGCAGTACAGGAGGTTTTTGGATTAACAGCTTCTCTAAGTTGTCATCTGAGCAAAAAAATATTTGTATCATCTGCTAAAACCACAAATTGTGTGAGAGAGAAATTATGGAAGCAGTGTGAAAAGACAGATTACATATATACATTAATGATTTTAAAATCCCTTCTGTTACCTTTTTTATAAGTTGTCCATTTACTCTCTTTACAATTATAACTGCAAACTGTGGTCAATAATACAATTTATCAGTAATCTACCAACCATGTCATTTTCCATATTATTACTGAAAAAGTTTCCTGATCGGTTCATGTCAGCTCATTTTATATTGTGGCTGCATAAATAAACCACAATAGAATGGAGTTGCTATTGTGAGACGTGCCGGAACTGTAAGGCTTTGTCATAGAGACGTAGATACGGTAACATTTGAAAAGCTTGGCCTGTCTGTTTGCCTTGTTAAACTTACTACAAAGCAGTTTTCCTTGTTGGGATATAAACTCACTTAGGTTTTTATAGCTAAAGAGCACATTTTATTAAGCAGTAATAATGATTAATTGAAGTCATGTAGGCTCAGTTTAATTTAAGGCAGCCCAAATTCCAAATTTAAAATAAAGGGAATGTCTTTGACAAAATGTACACAAATCAATCAATGAAAACATAACTACACAACTAAAAGGTTTTTATAAATATAGAATTTGCCCCCTGACAGCGAAAACAGAGTCTAATAACCCTCAGGAGTAACATTTGTTATCCCTAAGAGATTTATGTTAACTCTTGCCTCAGAGATTTGCACATATACTACCAAACACTATGTTTTTTTGGTTTGTTTATCAAATACATTAAAATTAAAGTAATGTAATTTAAAATTACTGTAATCTAAACATATGTTATTATTATTTTTTATTTTTAAGTCAGTCCAAGGCCAACAGTACAATTATGAATAGTATAGTATAATGCCAGCATGGGAAAATTTGTCTTCCCACTAGTATAAGGGGAAAAAATATTTTCATTTTTAGAGGTGATTCTGAAGACGACACTTGCTTTTGTCAGGCAGGATATTCCACACAGTAAACACCTTCTCACCTTTAGCAAAAACATGAGGGTGGGAACAGCTAAGCATGTGTTCTCAACTGGACCAACTGGAATAGCACATTATGGGCTCTGAGCCTCGAGGGCCTCCATCTTTATGGTTCTTTTAAAAACACATGAGCAGCAGACAGAACTGAGAAACTCTCGATGTAGGCACCAAAGGAAACTTGGGTAACCATAGCAATAAAAAAATACTAAAATGCAAAGTGATGTAAATTATGAAAACACTAATTAGAGCATTTAAGATTTTTTAAATAAGTGACTAAACTTAAACAAGTAAAGTTGAAATAAAATGAGCCTAAATTAAAAACTTGAATTGCCCTAAGGATAAAACTGAATCAAGCATTAGATTGTTTTGCTTTTATCTCAGGTTGCAGGTGCACACTGAATATGACTGGATTTTCCAGTCTCAGTAAAAACAACCAGTAACTGAAGTGCAGTCTAATTATTTGAGCATTTTTTATAATGGTCCACATTAAATGACACTAATGAGGTAATGTAAAGAGCTAAAAATCAGAAAGGGCCTTATGGAGTATTTCAGGCCTTACAGAGAGACAGACTCACCCAACCTCAGCATTTTTTAAAATTCCACAGTGGTTTACAGAACAAACTATTGCTGTGTCTTTCTTTTAAAAATCTGTCAATACTAATGCAACTGGCTGCAACCTACAATAGAAAGGTGTTTACTATTACTATTTACAAAATAGATCAATTCAAATAAATATTCTCACAAATAAATAAAAAATAACAAATTAAATATCCATTAAGGCACAGTCTTTGGAAAATTAACTGTGCTATGACTGGACTGGACTTGTTTTTACATCTTTACATCTTTCTTCTTTAGCTTTAAGCTTTGAAATAGACCATGTGACACAAACACTCTCTCAAATGAAAAAATACACAATATCCATTTCAGTGCATAATTAAGTAAACTAACTGCTGGAATTGTGCCATTATTGTTAGGCAGCTTTCAGTAGCTCTAGATGGCCACTCACTGGTCATGAGGGAGACAGCAGATGCATTGGACAAGTTGTGGAGAACTATACAAGCTGACTAGTCGCGCTTAGCCAGCCTATTGTACAGCACAGAATGGTCTGAAAATTTACCGTCCTAGTTCAAATATTAAGGTTATATTAATGTGGTTGAAAGAAGACATGCTTCTTTCAACCACATATTTCATTCATCTATCTCATGCCCAGAACAGATACATCCTATTTTACTAATTTTAGCTGTCAACATAAGCAATGTAACAGTCTGTGGCTATAGTTATGTCCCAGAAACATATTTTTGCACTTCAGGTCTAATTTCATGTGTTTTATGTGGATAAATATAGTACAGTAATGACCGAAAGTGCATTACTGTGCCTGAGTGCCTCCTGTGTAGACAGTGTTACCAACCAGCCAACCAACAGTATCACAATAATCTCCTGTCTGGTTTTAGATGGTCAGTACTAAGGCAAGCGAAAAGAGGGAGAAGACACTGAGCAGAAAGAAGAGAGAGTGGATCCTTCCTCCTTCCAAGCTGGAGGAGAATGTTGACTTCTCCCATTTGCCTTTCATTGCAAAGGTAATTTGACTTTTACTCATTAAAATCTCATGTCATGCAATACCATGGCTTCCTAATGTATTAAAAAGTGTTTGAATGAGCTTTAAATCTGAAAAACGTCAAAAAATGAACTAGTTTCTGTCACATTAGTGGCTGGTCTCCCACTAACCCTACAATGAACAAAGACATGTTTCTACTTGAAAAGAGTTTCGGTTATTCCAGTCCTCAGCTTTGCTTCTTTAGATAATTTGGCCCTAAGCTACAGAATGATACATGTTCCCAAAGATTTGCTTTCTGATGGTGTGAAAAGACCCAAACAAAACTTCTTTAGGACTGGATACCATTTGGTCAGAATAAATTTGTCCTTTCCTTAACAGAAATTATCATAGGTTTATATGTTACAACTGAAAAAACACTGTGACAAGTAAAGCCAGTGTGGATCTGCTGTGAAGGTGATGTGTGGAGACATTCATTTGTTTCCTAAAAGGTTTGGATAGCCTCTTCAGCTCCAGTATGAGCAATATATCAACGCTGAGGTGCAGTTTTCAGCCATCAGCAGCATGACATTCGATGACTGGAAAACTATGCATATTCACTGTCTTCAACAGAGTCACATGAGAAGTGGCAATATCACTCTAAGGTGTGTCCATTATCTGTGAGCTAGTGTTGGGTTACAGTTACCTTACCTTAGCATGCTTGGATTAGATTCTTGTAATGTGTGTTATTACAAATGTCACTGCCACTAAAGCAAATGAATTAACTGCATTTCCTGAAACACTTAATTAAAGTGTCTTCTGAAATCCACTCTTCATGTTTTATTTTTTAGATTCGCTCTGATAAAGCAAAAAATGCAAAGGTGGAGTATTACCTCTCTGGACCGGGAGCTGACAAACCACCCTACAACCTGTTTGTGGTGGACCATCAAACCGGGTTTGTACGCATCACTGGTAAACTGGACCGGGAAAAACATCCATTCTACAATGTAAGTCTTTCTTTCAAAGGGGACATATGCTTTTACTGATTTTTTCTGTCCATGGCAAAAGGTCCCAACCTTAAGGTGAATGTATTTAAAAATGCTGGCTACAAAACAAAAGCCCAGGTTTCTCTTTTCTGAGGACAAATTTCTGTATCTTTAAGGTTCTTAAAGAGACAAGAACTAAAATTAAGGCAGACCAAAAATAGGTGTTGCAGAAATGTACAGTATTACCCCTTTTCCACCGAGCTGGTTCCAGTGCTAGTTTGGAGCCAGTGCCTGACTTAGCACCAGTTCTTTTGTTTCCACCGCGCAAGCGCCAGCTCCAGCTCCAGCTCCAGCTCCAGCTCCAGGTGCTAAAACTGGTGCTTAGCAAGCACAATGTCTTTGGGCCAGAGCTAAGCACCAAGTACATCAGGGGCTGGGGCCAGGGTCATCGTGGCCACTGATCAACGGTGGAAAGGGACACACAAGCGGTCATTTGTGTCCTTTTTCTCCAGGAGCATCCCTGGTCCAATTACAGATGTATTGGAATGACTCCCAGGACACAAAAAAGTTTTGTACACAATGTTGCGCACTGAAATCCAGTACAATTGTATCCCGCCAGTAGCGCAATTGCAGATGTGCCCAGGCAACAGGTGACCTCCGCCTTGCGGACCTCCACCTGATCCTTATCTTTATAAAGATGTTTATTTTTATAAAGATATTTATCTTTATAAAGATAAACATAGATATTATCATCAACTTATTGCATTTAAGTGCTATGTGATCGATGCAAGCATAGTTGTTTTACAGTGACACAATGGCGTGGCTCCAACTTGGCTCCTTGCCAATGGAAAAGCAAACAGGTTCTTAGGAAGAACGAGATTTGAACCAACTAAGCACCAGCACTAGCACCAGCAATGAACCAACACCTTCTTGGTGGAAAAGGGGTATATGAGAAAGATAATTGTGGTGTTATGTACATTGAAGGACAGTTATTATGCAAAATAATATTTTACCACAGTTTCCACATATTCCCGTTTTTTTTAATGTCATTTCATGTTACTAGTGTATCTAGAAATTTTGATGAAGGCCATGTTCTCATTTCTGTTCTTTCCTCATCCATCAAATAGTCTGTGCTTGTACAAAACATTGTTGTGATGTAAGCACTGTCATGACTGGTGAACCGAACTGACCCAGTGTGTTGATCCACCCTTCTAAATTCCTCGCAGTCTGCTTGCTAGAGCCACTTATGCTCAATATGACTCTAACATTTGTCAGCTATGACAAAAGTAAGCCAAATCTTATGTTGGCTGCAAGAGTGAACACAACAGCTGTCATGCACTCCAAGTTTCTGATGATATGAAGACCTAGTGAATTGCTTCTATTTTTGATTGCAATGTCACCACATCAACAGGAACATTCTTAGTGTGAGCACATTGCGTGTATGCCCACAGGTCAGAACATGTCCACATCATAATGTTGAGGGGCAGTTAGACATTGTGAAAACTTGATTTTAAACCAGCAGACAATGACTGAATGGGTTATTCTGTTTTAATGTCACTTTTTGTGCTTCAGTACAACTTAAACCAGCCAATTTTTTTTCTGCACTTTGCATCTGTTTGCTTCACTCCTACTCTCTGTGCTTGCACACCATATACTTTTCTTAAATACAGCAGGTACAAAAGACAGTTTTTGTCACTACAGCTAATATCCATGTTCATAACAGGAGTGAATTTTTATATAACTCACTCATTTAAATTGTATTAAGGCTTACGATTTTGCATAGTTATGGACGTGCCAACTTGGGGTGTCAGTGGGTGTCATCATAGGACACTCCATGGCCCAGAGACATTTGCATGGCCCACCTCAGCTCCACTTGCCCTCCACCTTTTTCTTTATTTTAAGATTAGCTGAGAGTTAGGATCAGGTACTGCCATGATGGTGAAACTGCTTTCCAGGAAACCTGTGGGTGATGTCACAAAATTCAGACATACATAATCTGTGGTAGTTCCTGCTACAGTACGTGTCTCCAGGACCACATTTTTTACATGGTACACACACACACACACACTCACACACTCACACACACACACACACACACACACACACACACACACTGAAGTGTATGTCTGAGGGTAGTGGGTCAAACAGATGGTGTCCAGGATGAGACTGGTCCTAAAGAATGTTTGCTGCTCTGCTGAGGCAGGGAGAGCACGCTCTTAACAGAGCAGCAGTAAAAGGACATTCTGGAATTGGAGTCACTGCTGTGCCTTCTTCACTTGTGTGAGGAACAGTGGTGATGGCATCTTTTGTAGACCTCTTGGCTCAGTAAGCAAATTGGTGTGGATCGAAGGTGGGTGGGAGGCTGGCTTTGATTGGCTGTATGACCAGCCTCTCAAAGAATTTCATAATGACCGGTATGAGGGCTACTGGATGGGTCGCTGATAAACTGACTTTTTTTGGTGTTCAGTTCTTGTTATACATGTTTAATCTGCCATCTTGTTTCCATTGTCAGATTGTGTGCAACAATGATTATGTGTAATCTTGGTAATCTCACTGTGTGTCTGAGATTCTGAAAGAAAGCCCTCATAGATATAAAGGGCTAATTCTAAGTTGATGACAACAAATATACTTATTTGTAGGTGTTTATACACCTAAAACACAGTTAGCATTTATTATTCCATTTCTGACAATAGATCTCCCCAAATTCTACGCACCTGACCTTTAAAAGACTAATTGTAAACTTTCTGACTTTGTCCTGTCGCTTACATAATACATGCAGCTAACAGGTGTTGCTAGATACACTAATGGAACTCCAGCAGAGGATGACATCCCACTGACTGTCACAGTCCTGGACCAGAATGACAACCCTCCTTATTTTGAGCTGCATACTGGAAACATCTCAGAGTCAAGCAAAGAAGGTAACACAGGACTTCAAACACATATATTCTCCATCAGTCTTCTTCTGTGAGTGATGCAACACAATATCTTCGCTAATGTTGCCAACAATTTCACATTAGAGATTTACAGCCATAGAAAAATCATTACTTAAATTATTACTTGTTTTCTTAAATTTTTTGTTCATTTTAATGACCAGTACAACTAAAGGTATATTTGTTTGGACAAATATAATGATAAGAACAAAAATAGAAGAAAAAGAGCTGTTATATTTAGCCGTTTTTCATGGTTTTCTTGATAATAACCAAATTCACTTAAGTTCTTAAATCAATAGCTGTGGCATTGCACTGCCAAAAACAGTGCTTTTAGGCATTCCATGTTTTCTTTTTGTCTGTTTTAGTCACATGATACACACAGGAGTTAGTACTTGATTGCATAACCATTGTTTTTGATGACTGCAGCCATGCATCTTGGCATGCTGTCCACCAGCTTCTGACATTGTTCTGCTGTCACAGCAGCCCATTCCTGTTGCACAAATTCAAACAAATTTGCTTTTTGTTTTTGTTTTGGGGTTTGTGGTTCTCCATTTTGCATTTGATGATTTTCCATTGGTTTTCAATTGGATTTAGATCTGGTGATTGAGCAGACCAAGGCATGGTTCCAATGTTCTGGTTCTCCATCCAGGCTTTAACTGACCTTGTTGTGTGGCAAGGGGTATTATCTTGTTGGAAAATCCAGTCATTGGAGGTAGGAAAGAGTTTTCCAGCTGATGGAAGAAGACTGTTTTCAAGAGTAGCCCTGTACATGACCTGGTTAATTTGCCCTTCACACACTTGCATTTGCCCTGTTCCACCCATACTGAAACAACCCTAGATTGTCACTGATCCACCCCCATGTTTTACTGTAGGGGCAAGACAGTCTGGTTTGTAGGCTTCTCCAGGCTTCCTCCTAACCAGTAATTTGGCTGGAGTGGGCATCAACTGACAATTGGATTCATCAAGAGAACCTTAGCCCAGTCATCAACAGTCCAATCCTTGTGATCCCCAGCAAAGAGTAACCGGGCTTCCTCTGCCTTTGGTTGATGAGGGGTTTCTACCGTGCCCTGTGTGACTTCAGACCAGGTTCAGGAAGTCGGTTTCAAAATGTCCTTGCTGAACAAGTCGCATTTCTTGATAGTGCCCACTCATTTTTAAGGTCCCTGGAGGTCTGACAACGATTCCTGACACAGGAACGGATGAGTGCACGGACAACTCGTGGGGTAGAAAGACGTTTCCTGCCATAGCAGTGGTGGTCTAATAATTTTTTACATTACTGTATGTATTATCAACTGTCAGTGAACCCAGAAGCTGACACAAAGTAGAGTAGACAGATTGAGAGTAAAGGCTAGTGTATTGTAGCAGAGAATGATAGTGAGAAGCCTGAAGGGTGCTGATAACTAAAGAGGTACAGTAGGACTAAGGTTGGGCTGAAAGCTGGGCCAAGCACAGCAAAGAGCTGGCTGAGGGAAGCCATGCCGAGTGGTATCCAAACATCAGGCTGCAGAGCTGAGTTAGGGATGCCATACTTCAGAGGAGCAGGGTTCCAAGGAGATGGAAGGCTGATTCAGAATGGGGTCCAAGGGTCTAAATTGTGCACTGTTTTCCAGGGCAGAAATCAGGGCTTACCAGAGTCAGAACAGGCTATACTGAAAGGAAGGCATGATGTGTCAAGGGGGTGATCTCAAGGACTGTAAGCATATTCAAAAACTGGTAAATAATTGCCTCAAAGCATAGTTTACTGACAAGTAGCAGAGATTACAGTCTGTAGTGCAATCATATTGGGAGTGGCAGCACTGTGTGTTTGTCGAGGTTAAGGAAGTGGTTCTACTCTAATTTCAGCACACGTGTCACACACAGGGCTCATCTCATTTCTCTACTTTGAACCTTCTTATCCTTTCTGTCCTCCTGCTTCTGATTTCCTGTTACCAATAGGTGGCGCAATAAGTAAGATTCACTTTTGGAATGTCAGTGTCTTCAGACCTGGACTCTTGTCCAGCATATAAAATTTGGGTCAGATTGGATCATGTGCAGCTGAGATTTATCCATCCATCCATTATCTATACACCGCTTAATCCTCTGTGTGTGTGTGTACACCACACTTTAATTGACAGGATAAAAATCATTCCTTGAATTCCCATAGGGTCCTATGCACTGTCAGTGCTCGGACCATAATTAATTACAAGATTTAGATAGACAGATATATAGATAGATAAATACTTTATTCATCCCAAAGGGAAATTCAGTTATCCAGCTGCACACTGACACACACACCACAGTCACAGCTAAGAAGTAATTTTTTTTCTCACAATTCTAACTATAATCCAACCATTTGATGAATTTTGCTAAGATGATCTTGGTTTGTTGTGATCCACTGCAGGAACCTTTGTAATGCAGATTGAAGGCAAAGACGATGACCAACATGGATCACCTAATGCAGAGATTGCTTACCGCATCATTAACCAGGAGCCAGCGGGCACAGGGAACATGTTCCGACTGGATGAAAAGACAGGCAAGCTGTACGTCAAAGAGCCCACACTGGACAGAGAGGTAAAGCTGTCACTCACTGCACCAATAATAAGACACATTGCAAATATGCTTCACCTTTTTTTTGCAAGATAATTTTAAAAGTTTCATAACTGTGTGACTGTCTGAGAAGTGAAAGTGAGGACAGATTTTATCTTGAATTTAGCAAGTCATTGAGTTTGATGGGGATTAAACATTATTCACTATTTGCACTCTGTGACCATTAGAACAACTCACAACATCCAAAGAGTGGAATCAACCCATTCCCTCAAGTAATGATTTCCTCCTAAAGATCACAATAACATAATTACACTTCTATACAGTTTGAAGTCTGCTGTTATGAGAGGACTTTAACTAACTCTGTATGTTCTCCGAAATCTAAGTAAGAATTGATCGAAGTTTTGCAGGAGTGCTGTTTTTCCCTGACCTCTTTTCTGACCCTGGAAAGCTGAGGCTGTTTAATTTCACTGACATCTAATCCTATTAACTTTTGACACAACACGCAGCACCATATAATTATATTTCATCTGTTTACAGTAGAGTGGGTGTGTAAGTTATGCTTCTGATTTGCTGTTTTTCCCTGACAGACTCATGACTTCTACAAGCTGGTTGTACAGGGAACTGATATGGGAGGAGCAGCAGGAGGGCTAACAGGTACAGGAACTGTGGAGATCAAGATTCTGGACATCAATGACAACCTCCCTACTTTGGAACAATCTGAGGTAAAACATATGCCCTATTTGTCAGTACACACACACACACACACACACACACACACACTGCACAGTTTTACCACATAAACAGCTTTAACTGTGTGCTATATGAATCTTGTTCTGTTTGCAGTATGCTGGCTCAGTGGATGAAAATGTTGCTGATGTAGTTGTGATGAGAATCAAAGCTGTGGACAAAGACCTTGAACACACCGACAACTGGCTGACTAAATTTACAATCGCCAAAGGAAATGAGGATAATCTCTTTTCCATCGAGACAGACAAAGAAACCAATGAGGGCATCCTGAAGCTGATCAAGGTATTGAGATTTGTGTGATGTAACTTCAAACATTTTAAAGGTCCCATATTGTGCCCCCTTTTAGCAAAATCTTTACAATATCTTATATATTCCCCAGAGTGTGTCTGAAGGAGTGTGTAAAATGAAGGTGATCTGTTGCGTTTTTCTGTGAGTGATCATTTAACATAAATATTGTCATATTCCCTCTTATAATTTTGAACTGAGGCAGTGTGTATTCTGAGTTTGTGGTTATAAAAGCAGTAGTTTAGCAGCTGCTCTTTCTGAATGCCTCACCTCGGAAGCAGCTGGCAGTGAGGGAGCAGGATTATAACAAGTTTAAACTGGACAGCTATTGACAAGTCTTTCTGGCTTGTAAAGCTGGGAGGCTTGAGGTATGGCAGAAGTAAGCATCTTCATATTTTCACAGCTTTTATTTTACACCACCTAATTTATAAACCATACAAAACACAATAAAAATGGATTTTTACTATATGGGATCTTTAAATACTTGAAATATCGTAAACAGTATTGGGCTGGTATCTTACATGTGTTTCTTGATTCTTATTTCTTGCTGTCTTCTCTCATGATCTCATTTATCTTCTGTCCTGGACCAAACAGGCTGTGGATTTTGAAGAAGTCCAAAATCTTGAGCTTGGCCTGCTCATTGAGAACATAGCTCCTCCTGTTAAGGGTAGTGCTGTACTGATGGATGTGAATGTCAAGGTTGGAGAGGGTGGTCCTAAGGCTCCTGGAGTTGGTATGGGGGCAGACCTGGGGATGAATGTGGGCCTGGATGCAGATTTGGGACTGGATGCAGATTTGGGTTTAGATGCAGATTTGGGTCTAGATGCAGATTTGGGTTTAGATGCAGATTTGGGTCTAGATGCAGATTTGGGTCTAGATGCAGATTTGGGTCTCGATGCTGACCTGGAAGGAGGGGTGGATCTCGGGTTGGATGCTAAACCTAAACCTAATATAGGGCTAGGCCCTGGAGCTGGGATTAAACCTGGTATTAAGCCTGGTGTTAAACCAGGTGTTGGGCCTGGTGTTGGACCTGGTGTTGGGCCTGGTGTTGGGCCTGGTGTTGGGCCTGGTGTTGGGCCTGGTGTTGGACCTGGAGTGGGTGTTGGACTTAAGCCAGGTATCAAACCAAAACCAGGAAAAAAGCCGAAGCCTACTGCACCAGCAAAAAGCTATCCTATTAAGATAGCAGTGAATAATGTGCCAGAAGGTCCAGAATTTGTACCTGACACAAAGGATGTTCCTGTATCTGAAGACCCAAATGAAGCACCTGAAGATGGAATAATCGCTGTGTTCGCTGCTGTCGATCCAGATACAGGAAAACTGGCTGAAGATGTCAGGTTAGTCAAGTTGCAGTAGTCTACAGCCAAGCCAACAACTCTGTATGACTGTACTTGGGACTGATGTTTGACATGTTTGTAATGTTTACCATGAAAAGCATTCTAACTTAGACTGTTACTATGCTAGCATTTGCTAATTGCCACTGAACATAAGGTACAGCTGAGGATAATGGCAACATCTTTAGTTTTGCAGGTTTTTGATTATAATTCAAAATGCCAGACAGAACAGAAATTTAGATCTGATGTGATAATGTATATAGCTTAAAAGAGATGTCACTGAAAACCAAAGCTATCAACCCTGCATTGTAGGAAAATTACAATAATCACCAAAGACACAGGGGCATGAAACTTAAATCAAATTTTATGCTAATCTATTCAGTAGGTGCTGGGTGGCATGATGAAACAGTGGCTAGCACTGTTGTCTCACAGGTAGAAGGTCCTGGGTTTGAATCTTGGCCTGGGGTCTTCCTGGGTGGAGTTTATATGTTCTTCCTTCATGGGTTTTCCTCCCACAGTCTAAAGACATGCTGAGGTTAATCTATGATTCAAAGTTGTCCGCAGGTGTGAGTGTGCTTGGTTGTCTGTCTCTCTGTGTGGCCCTGTGACAGACTGGCAACCTGTCCAGGGTGAACCCTGGTGAAGTGTGTAGGTTATAAGCCAGGAGGTCAGTAACTAATCATAAAAAGTGGAAGGAGGGACAAGCAGCTACGATGTGTTGCTGAATTTCAGACATTTGTTTGTGAATGTTGGACAGTGCCAGGCTTGCTAATGTTTTACTAAATTTAGCTATACACATAAAAGTGAGAGAAATATGAGTGATGTCAACCTTATCACCTCACTCTCACAGTAGTTATGCATTTTCACCAAAATGTTGGATTATTCATTTAATTGCTAAAATATTAATATTTTTTCATTTTGTTATTGTCAATTGTTCTTTTGCTTCATACATATATGTTGTGTTTCAGTTATGCCAAAGCCTATGATCCAGACAACTGGTTTACTATAGATGAAGAAACTGCTGAGATTAAACTGAACAAGATACCAGACAGAGAGTCCCCATTCTTGGTGAATGGCACCTACATTGCCAAGATTCTGGCTATGACCAAAGGTAACACTCTTGTCAATAATAATGCTTTATTTCTGCTTTGTTGACAAATTTCTGTTTAAGGAGCATCTGCCTTCCCCACTGAAGGACTTTACTTCAGCACTTTACTTTTGCACATGATTTATTACCTGTAAGTTTATGAGTTGGATGAGCAGTTCAGAGGTAATTTATGAAATGACGTACACAGATCATGACAGAACTTGTCAAACTGCTTTGCTACTCAAAGTGTGGCAACCGCAGAATGAATAGCCCTAGAGCGAAATAATTTATATGCAATGCCAGGTGTAACAGACTTACATGCAACCTCTAAAAAGAAAACACATTGACAGGGTTACAAAAGCAGAATTTTAAAGAAGGAATATTCCGATGTTTTTAATAGCAGTGTGGTCTTACAACAATAACATTTTGCCTGTCACTGTACTTAGAAAGTTTGTTTTCAAATTGTTGTTCACCAGTGGTTAGACCTTTGCAGTGCTGTGTATTTTCATCTTGCTGTGTTCTTACAGTCTGTGTGCTGGTTGATTAACTAAACTGTTGTCACTGTCAGACATGCCATCAAAGACAGTCACAGGAACAATAGCTATTCAGGTCCAGGACTCAAACGACCACTGTCCTACCCTGACAACCACCCACAGTGACCTGTGCTCTGATGAAAAAACTGTTATTGTAACTGGCTTTGATGAAGATGTTAGTCCCAATGGCACTCCATTCACATTCAGGATCATACCTGAGGGTACACGAGGCAGCTGGGTTGCAGAAGTCCTCAATGGTAAGAAAATGAACACCCTTAAATTTGAGTGACAATTTAAAGACTCAAGAAATATATGTCCGCAGCTCAAAGAACAAGAGAAGAAACTTTGATAAGCGCTGACCAGTGCCACCAAATTGTGACTTGGATTTTGTATAGAGTTTTAAATTGTAATTGGTGACTTTATAACCTGACCTATAAAATCCAAATAAATGCTGTGAAGTCTAATTGTGCCTTTAAACGTACCTGCAACCTGGTCAGTGTTCACTGTTTTCTGCCTAGATATCATTATTATCACTGTAGCAACCAGTTTAACTCAGTTTGCATCAACATACTATTTAATATATACGGGTGTGTGCTTCACCCCTTCATTTTTTCTCTCTCTCTGCTCTGGTCTCATTATAACTGCTAAAGGCAGATAACCACCCACCCTGAGTCTGTATCTGACAGAAGTTTCTTGATGATGTATTGAGGTGGCATATATTATACAGTGCTGTGAAAAAGAAATTTTCTCTTCTTGCATTTGTGCATTTATCACACGTAAATGTTTCAGATCATCAAACTAATTTTAATCTAAGGCAAAGATAACCCAAGAAAACACTAAATGCAGATTTTAGATGATGGTTTTATTTTTTGAGGGAAAAACGCTGTCCAACCCGTCTTTCCCTATTTGAAAAAGTAATTGCCTCTTTAGTTACCAATCTACCAAATGACCAAATTCATTTGTCAGTTGGGTTCAGTTTCACCGTCACACCTACATATGATTACTGCCAGGCTTGTTGAACATCACTCAAATAGAACCTGTCTGGCAAATACTTTTTCACGGCATTGTACCTTCTGTATATAAAACTGAAGTGAACTGAAGTGAATTGAATTCATTGTAGTATACAGTAGTGAAAGTAGTCGTAGAATTACTGAGGACCAAATTACAGCGGCTAAAAATGACAACTAATATGCCTAGTTATGATAGTACTACAGTGTGTGCTTGACAGCTGCCTGTGTTTTGTTGCTTCCAGAAACTAGTGCTGCTCTTCATTCTAGTGAGGCATTGTGGCCTGGTGTATATGAGCTGCAGGTGGAGATACTGGACGCTAAAGGTCTTTCCTGTCCAACCAATGAGATTTTTACTGTGAATGTTTGCACCTGTGTGGAAAGAGATGACTGCAAATTACAAGCTACGAACCAAACAAGTACATCTACTGAGCTCGGTGCACCAGCCATTGGCCTGCTGTTCATGGCAATGTGCTTACTGCTATGTGAGTGGAGCTTTAACAAATATATAATACTAATGTGGGTAACATAAAATTCTTTATATTGCAGCAGTAATATTTATATGTAATGCTAGTTTATGGAAAGCCCTTAAGTAAAGTCACTGAACATTAAACCATTGTGTATTGCTTTGCAGCGTTAGGTAACTGACACCATAATTTATATTTATGAAGAACCTGATTAAGATCTATCTGTCTTGTCTTTGCTTTTGTGTCTTGCAGCAACCCTGTCTCCACAAAATTATGTTCCTATATGACTAAATTGCATTCTCGTTTGTATTGCGAAAAAACATTTGTTTTGTTCTGAAACAAATATATTAAGGCAGTGACCGGACCCTCACAGTTTCATTTTCACTTGATTACTTTACATTATCACTTGCTGTTTGGTTAGGTCTATGCATCACAACTACATGTAAGATTAGGAAAATATAATGCTTTGGTTGACACTTTAATAACAATAACAGTATGTTAGAAGCTTGGTTAAATTTAGATACTGAAACTACACTGTTGAGAAAAATGTCATGGTTTGGGTAAAAGTACAACCCTTTCTCTACATATCTGAAGCTTCACCTCCATTTTCGGGGTTACCAGATGACAAGTCCTGCCCTGTCTAATGTATGATTGGTTGGCTGAAAAAGGAATAACTATAAAGCATAAAAATAAATGGCAAAGACGTCTTGAAACATACTAATTCAGTTCAATTCAAAAAACTTTGTTTATCCCCTGGGGGCAATTTAAGGCACACAGAGCTTTTGGATCAACAAATAATGCGGATAAGGTGCTAAAAAAGTTCAGAGGCACAAAGTGACCGTCCTGAGGGAAACCATTCTAAAACTGGGAACAGAGCGTGTTCCTTTAGGATCCTGCTTACTGTCCTCAGTGTCTGCTGATTACAAAGGGTGCAAAGTCCTCTGAGAGGGAGTCCAGTGATCTTAGAGAAGACCTTGACAGTGCTCTGCAGGTTGGTCCTGTTTTGCAGGATGTTACAGTGAAACATCAGCAGACTTTAGAAAAAAAAAGTACTTACTAAAACACTAAATATACAAATACACAAATGATGATAGCACTCTCCAAGTTGTCCGGTTAACCCACAAGCCTCAACCAGGAAGAAAAAACCAACTAACAAAAAAACCCGCAAACATACATAATCTAGCAGAAAATGCATTTTCCTCATATTGTTATTAAAAAATGCAGTTAGTTGTATAGGAAGGCCATTTTAGGAGACTAGGTTGCTTGCAGTTGAAATCTTTACAGCCATCTGAATATTTTTCTTCTCTGTGCAGTCATACCACTTCTACTGCTATTCTGTCAGTGTGGAGGAGCAGACACCATATTTCCTGACCAATTTAGTGATCTACCATTTGACACCAAAGAGCACCTGATATCCTATCACACTGAAGGCAGAGGCGAGGATAAGGTGGGTTTCCATTTTATGGGAAGAAACGATCACATTTCCTAACTTCATTTAATTTATCAAATGTAATTTAAGTATTATTGAAAGTGAAGAAGAAGATTGAAAAAAAAAATTGATTGAAACCAAGAAGAAGCGGAAAATCTGTACCCATTTAAGAGATGGATTAGTATATTTATCTTTCCAGTACCAATTTATTATATAACTGTCAGACATTCTATTAGACAATATTCTAACTGCTTTTTGTAAGTTTCTGTTGCCAGTTGGTCAGACTATCATTTTACTGTCAAACTCAGTTTGGATCCTGACTGAATGACTTTCAAGCCTTGTGTAAATACTGCTTTTGTGTTACCACACCCTTACTGTCAATTCAAAATCATATATAATATGCATTCATAGGGAATATTTTATTCCTTCTTTTATTTTTTAGGAAGTTCCACTCCAAAGTGTCCCTATTATGCTGGGTACCCAGAAGAAAATAGAGACAGCAGCAGCACCAAACTTTAACACTATGCCTTCAGCAATCACAGACACTCATCATACAGCAACCTACAATGAAACTGTGAAGAAGTTTCAGGAAACCTCCCGAAATTTAATGGAGGTTGACGACGCCTACATGTTTTCAAGGGAGTCATTCAACTATGGCAATGACAATGCTACATTCAACAGGCAAACACTTGGTTTCACACATACAACACCTCTCTATGAGGATATGGCCCTTCCTGATTCTTTCCTCAATGATTACTACTCACAGGTACTATTTTGGTTTTGCTTACAGACATTTTTTGTCACCAGATCTTCCACATATTCACTTGTGTTGAGGTCTTCTTAACACCGGTGTTTGTACTGTTTCTTTGCCCCAAACAGAAAGCTGTGTGTGCTGTACCAGTGAAAGATGGTCTGTTGGAGTATGATTTTGAGGGACAGGGCTCCCCTGGTGGCTCAGTAGGCTGCTGTAGTCTTCTAGACTCTGACAATGACCTGCCATCCCTCACTGACCTTGGGCCGAAGTTCAAGACTCTGGCTGAGATCTGTTCCCCTCCAACACCAACACCCAAACTGACACACACATCAAGAAGTGCTGTCAAAACCACAGTTGATATAGTAGAGCCAGTTTTTAAGTCCAAACTTGAGCGCATTGTTGACACAGAGCAAACTGACACAAAGACTGAGAAAGTTATGTCATCTACTAACATTTTAAAATCATCTGTCAATACTGTAAGCACTGGCCCACCACCAATGACAGTTTCTCATTCCAAGCTTACTAGCACCAGCCATTCCTCTAACATTACTCATTCTAGTAAACTGCCCTATCCACCTCAGCCAATTGTACTACAGCAACAGCCAGTTTACTACACCACCAGCCCTGTACTGCAACCCATGAACTATGTAGTTCAACCACAACTACAGAACACAGTTCTGTTAGCAGGTGGGTCCCACGGCACAAATTTTCCAGGCCTGTATCTAGTCAGTGGTCCCCAAAGTCCTTCTGGACTTGTAATAGGTGGACCCCAAGGATCTCCTTCTGGGCTAATCATCCAGCACGCTGAGGGCTCCAAAAGCCCCAAAAGTCCCCAGAGCCCTGCTAGCACCACCTGTCCAATCAGTCCTACCCTGTTGCTACCCGGTAGCCCAGGTGTGTCACAGGGCTCAGTCCCGGCAGAGGGCTGGAAAATAATTGGGCCAAATTCGGATGGCAATTATACGTTAGTCAAGAACAAGAGTAGTCCAAGTGAGACAGAAGGGTTGGACCCAGGCTCACCTATGGGCATTTTGCCTGGAGGTGCTATCCTGGTAAAAGAGGCTGCTCCCCCTCAGGGGGTGTTAGGTTTGGCAGCCCAGGGGAGTGTGTATGGCAGTCTGCCAGGTCATGCTTTTGCTATAAAAGGGGCCGATGTTGCGATAAATAGATATTTGGGGCAAACATGGATTGGGCAGCCAGGGCAGATGGGATTAGAACCAGTCACTGCTGTGAGAGTTGATACTGGGAAGCCAAAAATGGGGATGGGACATTTAGGAGCACTGAAGCCAGAAGAAAAACAGGCTGGAATTTGTCCAGCTGGGATAAGTACACTTGGAATTGATCAGGTCAGCATTAATCAGTTGCAAGGAAGTCACACATCAGAGCAAATCACTGTTACCACTAGTATTCCCAAATTTTGTAGACAAGATTCACCAAACAAAGACAAGGCCATTAAAGACCTCACACCGGAAGATAAGAATCCTAATAAGGTGATCAAAGTTGCATTTGATGATAGCGAGGTTGTCCAAGAATATCTAATACAAACATCAACCAAGTCTTCCATTGTAAATCTTGAAGAAGATATTGTAAAATCATTATCAGGGACAGAAGTAGTTCAGATATCAGATGAGCAATGTGACACAGTGGTGGAGAAACCAGAAGGTACAAAAGATAAAACTGGACCCAATAAATTGAATGAAGACAGTGAGATTCCAACAACCAAATTTATAGATGTGATAAATCGGGCAGCAGAAGAGAATCCAGAAGAGAATCCAGAAGACATGAATGTTTCACAATCCAAAAAAGAGAAAAATCATGTCTCCCCTGAAACTTTCTCTAGGGAAGATACATCTGTGGTCACTCAAATTTCTTCCACAGAAGTTTTACTACCTGTGTCTGATGTCACTGATTTAATTAATATGGATAAAGAGAGAGAAGAAAAGTCAGCCTTTCTTCAGGGAGAGGAATCCACTTCAACATCAGACTGCACCAGCAATGTCAATGATCAAACATGTGATAACACAGCACAAAGTGTGGACAGACAGATAACAGCTACTTTGAAAGAGGAAAGAAAACTCACCATAGCTGAAGGTCTAGAGGACAGAAATTCTAAAGTTGGGTCAAAACCTCAATCAAATAAAGTCGCAGACGATGGTGAGAAGGAGCAGGACAAAAATCCCTATCCAGAAGAGAAATCTGTTTCAGACTTACAAACAGATCAGGCTATTACTTCTGATTGTATCCAGGTGGAAGACAATATGGTGGAAATGTCTACCGTCACCAGTGAGGTGAGAGAGCAGGAGCAACAGTTTGACTCTAAAGACGAACTCACTACTGCGCTTGATGAAATGTTTGTGACATCTCCAAATGAGATTTCAACAGACACTGTGAATGAGTCAAAAGAGAGGTCCATACTTGATCAGAAGGCAATATCAGAACAGGTAGATCATAGCAATGGGAGCACTACTATGACTAACCAAGAGAAAAAGCCCCGTCTGATATCAGAGTCACCTGAAATTGTCACTGAAGTAAAAGTAGAGGGCTCTAATATACAAACCATTTCAACGTTAGAGCAACATCTACACACAGCAATAGACAATAACTCTGACTACAAAGAAGCTGTTGATGATGTACAAAGTATAAAATCAGCATCAGTAGATCAGAACCCAGCCGATGCAGATTCAGGCAGCATAGGTAGTGGAGGGAAAGAGGAGAGTATTTTGGAGGAAAGAGTGTCACGGCAGAGGTTTAGCACCTCCAGTGACCAAGATGAAGACACTGAAAGACAAAATGCATTGGGCGTAAGTTTTCAGATGGAGGATAGGTTAATCTCAGATGCCAACATTACTGATGAGGAAGAAGATGACAACGTTGTGGAGGAAATGGTGTCAACTGTACAAAATATAAGGTACTTACCTGACCAAAAAGAAGAGATTGAAAAACAAGATGCATCAGGAACAAGTTCCTCAGTGATTGCAAATGCCAATATATATATTGAAGAGAAAGGGGAGGAAACTGGGGGAGAAGCTGCTTTAACCATACCACATCTTAGCATCTCAAATGACCAACATGAAGAAATGGAAAAAGATGCAGAAAGTGTGATTTCTCACTCTCTGTCAGAAGACAGTATAGGTGAGGAAGTGTCAATCACACAGCATATAAGTATCTCAGATGAACAAGATGAAAACGATGGGGAAAAAATGCATTCCATACTTCCCCAAATACATGGTAACACTGTCTCAGATGAAATTGGAAGTGATAAAGATTAGAAGGTTCCCACCAAACAGCAAACAATTCGTGTTGCAATGACCAAGAGACATTAAATAAAAACATGCATCAGGATCACA
The DNA here is from genome assembly GCA_024666655.1 of Dascyllus trimaculatus. NCBI lineage: Eukaryota > Metazoa > Chordata > Actinopteri > Pomacentridae > Dascyllus > Dascyllus trimaculatus. The sequence continues at coordinate 923,700 of JAMOIN010000473.1, forward strand.
ATAAAGATCCCAAATGACCAACATAAAAACATGTCAAGCATCAGCATAGAGAAAATAGACATTGAGTCTGGCCAGTTTATAGAGTAGGGCCCACAGACTGAATGTTATACTAGAAGAAGATTGTCATTATCAAATCACACTGACAAATCAGGTTGTGACAATGCAAAAGTAATTGAAAGTAAAGTTACTACACACCAAGCAAGGAAAGGACTCTTCTTAGATAAAGGACAAAACTCTATTATATCTGCAAGGACAAGATAATGCTTTTCAAGAGTTTTGCATAATGTGGTCACAACTTTAAAAGAACTAAAGGCATCTGGGGTGGCCACGGGTCAGGTATCTATGTCCACCATACACAAAGTGGCGAGATGTCATCTGGACGAGTACTTGAAGGTGAAATGACTCATAACCAGAACACGGACTTAATTAAAATTAAACAAAGTGAGAGTGAAGATCTCACTTGGGAAACAAGCAAGGTTTTGACCAAGATATTAGAGATGGATTAAATGATAACGTATCTGATCAAGTATTGCCCTCTGAACCCCCAAACCATTTTTCACACACAGAAACTGTAAAAACAGAAATAATCATTGTATTTTCAACTTTCTCACAGTCCTTGAACCAGTCATCTGTGACAAACCATTCCGCTGGAAAACCTAGCCTAACCAAATCGAAGCTTAAAATAATTGATACTTTGTCATAATCACTTTGTTTTGTATTTTGTTTTTCACAGAAAAATGTATTGTTTGCACCAGATCCTGTAAACAACAAAAAACCTCTGCCCCTCAGTGCAACCAATAGTCAAGTGACAAAAATTCAGAGAGTTTTTAGCTGAACAATCTGTGTGTTTACACACAACAGATAGAAGACAAGTACAGAAACAAAATAAAAATGTAAATAACCAATTATCTGTAGCAAGTGAAGCCCCTATTTCTTCCAGTACTGGTAGCTCTTGTGGGAGGAACAGTGGTTAGCACTGTCGCCTCACAGCTCAAAGGTCCTGGGGTCTTTCTGTGTGGAGTTTGAATGTTCTCCCTGTGCCTGTGTGGGGTTTTCAGCGTGTGCTCCGGTTTCCTCCCACAGTCCAAAGACATGCTGAGGTTAATTGGTGACTCTAAATGGTCCATAGGTGTGTATGTGAGTGTGCTTGGTTGTCTGTCTCTCTGTGTGGCCCTGTGATAGACTGGTGACCTGTCCAGGGTGAACTCTGCCTTCACCCTAACTCATCTGGGATAGGCTCCAGCCCCCATGACCCCATAGAGGATGAAGTGGTATATAGATAATAGATAGATCGATGGATGGTAACACTTGTGGCCACTCAGAAAAATGCTGTACATACTCAATTTTAAAAAAATAAATATTCAAATAAATTCTAATTTTATTTTATTTTTTCTATCATTTAGAGCATTATAGCTTTGTTAAAATGCACAGAAGGTATTTCTGAGTTCTCTCCCTTCTAGCCGTAGTTGTACTGTTTTCACAGAGGTCCAGGACTTTATATTGCAATGACAAATGAACATCAGTGAGTGAAAATGTGACACACCCTGCAACCCTGCGGTTCAAATGGTTCAAATGGAAAACATTACCAAATATTCAGTGCTGGAAAAAGATCCAAGAGCAGCAAATGCAGAAAGTGCAAGTTTTACAGTAATGAAGAAGGTGCACAGGAAGCCTCAAACTCTTTGGAAACAGCTGGTTTGACAGGTTGTGTCAAAAGCACTTGATTACCTTCCTGCAGCAAACACAAACTCAAAAAGCAGAAAGATTTTAAATTCTGAACTCCAGTGCTTCTTCACTGCACTCATCACCCTTACGACAAACAGCCCCAGCAGGTCTGCTGTTACTTTGTTCCACAGAATACTTAGCAGGTGAGAGTGTCAAGACACTGAACAACAGAAAACAACACAGGAATGGTATTTAGCTGTTGCCATTGCTAACATTGGTCACCATAAGCTTCTGAAACAAGTGTGGCTCTAACAGCAAAATCCAACACCCTTTCAGTCAAACAGTGATATTGCTACTGAAAAAGGAATAAATGTGATATTTCTGCTTTTAAAATGTACATGATCTTACTTACATTAGAATCAGAAAATTTTGACCAAGGTAAATTCTTGCTACTGGCTAGTATTACTCGTTTTAAGAAAACACCTTTAGTTAGAATTTTGGTGGTGGGTAAAACCCTTTTTGTTTTTGGTTTTTGGCCACATTGCATATTGACCCCTAATATGTATCTTTTATTTTAGAATACAATATTTGAATTAGAGGTATTTCTTCTTATTTTCTGTTCAATGAAATGTAAAGAAGTATATTTTGGACATTTCTTCTGATTGCTAAACATGTCCAACTGGTTGAAAGATAAGCCAGAAAAAATATGCTGGAATTTGTGAACATGCTTTTCTACATGTGGTTGTTGTATGTTAAAACAAAAGTATAGTAATTTCACAGTGGGAATGGCAATGCCAGCTACTGCCATGATTTGATTTAAGAAGTCGGTCAGTTTGATGTACAATATACTGTGTTTTCTGTAAAGGAAGTGTGGTCTGGGTTGTACATGTTAGTGCTGAAATAGTTTATTGTCTTTAGCTCTCTTTTCAAAGCTGATATTAGGATGGTGTGGTGATGGTGTGAAATCAAACTCAGCTTTAAGCATAAGGGTTATCATGTATTCACGTATTAATCCTCAATTCAGAATCATTTGCTTATATATTCACTCATTCTTTGTGTGAGAAGTCAAAGAGGGCCTGTATAAGAGTCTCAGAAGAAGATATATTTTAGTTCAGCAGATGGGCTTTGTCCCATATGGAAAGTATGTTTAATATGTTGTTACAAGTTTTCAAGAAAATATAGGGTGAACAATGGAATAATGTAAAACAGACAAGCAGAGTTTCTTTGTCTACCATTTTACTATGAAAAGCTATGTTGGTACTCTGTACACTGAGGCACCGTGAAGAAAGCACTTGTTTATTGTACAATATAATCCCTCAACAATCTATGAGTGTTTTGTGTGTTTTTGTCTCAGGGTTAGGGAAAGGGTTTCTACAACTATGCTGGTTTCTTTGAAGTTGTAGTGGCAGTTGTGACAAGATTCATTGTAAAGAAATAATCAGCAAGCAATCGATGAAAGAAATCCTTAGACTCGCTTGGATAGACATATTAAGGCAAAATAACACCAGTAAAGGATACAATAAACGAATAGGGCATATGAACAAAATAGATTCATTTGAAATTCAGTTGTAGCGTTTGTAGAAAATTGGCTATACAGCTTTACATATTTGAATTTTATAACTTAAAAATCTTCCAGCTTCTTTGGTGACCAGTGGAATGAGGGGATATGTATTTCAAAAAGACTGCTACCCCTCTGCTTTAACTAAAAATGTAAAGCCCAGTCGAACAGCAAATTTCCCTCTTAGACCCCTGCTGGAGAACCTTTTGGGTTCTTTGTGTAACTGAAAAAAGGAACTGTTTTTGGTTCCAGTAAGCACCTTTACCTTTCTTAGTGTAGATACACAATGATAACAGTCACTATATGCAGACCTAAAACACTGCTACTGTTTGACCAAACTAAAAAGAGCAGTTTGGGGGCAAAAAGAGGTGAGAGAATTAAGGAATAAGCAGCAAACAGAAATGGACTGAGAGAAAACAGCTAGAACAAAGCATTCTTTGAATTTGTTGTAGGTATGTGTTTTATGTGCTCAAATTTGTTGGTGAGAATCTTTGATATGACCAGATGTTTTTTTTCTTAAATGCAAAACACTGATGAATTGCTGTGTATGCATTTGTTTTTGGCATTAAAGTAACATCACTGCATTCTACCATAAAGAAATACAGTCCCAAAGTAGAAAGGGGTTCACTTTAGTAAAGGGCTTTCCCCTGTAAGATCACTGTTTAGTGTCCAACAGATCACACTTTGATGTATCAGCTGTACAGAACAACTTCCAGGTGTAGAAGGCAAGATGTAAAAACTTTGAATCTCAATATTTCAAACCACTAAAGTCATAGACAGAACTTTATAATTCCAAGGTTATGATAGTTCTATCTGTACAACCTGTCAACATCTTTACTGCAAATGAATACTACTACTACTACTACTACTACTACTAATAATAATAATAATAACAATAATAATAATAATAATAAAATATGCATGAAATGACATCAGAACATACAAATTTATTAGTTTTCTTATTCTGGACAGCAACAGTTGCGTGTTGTATTTGGGTTTGTTTGAATTAAAGGATGAGAATGTCTGAGGTGTCTTGTTCTCATGTCACCTGGAATCAGATCTGTTTTGCCCTTTAGGCAGAACAGATCACATTCATCAAGTAGCGTGACACTAAAAGCTGCATTGTCACGCTAAAACCTGCATTTGCATAGATGCATTAAAACCACATTGGCCTGGATTCCAAAAACATCAGGTCACAATTTTGAAAAAAATTCCCACCTGTCAACACCAATGGGTGACTGACTGTTTGATCTGTGATTTAGAGGATGATGCCTCTAATAAACCTGTTGTACTGCATTACTTCTAATAACAGAAAAGAGTAATTAAAACAGACTACCCATCCCTCACATTGCTTACAGCAATGTAGTCCTTGCTTGGGCTGAACACACTCCCTAATGCCATGCCTTTCAAATGCGATGGCATGATTAAAAAACTTTGTTCCATTCATAATGGGAAAATACAAAGCAGCACTAATCACATAAATACGAATCAAACGAAGTGTCAAGATGCCAAACGTCACTAAATGGAGCAATTTGTTGACTGAAAATGTGGTGGCCATGGAGTTCATTTATAATAGTGAGACAGAATGTGGCAAATGCACTGTTCTCTGCTGCAAGAAAAGTGAACATAGTGATACACAATAAAACAGCACAGTGTTCTACCTGGTGCATATTCTTGCGTTGATGTCAAGTGCATCTTGGGACACATAGAGCCAGAACATTACAACAGACTGATTCTACCTATGTTATACAAATAGTTCAAGTCAAGCTTAGTGTTTGTAGTGTAGCAGTCAGTACATCCCATTCCTGACACTACTACTCCACCTTTTGGTGGGAGAGATTAAAGTACATTTAATGGAAAGCCAGTGCTGGGTCAAAGCTGTTTCAAACCATGTCAGAATTTTAGTTTTTTTGTTGTTCTTTTTTGGAGCACTTCACTTTACATTTTATTTATGTTTTTTTGGAGGAACCCGCCCGTTGTGATCTTCATTGCAGTACGTTTACTGACTTTACACATTGCTTTTTTTAATTGAATTTTTACATGAAAAGACATACAATAAGTTTAAAAAATATATAATTTATTGTTAAAGAAAAAACAGTAGTTTTAAAATTTTTTGTCATACGAAACCTTAACTTATTAGATAATTCCACTTGAAATGCAATCACTGGTGTAATTAACTGTTCCAACAATCCAATGTTCTTTTTTTTTTTTAAATACTAGTGAAGAACCAAAACAGATCAATAGATGCATTTTTACAAATGGTAAATCAGTTTTATGAATACAAGTGAACCTGTAACAACAACAGTCATGAACAAAAGTTTAAATACACTTTTAAATACCATGTATACCATGGCAGGCTTGAGTTTCCACTAACTCCTACAGTGTTTAATTTTCTGTGATGGAATCATTGAAAAGCATGTGTTTTTGCCACCAAAAAACGAAGGTGTCTCACGGGAAATCAGACACCCAAATGCAGACAGAAAACACAGCAGACCAGATAGATGTAAAAAAAGTTTATTTTACACAGGATAAACAGGATGAATATATAAGATATGGGAATGGATAAAAGGTTGAATGTGAAAGGGGTAAGGGAAATGGGCTGCTTACAAAAGCAACAGCTGATGTCAAAAAGTATAATCCTAACCCTACAGAAGTCTTCTGTTTTTGCATATTTCTCCCACTTAAATGTTACAGATCATCAAACTAATATTTATGTGTATTTGATATTATACAGAGATAACCCACAGAACACAAAATGCAATTTTTAAATGATGATTTATTAAAGATTTATTGAAAACCTACATCACTCATGTGAAAAAGTAACTGCCCCCTAAACTTAATAACTGGTTTTCCACCCTTGGCAGCAACTACTGCAGTTAAATGTTTGTGATAGCTTGTGATTAGTCCTTTAGATCGTCATGGAGGAATTTAGCTCACTGTTCTCTGCAGAATAATTTTATTTTGGTCACATTAGATGGTTTTGTCTTACCACAGCATTGCAATTGGACTGAAGTCCGGACTTTGACATGGCCATTTCAAAATCTTAATTTTATTATTTTTGAGCCACCCGGACATGAACTTGCCTACGTGGTTTTTATCGTTGTCATGCTGCATAATGCATTTGTGCTTGAGCTTTAGGTCCTGAAATGATGGGTGGATGTTCTCCAGGAAGATTTCCTGATAGAGAGCAGAATTCATGGCTCCATCTATTATGACAAGTCGTCCAGGTCTTGTGGAAGCAAAGCAGCCCCAAACCATCCCACTACCACCACCATGTTTACTGTTGGTATGAGGTTCTTCTGGTGGAATGCAGTATTAGCTTTACACCAGACATAACAGGACCCATGTGTAACGGGCGTGTGTGCGTTCCTCTCTGAACTCACCGTCACACCCATCACCATTGTCTTGCGTTGTGTTCTTTTCTTCTTGTTTGTGTTGCAAATAAACAGGCAGATATGCAGAACGCTGCTCAACATAAATTTATTTTTCCGTCTCTCCCACAAGGTAACATTCCCGCTTCCTTCTCTGTTTTTCCGGTGCCTCCTTATGAGGTCATCAAATTGCGCACTCCCAAAGAGGTGGCAAAAACTCCAATCATAACAAAAATGAAATACATTTTGAATGTAAAACACAAAACACAAAACAGCAATCCACATTAGCCCCTGATGTTGGTGGAATTTCATATCTCAAAATACGGCTGTTATTTCAACCTGGTTACATTCACCCCTCCTGAAATCCACCAACACAACAAATGTATATGAAAAATACAAAAGCATAATGTCCATTCTGGCAGAAAATTCCTGGCACAAGCAATAAAGAAGACCTAGTCCCCTTAGCAACATGGAAGTTACCTTGGTCACAAGGTTCAGGAAACACAGGGATTGATCAGGTCCTTATACCTCCTTAGCTAAATGTGACGCCTTATACGCCACAAAAAAACTTGGTCCTTACGATATCCAACAGACACATGCTCAACAAGAAAAAACAATTATGGCATATTCAGAATTACAACAATCAAATGTAACAACAATTTGTGAATAACCTTAGAAGGAAAACGTTGAACCCTTCAGAAATGGTTTCTGAACCATGGACTCTATCAGTCTGTTTACTGACTTCACTATCCTCCCCGCACGTGTCCTGACCTCACTGTCAGTATCAGTGTGAATGACTGAAGCAGAGTCAGCTAGTGTGTCAGTATGTGAAGCAGGTGACGGAGGTGGACCAACCACAGTGACAGCAACAGGACCAGACAGTCGACGAGAACGAACCGGCATCTGCGGGCCGGCCAGCCCAAACACCGAGTCGTCAGACCCCATGGCATTTTCTGGACAGATCACACCCTGCTCCTGTTCATCTTGGGTCATAGCACAGTCCACTGAGGTTGTGTCCTCGTCCGAGTCGCAACCATCATGATCAGACTCTACACTGTCCACCGACACAGCTGTCGGACAAACATCCACACTCTGGTCTATCCCGAGGAATGGCAAAAAGTTAACCTCAAGCAAGAGATTTCTGTGCACCACCCTCGTGTGACCGTCAGCATCACGGATTTTGTAAACATGAATAGTGGGATTCGCATCAATGACAGTGAACACACCATCTTCCCATTTGTCAGCTAGCTTTCTCTTCCCACGTTCTTTCTTGTTAGCAACCAAAACGCGATCCCCAACAGACAGGTAAGCACCCTTTACCCGCTTGTTGTATTGCTTAGCCTGATGTAGTTGTTCAGCAGAAATGTGTTTCTGGGCAATCGCCATAGCACATTTCAGACACGCAAGCAAAGAGTCAGCATACGAGTCATAATCAGTGACTGCTGGGTCAGACAGAACCTGCTTGAACATAATATCCACCGGTAACCTGGGCACACGCCCAAACATGAGGAAGAAAGGTGCGTAACCTGTTGTCTCATGAACGGTGGCATTATAGGCGAATGTGAGAGTCTGGATCTGTCGTGGCCAATTCTGCTTATCCTTGAGGGGAAGAGTGCGGAGCATAGAACCCAAAGTGCGATTGAACCTCTCCGTACCGCCATTGCCCATCGGATGGTAAGCTGTTGTGTGGGACTTCTTGACACCAGCCAGCCGGAGAAGCTCAGAAATCAGATTGCTTTCAAAGTTCGTGCCCTGATCGGAGTGTATCCTCTCTGGGAATCCGTAGACACAGAACACATTGTCCCAGAGTTTCCTTGCAACCTGTTTCGCGGTTTGATTGGCACAAGGGAATGCATGAGCAAGCTTGGTAAAGTGGTCTGTGACCACTAGAACATCCACGGACCGCTGCTTGCTGTCTTCAGCCGACCAAAAATCCATACACACTAACTCCATCGGTGCAGAGCTCCTGATACTCTCCAAAGGTGCACGAGCTGAAGGCTCAGGAGTCTTCCCAACCACACATCTCAGGCAGCACTTGACATATGACCGCACATCTCTATCCATATCCGGCCAGTAAAACCGCTGCCTAGCAAGAGAAAGCGTACGGTCTTGGCCCTGATGGCCTGCTAAGTCATGTATGCCAGACAGCGCCTGGTCCTTGAGGGCTTGGGGCAACACGTATTGGAACCGCTTCTGCTTTGTGACAGGGTCTCTTGTGACTCTATACAAAACATCATCACGGACCTCTAACTTATCCCACTGCTTAAGCAACCTGAGGACCTTCATGTCAGCACCATGTCTCTCTCGCCTAGATGGCCTCTTCCTAGCGACGACTAGGGGAAACACTCTGGAGATGTATGGATCTTGTTGTTGACTCATCTGTAACTCCTGCGCAGTGAACATTGGTAGCACATCTTGACCACAAGAAAGCTGTTGAAGACATTGAGTCAGAAGAAGGGCTCTGGATTCCGCAGCATCAGTCCAGTCAGAGTGAGCCTCACAAAGAGCACTAACTTCAGCAGCATCATAAGCTCGCTTCGGAAAGGAGTGGTTTGTTGAAAAGTAAGCCTGTGGCAGGCAACTTACTCTAAAGACATCCTGCACAGATCCCTCGTCCACTGTGTTGGCTTCTCGAACCAAACAATCATACGGTTCTGTTATCAGCCGATGGCCAGTGCTCTGTGCAAAGGGGTCACGACTCAAAGCGTCTGCCACGACATTCCGTGTCCCAGGCAGGTGCTTGAGATCAAAGGAGTAAGATGCAAGCTTAGCCACCCAGCGGATCTCACACGCATCGAGTTTCGGCTTCGTCAGGAGATAAGTGAGTGGATTGTTATCGGTCCATATGGTGAAGCTGCGGCCTTTCAGCCAATGGCTGAATTTTTCACAGACGCTCCACTTTAGAGCCAGAAACTCTAATCGATGTGCTGGATACTTCCGCTGCGAGGCACTGAGAGTCTTGCTTGCAAAAGCTATAGGTCTGGCTTTCGACTCGCCCCGCGGCACCTGTGAAAGCACGGCACCAAGACCATCTAGCGATGCATCGACCGACAAGACAAATGGTTCATCAAAGTCCGGATGGGCAAGGACAACACATTCCAACAACATGATCTTCAGCTTATCGAATGCCTCTTCACATTCCACAGTCCAATCTGCAGAGGTAAGTTTGCGAAAAGCACCCTGAGACCCTGCAGTCTTGGCTGTCTTCCCACGCCTTTTCTGACCAGCTGTAAGTGCGAACAGCGGTTTCGCGATTGAGGAACAGTTGGGAATGAAATGTTGATAGTAGAAGACCATGCCAAGGAATGATTTAATTCTGCGAACAGAAGGAACGCGCCCATCCGTCTCCATAAGGTCTTCCACTCTCATGTTACCAATGACTTCCACCTTGGAAGGATCGACAGACACACCATCACCATTGATAACGTGTCCAAGAAAGTTAACTTCCTTCCGAAGCAGGTGACACTTCTTTGGAGCCAGCTTCAAGTTGTTTTCACGCAACCTCTGAAACACCGTCTGCAGTCGTGACAAAGCCTCCTTCTCAGATGGAGCGAAGATGAGAAGGTCATCAAGATAGCACAAGAGCTTGGAAAAGTTCATGTCTCCAAAGATACCAGTCATCATCCTCATGAAGGACGCAGGGCTGTTGCACAGACCCTGCGGCATGCGATTGTACTCATGCAGTCCAAGAGGAGTGGTGAAGGCCGTGTACTTTTTGTCGTCTTCGTGCATCGGAATGTTGAAGAAGCCAGAGGTCAGATCCATTGTGCTGAAAAGACAGTTGCCTCCAAGAGCCGCCAAACAGTCGGATTGGTGCGGCAAAGGATGTGCGTCCTTCAGCGTCCGGGCATTGAGCCACCTGAAATGCTCTCTCCTACTATCCCTCCCTCCCTCCTCTTCCCCACTCCCAACCCAACCGGTCGAGGCAGATGTCCGCCCTCCCTGAGCCTGGTTCTGTCGGAGGTTTTTTTTCCCCTCTTCCCTACCATGGGGGGTTTTTGGTTCCTTCCCACCGTCGCTGACTGCTTGCTCATAGGGAATCCAAAAGCAACTTTGGATTGTTGGGTTTTTCTGTTTCCTGTTTTACTGTTTCCTGTTCTTTCTTACAATGTTAAGCGCTTTGTGACGACCTGTGTTGTAAATATGCGCTATACAAATAAAACTGAATTGAATTGAATTGAAATCTGTGCAAATCCGCAACCCTCCATCTTTCTTCCACACCATCACAAGAGGAGAAGCGTACTCACTAGTCGACTTCCTTATGATCCCCTTTTCCTCCATATCTGTCAGAACTTGCCTCAGCTTTTGGTAGTGGGCTGGAGGAACTCTCCTGTATGGTAAGCGGAAAGGTCGCTCATCAGTTAGGCGGATACGATGTGTGTACCCCTTGACCTCACCACAGTCCAGCGGATGTTTGGAGAAGACGTCCTGATACTCAGTTAGCAGTTGTGTCAGCCGACTCACACAATCCTCGCTAATCTGATCAAAGTCAATGTCAATGTCACCAAGGCCCAGATCTGCCAGACTTTTGGCTGATTGAGTCTGAGAGCAAGAGCCATTCGAGGAATCAGGCGTCAGTGTTCCAGAACTATGCGTATCTGTCCCAGAGTCACCTAGCTGCGTCTCTCCAACCTTGTGCAGACCCTGAAAAACATCCAGGTCCTCAATCGCCAAGCATGGAAACACATCAGCCAGTTTGCTGTTCCTCTTAAGTGTGATTTCCCTGTCAGATTAACAACTGTCATCGGCACCCACCTATCACCCCAAAGAGGTGTAACAAGGCGGCCTACAAGAACCCCTCGTGGCATGGCTCTCGAGCTGGTGGGCTCAACAACAACAGTGCTGCCCGGAGACATCGGAGCTCCAGCAGGGAGTCTGCCCCACACCAGATGTTCGTGTCTGGGTAACAACGTGACTGCTTGGGTGAGTTTCACAGTTCCAATTTTGTCAGGAACATCACTTCCCCTCCAGCGCTCAACATTGGTGAACATTGATAAGAAATTATCAACATCAGGATCAGACAGGTGCTCATGTCTTGAAGCAATATCCCAGTATTTTTCATCATTCTTCAGAGAATGGATCAGTTGCTTAATAACATTTGAGCCCACAATGAGGTCATCATGTTGACCAGGTACAACCAGCGTGGGCACAGTGTAGCATACTCCATAAAGCTGCATCACTAAGTCATAGAAACCTTCAGGCTGAGTCTGCATCCCACCACAACCCACCAGGACAATGTTCTCTTCAGGTTGCTTCTTTTGAGGTAAAACCTCTGCAGATCTGAGTTTCTCGACAGCACACTGACTGATGCTACAAGCCATAGAACCAGAATCTAACATGCCCTGAAGCTGAACACTGTTGTTGACAAGAACTGGAGCATAGAAGAGTTCACTGAAGGCTTGGATCTTCTGTGTAGCTTGGATGACAACTCTAGACCCCTTGGGAGCCGTGGCGCAGCTTCTTTCGTAAAGATCAGAAAGGTCATGCGAATCAGAGAGGGAATCAGACACTTTACCCACACCGTCCCTCTCCCGGCGTGGGTTATCTAGTTTAACTGTTGGTTCCGGCTGACAGCATTGTCACTGGGCTGGAGACAGCGTTGGCTGTTCCGCTGTGGACAGTCCTTTTTCCAGTGACCAGGAGTTAAGCATTTGAGACATCTGTTCTCACGTCTGCAGTGAGACAAGGTAGAATGATCCAGACTCTCACAAACCCTGCACAGCCACTGAGAAGGCTGAGGCAATGTGGTTCGGCCACTGAGGTTCGATGTCACCTGTGTCTGTTGTGTGACTAGTCTGTCTAACAGGTTCACTAAGCTCTTCACACAGTCATTGTCGACATTGGTAACAGTAGAGGGAGCCGATACTGACAGTCCCTTATCTTCGTGGACAGGAGCATCATTACCCACAGGCACATGGCACTGAGAATGAACTTCTTGTACTGCTGCATGTGGCTTAAACAACCTCGTTGAGGCAGCCCTAGTTCTTTTCTCCAGCATATGCTCCTCAAGTCTCTCCTGTATTTCACAAGCAGTCCATTTCCCTGCAGCTTTAAATTTGAACACACTAGCGAGAGACTGATCAGGACAGTGTTTTATGAACATCATGCTGACCTCATGGCCTGGGTCGCCGATGCTCCGGCCCTCTCTCTTTAAGCATTCATCTGCAACATCTACTGTCTTATTCAACCTGATCCAGTATTCCATGGCGTCCTCGCCCGGCATGGGCAAAGTGTTGTAAAAATCTGCTAATGGCATGCTTGAATATCTGAGTTCACTAAAGTGCTGCTTTAAGACATCAAAAATGATGTGAGGATCAGCAACATGGTCAATAGAAGTGTCGTTCCGCAGCTTTATCCTCAGCACATCACCAGCCTTGCCCATGAGCCTTGCTAGGATTTCTTGTGACTGTTCGTGCACTGGGATGGCTCGTTTCCTCAGATACAAGGTCATAAGGTTTTGCCACTCATGAATTGTAAACTTATCTGAGCCATCACCTCTGTATATAGGTGGTTCCCTTGGATCAGAGTTCAGAACCACGTTAACATTTGGGTGTTTGGTCTCCATTGACTGCATAGAGGCTCCAATGCTCTGTGTGCTCCTGTCTAACTGCAACTTAGCAGAAATGGACTCACCTAGCTTCTCGGCCAACTGTACGATAAGAGAGTTCAAGTCTGTGCTCTGATCAACCTGGCTGGGTAAAGTGCGACTAACATGTCTTGTGGAAGTTAGCTGTGGAGTGTCAATAGCTGAGTCTCTAAACCCTGGTGTTCTGGCCTCTAGCGGTAAATTAAAAACCCTTCTACCAACACCGAACCGATTAACAGAAGTCTCACGATCAACATCCTCACCCTCCCCGTCGAGGAAATACGTCCCTCCCTCAGCCATGTTAAGATCACACACCACGTGGTAAAAAAAAAAGTGAAAACGATGAAATTAAATTAAAACATGGTTATGCCACCGACAGGACCAAAAACACATGAGGCAACAACCAAAATACAAAAAGAGCGAAGTGCACACACATAAACCTCAACAAGAAATACAGCCCGTCAGTCCAGCCACATAAAATATGGAAAAACAGAAAAAAAACGGCGTCCTATATGTCTCCTCTCTTCTGAACAGTGTCCACTCCCGGACGATATAAGGTCAGTCCACGGGGGGGAAAAAAAACCCCGTATCGGCAGGCACAGTCTCACACAATACCTGAATGTCCAGAGGATGTGACAGCAGCTTCCCTCGGTGAACGATGTGGCGTCGCTCCTCAAACCGGTCCTGAACGTCGGAACGATGCGACAGCAGCTTCCCTCGGTGAACGATCCGGCGTCGTTCCTCAAACCGGTCCTGAACGTCGGAACGATTCGACAGCAGCTTCCCTCGGTGAACGATTCGGCGTCGTTCCTCAAACCGGTCCTGAACGTCGAGACGATGCGACAGCAGCTTCCCTCGGTGAACGATCTGGCGTCGCTCCTCAAACCGATCCTGAATAGGTCACGGCACCATTGTAACGGGCGTGTGTGCGTTCCTCTCTGAACTCACCGTCACACCCATCACCATTGTCTTGCGTTGTGTTCTTTTCTTCTTGTTTGTGTTGCAAATAAACAGGCAGATATGCAGAACGCTGCTCAACATAAATTTATTTTTCCGTCTCTCCCACAAGGTAACATTCCCGCTTCCTTCTCTGTTTTTCCGGTGCCTCCTTATGAGGTCATCAAATTGCGCACTCCCAAAGAGGTGGCAAAAACTCCAATCATAACAAAAATGAAATACATTTTGAATGTAAAACACAAAACACAAAACAGCAATCCACATTAGCCCCTGATGTTGGTGGAATTTCATATCTCAAAATACGGCTGTTATTTCAACCTGGTTACACATGTCTTTCAAAAAGTTCCACCTTTGACTCATCAGTCCACAGGATGTTATCCCAAAAGTCTTGCGGCTCATCCAGATATTTTTTTTTTTACAAATGTCAGACGAGCCTTTATGATTTTTTTTGGACAGCAGTAGTTTGCACCTTGACACTCTCTAATGAATGCAATTTTTGCCCAGTGTCTTCCTTATTTTGGAATCATGTTGATGGACCTTACCTGAGGCAAGGGAGACCTGCAGTTTTTTTTGATGTTTGTCTGGGTTCTTTTGTGATCTCCTGGATTAGATAATGAAGCGCTTTTGGAGAAATGTTGGTAGGCCAGCCACTCCTGGTAAGGTTCACCACTGTTCCATGTTTTCTCCATTTGTGGTTTGGTTTACCACAGTCAATTTTGTTTGCTTTTACTTTTTTTTAATTAAAGTGAATCATAAAAAATAACAATATCCATAGATCCTTAAAGTGTCGAACAATTAGATTGCTTTCCTGAAATCTATTTCTGTAATATATACAGCATTCTTTAAATTTTCATTTAGACATCCAGTGCAGTATGTATTTTCCAACTATTTGAACTACAATGAGCCAAGATTCCCTGTGGTACCCAATCTAGTGTAGCGTAACTACACTTTACAATGAAATTGCACTCATTAATGAAGGGGCACCATCTCAGATTACTGAGAAAATTATCATTCTAGATTCAGTCTCAAAGAAACTTTAATTAAATGAAGTAGAACAGTCTCTTAGCTGAAAGTCGTAAATTCTGATTAAATTGACCTCAGTTCCCACACAAAGAAAAACACAGAACCAGGAATTGGTCTAAATGAATATATTTATTAACTAATCTACTAATATAACATACATGAGCTATAGCAGTTGAGTCAGAGTGTGTGTATGGTGAATGTGTGATGCCAGATTATCAAACAGAATGACGAGGATGATGGTGAAAGATGGGTAATTGGCCAACGATCTAAAGTTCTGATTTAGATTAACGAATGATACGCTAAAATTAAACCTGTTATCAAGTTATTACAGTATCAACCCAATCAGGGTCAGATAAGAAAGGAGGGCTTTGCCTACTTTGAACAGAGCTGTCTGGTCGGAGCCTCCGTGAGCTGGAACATTTAGTTGGAAGCCTTGAGTGACGAGTCTCTGCGGATGTTTCCGAAGCGTCGTCTCGGTTGCTAGGCAACGTTCTGCCGATGGAGCTCTCACATGTAGCGTACGTATGCACCAATATAATGTAGCGTAACTACACTTTAAAATTTGCACTCGTTAATGAAGGGCCACCATCTCAGATTACTGAGAAAATTATCATTCTAGATTAAGTCTCAAAGAGACTTTAATTGAATGAAGTTGATCAGTCTTAGCTGAAAATCGTAAATTCTGATTTCATTGACCTCCAGTTCCCAAACAAAGAAATACACGGCAGAACCGATGATAATTATACACAAACATTTATTAACTAACACTACAAACAAACAATAAACAACAATGACGTAACAACAGACAGTAAATGAATGAATGAAAACAGATAAGCTAATTAACTGTGATCGTCACTGGAAGCAGCTGATAGAAAGATGATGAACTTAGAATCACTTTGGAATTGGAAGCCAATTGTAATTTATAAATTCACCCGTTTAGCAGAAGGAAAACGATACTTGCGTAGCCCTTGATGGAGGGAGAGGAAAACTGCTGCAGGATGTCCAGCTGTGATGATCCGCTGGATGAACGCAGAGACAAGGTGGCACTTTGGTGCAGTCATGTTGTAAAAATGTACCAAAGTACAAACACTAAGAGTCGAAGCTCATAGTTAAAAGAAAATGTCCGTGCTGTTGCATTATCAAAGTTAACTGAAGAGGTTTAACTTCAAGCCTTTAAGAAACAAAAACACGGGGGTCACGTGATGGCGGCGAGGTGAACGCAGCGTTTCGACCAGAGCTCCGTGCCACTCGGCTCCTAACACGTAATTATCCTGTTTTCAACCGTGTGTTGGAAGTTATCATGCTATGAACGTCGCGTGCTATGGCCTTGGAAAACTTTTGGCCGCAATCATTTGACAAAATGAAGAGAAACCGAGCGAACAAAGACAAAAAGGACACTCTCTCTGAACCTGACGAGGGCCCTCAAGATGGCGGCCAGGCCGATCCGGACATACCCAATGGACTGGACCCTGCCCTCGCTAAAGCTCTCAGCCTCATGACGGCAAATATTATAAAAGTGATTGATGAAAAACTTAGCCCTCTGGACGAGACTATTCACAAACACGCCCCGGAGCTCCAGACTGTCGGTAAGCGGTTCGACGAAGCAGAGACCAGGTTGCTAGCTGCTGAGAACACCGTCACTGCACACGAGCCCCGTATTATCGAGCTGGAAAAGCAGGTCAGTGCTTTAAAAAATAGTTTGGACATGGCTGAAAACTACAGCAGACGCTTAAATATTCGTGTCGTTGGTCTGGCAGAAGACACAGAGATGGGACAACCGACGGATTTCTTTGAAACGTGGCTGCCCAACGTCTTAAAGCTGACCACTAAAGCTGGGCGTATTAAGCTCGAAAGATCTCAACGTTCCCTCGCACCCAAACCTGACCCGAACAAGCGCCCCAGATCGCTGCTGCTGCGGTTCCACGCATTCCGAGATAAACAGAGAGTGATGGAAGCGGCGCGCAGAGCCAGCCAAGACGGCGGTGTGATTTACAACGGATCCAGGCTGTCATTCTTCAATGATTTCTCCTCGGTGGTGGTGAAGAAACGCAAGGAATACGATGCAGTGAGGCAGCTGCTGCGGGAGTGTGGGATACCCTATGCCATGCTATTCCCGGCTATTTTACAGGTGACCCACGGAGGCTCCAGAAAGAGATTCACCACCCCGGGGCAGGTTCAGGACTACATAGACACCCTGCCTGGTTGATATTTCACCACGGCTCTGCGCAGGTTGCTCTGCCCCTGACAGCTACGGCTGCTCTTCATTTTATTTTATTTTACTCCTTCTTCTTTACCAACACCGGTAAGTATGGCTCTGTTCTCTTTAGGCTGGGCTGAACATCCTTGACATTCCAGGCCGAGTGGCACGTCTGCTCGTACCTCGAACATTCATTATTTACCTTTTCATTGTTGTGAACCTGAAAGTTGTTTGTATGGTGAACAGTCCCCGTCTCTTTGGGGAAGGACCTCTGGTCTGTTTTTGTTTTGTGCGTTGCACTAGATGTGTGTGTTTAGTTCAGTCTTTCTGTTTTGCTCGGGACATGTATGGGCAGTATCTGGGACACCTGTTGATGTGGCATCCTCCATCCCCCCTTAATATACTTGCTCTAGACTACTGATTTTATAGACTGTTTAATGTATGCACCGGGTAGGGGGGGGGCAGCGAATCGGGCCCGCCATCCTTTCACCATAGTTAATAGGCTATATGTCCAAATCTAATACCATTAAGCTTTGCTCCTGGAATGTCCGGGGCCTCCAAAAACCAGCAAAGAGACTGGCAGTATTGTCATACCTGAAAAAAGAAGATGTCTCTATTGCATTTCTACAGGAGACACACTTAGAGGACAAGGATATTAGTAAATTACAGAAAGACTGGGTGGGACATGTTTTTGCAGCCTCATACTCCTCTTTCAGTAGAGGTGTGACTATTCTGATCAGTAAAAAACTAGCATTCAGATCCCTTGCCTGTCCCAAGGCCGTTATGTAATTGTCAAAGGAGTATTGTCTGGAAAAGGTGTAACATTTATGAATCTATATTGCCCACCCGGGTACGCTCCTGAGTTTCTAACTAAGGCATTTGCTGCTTTTTCTGAATTAGCATCTAATGATTGCTTTGTGGGGGGAGACTTCAATTGTCATCTTAACCCTTCTCTTGATAAATTACCACCAGCTGTATCTCCCCCTTCTGGGCAAGCCAGAATGCTTACTTCCATATGCCGTGACATGGGATATTCTGATGTATGGAGGGAGCTCCATCCCACTAACTTAGAGTTTACTTTTTTTTCCTCCCCCCATAAGAGTTATACTAGGATTGACTATTTCTTTATTCCCTCATCCAAAATGTTTCTAGTTCAGTCATCCTCAATAGGCAGCATCATCTTATCTGACCACGCCCCTCTGTATCTGGTTTACTCTCTTTCTGAGGACAGGGCACAGTCCAGATTTTTGGAGATTTCAGACTTCCCTTCTTAAAGATGATAAATTCATCTCTTACTTTACATCTGAACTCAAGATATTCTACGCGATTAACTCCCCATCTACAGATAATCCCTCTATCCTTTGGGAAACGTGCAAAGCTTTTTCTCGGGGTCTCATTATCTCATATGCAACATCCAAAAGGCGTAGGAAAGATGAACAGTATAAATGTCTCGAATCCAAATTAGCTGCTCTAGAGAAACGTCACATCTCAGCCCCATGTCCAGATTTGCTCAAAGAGGTGACTGCTATACGCACCGCAGTGAATACTCTTTTGATTCAGAACTCTGAGCACTCTCTCAAATTTGCTAGACAAAGGCTTTATGAATTTGGGGACAAACCTGGTAGGTTTCTTGCTAATCTGGTCAAAAATAGGTCAGATTCTCAAACAATTGTCTCCATTATGAGTGTGGATGGTACCAGATCTTTCGATACTAAATCTATTAATAAAGAATTTGCATTATTTTACTCTAACCTATTCAAATCGGAGCAGCCGGACAATGCCTTAGCCCTCATGCAGGCATTTTTTTCAGACCTGCATCTCCCTAAAGTTACAGAAGATCAAAAATCTCAACTTAATGCCCCAATCACAAAGGAGGAAGCTCTGCTTGCCCTAAAATCTATGCCTTCTGGAAAGGCCCCAGGGCCCGATGGACTTGGATGCGAGTTTTATAAGGAGTTTAGCTCTATCCTTCTGGATCATCTTTTAGGTATGTTCAACCACTCATTCGAAATTGGGATACTACCCCAATCTCTTAGAGAGGCCAACATCTCCCTTATTTTAAAAAAAGGAAAGTGCCCTGACAGCTGTGCCTCATACCGACCAAAAGCCTTACTTAACTCTGATCAGAAACTGCTTTCGAAAATATTGGCTATGCGGCTGGAAAAAGTCCTGCCCCACATTATTAAAGAGGACCAGACCGGCTTTATTAAAGGTCGGAATTCCTATGACAACATGAGAAGGCTCCTTAATGTTATCCAGTTATCACAGAGATCCACGGACCCGGCCCTGGTCCTTTCTCTCGATGCGGAGAAGGCTTTCGACCGGGTTGAGTGGTCGTATCTACACAAGGTTTTGGAAGAATTCGGCCTGGGGGGCTATTTTGCAAGATGGGTCAAGATTCTGTATAATGCTCCAACCGCAGCTGTCCTGACCAATGGACTGAGATCTAGCAACTTCCCTCTGCATCGAGGTAACAGGCAGGGTGATCCCCTTAGTCCGTTGCTATTTAATGTTGCTACTGAGCCTTTGGCTCAGCCAGTGAGGCAGAATTCCCGGATACCTGGTATTTTGGTTGGTGGAAGGGAGCATAAAATTACACTATATGCAGATGATGTTTTGATTTTTTTTATCTTATCCTGAAACATCTATTCCCTGCCTGACCAAATTAATCTCCTCATTCGGCGCCTTCTCAGGTTACAAAATCAACCTAGCAAAGTCTGAGGCCATGCCACTGGGGTCATTGGTGTCGGTTCCGGTCCTGGCGGAGCCCTTTCCTTTTCGATGGTCCCCCTCCAGTTTCACCTACTTGGGAGTGCATGTAACGCCTTTATATGAGCAGTTGTATAAATCTAGTTTCCCCCCACTTCTGGACGCCATAAAGGCGGACCTAGACCGCTGGGCCCCTCTGCCCCTCTCCTGGTTGGGCAGGGTTGCCCTCATTAAAATGAACATTCTGCCTAGATTGCTGTACCCATTGCGAATGATCCCTATTTTATTATCAAACAAGGTTATTAAGGTGCTGGAAGGCTGGCTAAGTGCCTTTATCTGGAGCAAAAGGAAGCCCCGACTTAAATTAGCAAAACTCCAAATGGCTGGTTCTGATGGTGGTCTAGATGTTCCCAATATTAGACTCTATCAGCTTGCAGCGCACCTTCGAGTAATGGCTGATTGGCTTAAGCAAGATCCAGCCTCCATTTGGCTTGATATTGAATCATCCCAATCTAAACTCCCCCTGTTTAATTTGCTGTTTCTGAATAATCCTGATGGGATTAAGAAATTCTGTACTAACCCTATCACTCTAAGCACAGTTAAAGCCTGGAGGTCTATCCGCACCTTAGAGGGTCGTGTTCACTTAACGTCTCCTCTTACACCCATTTTGAATAGCCCAGACTTCTTGCCAGGCAGCCAGGGCCAGGGTTTCAAAACTTGGTATACCTGCGGGTTGACAAAACTGGGAGACCTGTTTGCTAATCAGACTATGCTCTCTTTTCTGCAGCTACAGCAACAATATGGTTTACAAAAGAGTGAATTCTTTAGATTTCTGCAAATCAGACACTTTGCTATAAAAGACACTACTCTAACAACTAATAGTGCTGTTTCCTCTGTAGAAAGTGCATTGTCCTCTCAGATATCTAAAAAACACATTAGTACTTTCTACAAAGCACTTGCTTCCAGTCTACCTCTAACCTCCCAGGTCACTAAGGAGGCCTGGGAGAGAGACCTGGGTCTCACTATAGACGAATCAGCCTGGCGGGAAGTGTGGGCTCATGCTGCAATTATATCTGTCTGTAATCGAGCTAAATCTACTCAGTTTAGAATTTTACACCGTGTACATTTTACACCTGTGCTCAAAAACAAAATGGACTCTAATATTTCCCCACTATGTTGGAAATGTAACACTGACACTGGTGATTATATACATTGCTTTTGGTCCTGTGCAAAGCTGCAACGCTATTGGACTGATATTGTAAAGGAAATGTCCATTATATTTGGCAAACCGATCCTGCTGGACCCTATGTGCCTTATACTCGGCCTTCCGGATGTCCATATCATTAACAGCAAACACAAGAGACTGTTCAAATTACTGACCTTTGCTGCAAGGAAGACATATTGCTCTTCTGGGGCAAGGATGCCATACCAACAAAGAAATTGTGGCACAATCTCATAATGGACTCTATCCCCAGCGAATACATTACATCTATGCTTCACTCAACAGTGGACACTTTCCACAAGGTCTGGGATCCGTACTTAAAATATATTGGACCTACACTATCTTCTCCCATTACTAGGATTTCTGAACTGATTTAACCAGTCTATATGAATGCAAACTCCAGTTATTTGAACGAGTTGGTACCAGAGTAACCTTTCTGTTTTCCTCCTGTCAGCGGTGCCTGCGTGTGCCATGTGGTGGGTGGGGTTGGGGGTGTTTATGGGGATGGTTGCTGATGCTTGGTGTCTATTTTTTATTGTCTTGTCATGCCTGAGCTGCTATTTGTGTTGTATGTTCTAAGAAAAATGTTTAATAAACACAGTTTAAAAAAAAAAAAAAAAAACACAAACCCAAAGAAACTTAGCTAAAAGTCCTTAAAGAAAAAGCCTAACCCTTAAAAGAAGTAAAAAGCCCTTGAATAATAACAAATAAAAGCCCACGAAAAATAACACATAAAAACCCTTTTGAAAGAAACAAGCCCAAGTTGCATTCCCGTGACTTTCCTTTTATATAGAAAGTTTTGGAGTCAAATTCAAATCAGCATCTGACCAATCGTGGCTGTGTCCATCCCAGAGGGTGGTCTTGACTGTCCAGGAGAGATCAGAGGCCAAAAACCTTTAGAGCATACTTTAAGGTTATTTCTTAAACATGCAAATTCGATTGTTAAATATTTAGGATGATCACAGATCTAAAATCTCACTAAATATGTGATTAAAACGACACCAAACATGATATGTTTATCTCACATGGTTCCTGAGATAATAATAATAAAAGATATGACACGAGAATAAGCTTACAAATAGTAGACTTCTAGGCTACATGAAAGTAAACTATTAATGTGACTACAGATACAAGCATATACATTCAATTATAAGAAAAGTTCAACTTAAAAGTATATATACTGAGGATAAAAGGTCTCTGTCTTTATGGCTGTGTGTCTTTTATGGTGGTGTCCATGACAGAGAGGAGGGGGTGTTGGTGGTCGTGTGTTTGCATCTCAATAAACGCTTCAGATTCGATGTGTTCTCCTTCCATGCTGGTCCTGATCAACCTGGTATCACAGAGTCCAGATGTTGGGATCATCACTCCAGAGATGTTGAATTCTTTGATTTTATTATTTAGAAGTGTTTAGTTCAAATCATCAAAGAGTTCTTTGTGTTAGGAGGAGTGCCATCTCGTCTTCTCCCGAGGTGTATGGTTTTCGTCACCTTTTGGCACTTTTATGACCCTTATCAGATTCTGGTACAGGAAGGGGGCATCCTGTCGTCTCCAAAAAGGGGGTGATTTGGGTTAGCTGTCTCCTGAAATGGTTTCTTACCCAATTTACAGCTCTGAGAAACCGTCTCTGGATTATCTGTTTGAAAGCTTGGAATGTTCTGCTCCTTGGTACGCTACACACAGCAGCAGGATCAGAGGTTCTGCCAGCAGAATCCTGACGTTGGCACACAGATGGTGGTCGGTGGTAGTTGGTGGTAGGCAGCCGGGCGCGGAGTGCGCAGCCGTCCGGGTTGATGGAGAATAACTTTATTATTAACTGTGGCTCTGTTAGATTTGACGGCGTTTGGTGTTAGCCGCAAAACCTCTGAAAGACTGTTCTGTTAGAACAAAAATCGGCTTAAATTAATTCTTGTTGGTTTGCTTAAAAAGAATGGTAGTGAAGCAGCTCGGACTTAGATGAGGGTGAGCACGATCTAAGTAAAAAGGTCTAAAAGATTATCAAAGAGCCACAACAATAAAACGCGCAAAAATTTGATTAAAAAAAAACTAGGTGAAGACAAAAAGGTAAAAGCGCGGAATATAAGGACATTTGGTCACCACTGACATTTGGTCTGACCGAAGGATGAGGGGGTTCCTTGGTGTCACAGCTGAACTGCAATCATTTGGCCTGTGATCACTTCAAAGGCTCACACACAGGAGAAAGGATCGGTAAACAATTTGAGGCTATATGTCATGAGTATGACATTAAAAGTAAGCCGGACTATGCTTTTACTAACAATGCAGCCAACATGCGGAAGGCATTCACAGTGTCTCTCCCCAGTAAAGAAGGTGAAGTACATGATGACGATCACCTTGATGACCCAGAGCTATAACAGGACCGAGGTCCAGACAATCATGAGGTAGTAGATGCTGCTATGGCAAGAAAACAGTGCTTGCAGTGTTTCGCGCACTCTCTCCAGCTGGTGGTGGGAGACGGGTTGAAAGACATAGAGGTAATAACATCTTCTCTGTCAAAGTTGTCAAAACTCAGCTCACTCCTTCAGACAAGTACAACAGTCAAAGAGGAGTTTGAGGCCGCATATGGAGAAAGAAACGGAATCCCTGCTGCTGTTAACACTAGATGGAACTCAAAATTGATGCAGGTGAAGGCAGCTCTCCAATGCAGTCATCTAAAGCTCTCCAATGTCCTGGAAAAGACGGGAGACAGGGAGTTGACATTCACAGCACTGGGAGTGAAGTCTATTGAAGGAGCTGGTAAACATCCTGAAGCCTTTTGCAGAAGCAACAGATTTGACACAGAGGTTGAGGATGGTCGCCATGAGTTCTGTTGTTCCTTCAGTCCTGGCCCTCAGTCAGCATCTTGAGAAGACAACACTTCTAGTCCACTTCCTGGGCAATCTGACCAGAAGTCTCCAGGAATCCCTGAAGAGAAGATTTCTCGGAATCTTTGTGAATGTGAAAATGGCCACTGCCCAGTATGGAACCACTGCCCCATTTTTGGACCCAGTCTACCTCAAAGCAGTTGCCTTGGATCCGGCCTTTGCTTTGTGTTGGGTGGAGCACAATGTGCTGGCCAGTCCTGAGATAAGGGCAGAGGAGGAAGTGAAAGGTAAATTTCGAGTTTAACTAGGGGTACAAACAACACATTTGACTATTTTCACTGCAATATATGCAGATTTTCTATCTTCACCCATACTGTCTTTGTATCCCTGTTAATATATTTCTTCTTAAATAACTGACCACCACAAAAATACCCTTGAGTTTAATGCATGGTATTACTAACACTTACGGTAAGGGCTCTGTTTTATTTTTACATGTTTTGCCAGAACTGGTCCTGCGAGATGTGGTGGAGGCTGACCAACTTGTGTCTCATGAGGAGGAAGATGAGGACCTTGAAGAAGAAGGTCTGTTTGCTGCATGTCATAAGAGGCAGAGGAAGGATGCTAGTAACACTCCAGCATTACAGCTAAGTCACTATCTCGACTTGTGTGAAGGACAGAGTGTGCTGTAATTCTGGGCAATGCACATGAGGGCTCTTCCTTCACTATTGCGAGTTGCCATCAGGGTCTTAGCATTGCCTGCTACCAGTGCTCCAGTTGAGTGAGTTTTCAACCATGGCACCAGAATGCAGCCTCATTGTGTACAAATGACTGACAGACTTTTGGCCAATTTGTTTTTTTGCAAATTCTGTAGGTGAATGAAACATTGATGTGTACGCCACCGCCACAAACACACACACAATCCTATCCTGGCTCTCTCTCTCTCTCTCTCTCTCTCTCTCTCACACACACACACACACAGACAGACAGCATACAATATAATAGCTAGACTGGTTCTGACATTCTCATGTCAGTTCTTCTCTTTCTCACACAGAAACAGACACACACACAAATACACAATGCAACAGCTAGGCTAGCATTTTCATGTCAGTTCTTCTCTGTCTCACACACACACATAACAAGAAAAGCAACAGGTCAACTGCACATGACATTTAATGTCAGTTCTCTTAGATATACACAAACACAGGTGCCCACATGAGCAAGGCCCTTAACCCCTGACTGCACCCCGGGCGCTTCTGCGGGAACCCGCTGCTCAAATGCAGAGAACAGATTTCCCCAAGGAGACTAATAAAGTATAGATTATAGATTTTTTTTAACAGATTATTATTATTATTATTAATTAAGAGCTCTGTGTACCAGCCTCAAATTGATCACATTCTGTCTGCTGTTTATTGTTAAAAACATGTAAGACAACCACATTAGGAGAACTTTACGTATATATTTACTTATAAACTAAAATATGGCTTTTCTTCTTCTTCAATTAATCACCCCTGAACACATGGAGGGGTGTGAGTGATTGAAATACTTTTTAAGAAGTACTGAGGAATGATTATAAGGCACACTGGGCTATTTTGGTAATGGCTTTCTGCTTTGCATAAGTTTTAATTTTATTTGTATAGCACATATTTACAACACATATCATCTCATAGCGATTTACATAGCAGGAAGAACAGAAAACAGAAAACCCAACAATCCAAAGTTGCTATTAGCAAGCAGTCAGCAAAAACATAGTTGGTGATATGTAATGGTGATATATAACAGTACAGAGAGAGGAGAGGAGCCCAGTGCATCATGGGAATCCCCCAACAGTCTAAACATATGGCAGCATAAGGACAACTCAGGTGATAGTGAGAAGCCCTAACTAGAGGGTTTTTCAAAGAGGAAGGTTTTAAGCCAAATCTTAAAAGTAGAGATCGTTCTGCCTCCCAAACCCAAACTGGGAGCTGATTTCACGACAGAGGGGCCGATAACTGAAGGCTCTGCCTCCCATTCTACTTCTGGAAACTCTGGGAACCACAAGTAAACCTGCAGTCTCACAGCAAAGGGTTCTGTTGGGATGTTATGGTCCAATAAGGTCGTTACAGTTTTTCTCGATAGCTTACACACATTTTCTGAAAGCATGCCTCATACTCTCAGAACTCTACACACATGTCAAAAAAACACACACACACACACAATGGGCAAAACCCGTCAGTTCTCCTGCAAAATGAAACTTTACTTTCAAAACAATGTTATTTCTTCTGAAAATGGTATTTTGTTTTCAAATGACACAAACCATCATATGAATAGACATTTATGAGAACCAGTTGAACACTGATGTGCTCAATGTAAAACACTATGAAGAATGGAAAACACTTCTCCATTCATCAGAATGACTTAGGCCTTTTGTTCAGTGTTACACTCACTACAGACAGTACATACATGAGTGTGTTGTAAAATATTTTACACTATTGTTTTTATAGTTAGAACACACAATTAGATGGAAACAAATATATTAGATTTTTCCCACAAAAACAATGTTCACAGTGAACATCCCAACAAACATAAAGTTGTACATACAGTGGTCTACATACAAACAACAGAAGAATTTACTGTATACAGTTACAGTAAAAAAAACTATGCTGCATCTTCTCTTCTGTTTCGGTCTGACCACAGCACCTCATCCACATCACAGCCAATGTTCTCCCTGGCCAAGCAGCGGGAAAATATCACCCAGCATGGTGAATCCAGCCATGAAAGCATCAACTGCTATATCTCCACATGTATCTTCCATAGCTTGGTCAGGGGTATTTGCGTTTGTAGATTTTGGTCATACACTTTCCATCTCCAGGCAGAAAAAAAAATCCTCAGTAGGACTGAGGAATGGAGAATATGTTAAGCTCTGATTGCTGATTGTAAAACTGTGTGACAGATGTTTGTCCATGTGATGAGTCACTGTGCATAGCAGGGCAGTTAACTTTAGAATTTTGAATGACAGTGTGTTCTTTGAGAAAACAAGAGAGTTTCTTCATGGAAATTGTGTCAAATGCAGATAATTGTGTGTACAGTTTTGAAAAAAGTGTGTTTTAGAACTGCAATGTGAATGTAAAGCAGGAATTGTGCTTGTAGTTTAGCAGAACTGGTTCAGGGGGTCGGTGCATGAGTTACATGTTGTGGTCACTGTGTCTAAAGTACCAATATTTGTGTGTAAACCACTGAGAAAAACTGTAAGAAAGATGATGTTATGACCCTGATGAGAGAACTTGATCCACAAGGAATTCAACTTCATGCAAGCAGAAAATTTGTCAAAAGAGTTTACAGTTCTGATGGACCCAACCATGTCTGGCTTGTGGATGGATATGATAAGTTAAAGCCATACAGCTTTGCAAAAAGTGGCTGCATAGATGGATACTCTTGAAGAGTACTGCGGTTGAGATGTGGAGCAAGCAACAATGAACTAGTAGTCATTGCCCAGAATTATCTGAAACGTCTGTCAGAATGTTGAATCATTCCGATGCGATTTCGCACTGACTGTGGTACTGAAAATGGCACAATGGCGGCAATTCATTCTTCCTTAAAACCATCTCACACTGACGACTATGCTGGGGCTGCCAATCATTTGTACGGCTCTTCAACAACAAACCAAAGAATTGAAAGCTGGTTGTCATATTTTCACAAACAGAGGTGTCGTTATTATATGTTTTTTTTCTTAGTGTTTTACAAGCTATAAAAAACATTTTTAAAATGGACTTTAAAGCAGAAAATAGAACGTTGCAGTCCTTGCATGTTAATTGCTTTTTGATGAACAGCAAATTATATTTATCAATAAATTATAACATTTTAGATTGAATCACAATCCAAAACATTACATGAAACGCAGCACCCTAATTCCTGTTTGTGTCTTCAGGTCACAATTTTGGATGGACCTTCTAAATGATCTGAGAGAGAGAAATCTCTTCAATAGTAGTCATGAGCACACATGCCTCCTGCAATTTGTGTTTATGGATGTGCTACAAAGTGATCTTGATGAATGCAGAGAAAAGTGGAACACTCATACAATCAGACCTGTTAAACAGTCTCGTTGTCCATCTGGTAAACCAGAGGTCATGTACAACCTGCCTCACAGGTTAGTTTTCAGTGTTTAACTTTTTATCTTCCCTGAAATAACAGTATAAAACATAACAATTAACAACATCATCAAAAGATGTGAAAAATTCTTGTACTAACATAATACTAGAGAAGGTAATAGTCTTAGTCTCAGTTTGTTAGTCCAAGCAACACGTACAGTTGTGATCAAAAGTTTACATACACTTGTAAAAAACATAATGTCATGGCTCTCTTGAGTTTACAGTTATTTCTACAACTCTGATTTTTCTCTGATAGAGTGATTGGAACAGATACTTATTTGTCACAAAAACATTCATGAAGTTTCCTTCTTTTATGAATTTATTATGGCTTAACAAAAAAAGTGACCAACTCTGCTGGCTCAAAAATATACATACAGCAATGCTAATATTTGGTTACATGTCCCTTGGCCATTTTCACTTCAATTAGGTGCCTTTGGTAGCCATCACTAAATTGTTCAAAAACATCCCTGCATGACTCCCTGCAGCATGCAAAGATTTCCTGCAAGGATGCAAGGATTGCATGTTGATGTTCCTAAAACTGCACACAATATATCTTAGAAGTACCATTTCCAGTACAACAGTGTCAGTGTTGGCTTACCATGCGTACCTGCTCAGTATTGTATATATCCCACAAATACAGTCACAAATGGTCAAGATGCCAAGCATCACTAAATGAAAAATAGAGTGACAAAAAGCCACAGAATTCACTTTGAATGCTGAGATATAATGTGGCAGATACACTGTATGTACAGCAAAGGCAGTATAGTGCTACATATGCTCTACCTGCTGTCACAGCATATTATGAGACAGGTAGAGCCAGAGCAAACATTTCATAATAAATGAAAAAGAACTGAATCAACAAATTGATTCTTTCTATCTTATATCAACATTCCACAAGGTCAAACTTCATGGTGATACAGCAGTCAGTGCATTCAGTTCCTGACACTATTACTTTAGCTTGTGGTGGGTGGATTAAAGTACAACTGTGTCTCAGTTCCAAAGCATGTAACACTATACAGCAGATGTGGTAAGTAACTTCGCACACTTAATGAGGTGCTAAACAGTGTCAGACAAACTACATGGAAAGTATGAGCTAAGCTACCAAGTACTTTAAATGAATTTTATTCATTTGCTGCCTACAGACGATGAAAGTCACATAGCTAGCTACTGACACGTTAAGGAGGTGGTGTTTACAGAATGCACTGAATTGTGTTTAGCTTGGTTGGCGATGGTTATCTTAGCTCATACAGGAATCACCTGAATGTGTGTTTTTAAATTAATGTTAGACATGTTGGAGGTTGAAAGCAGCTTATTTTTGGATATTCACAGTGAGTGCCTGAACACATCATTTTCCTGTTGCTTTTTCCTGTTGTTTTGTTAAGCTCATTTCTCAATGCACAATCATAGCAATGTCTTTTGGGTCAATTTATCTTCATCCTCAGTATTACAGGTCCCACTGCTGTATTTCCATTTAGCATGCTTGAGCTTGACTTTCTGTACTTCCTCACTCCCCTCGTTATTACATCTTAACCCCTGGCTTGGTGGTTGATTGACCGTAATATGAAGTGCTGGTGGTGGCATCATATACTGACCCTTAGTTTTAATAAAAGAAAGAATAATATGGGAATAGAGGTTTTGTTGACATGGTCTGGGAGGAAATTCAGAAATACAGGAAGTGACTGAAGGAGTAGTGTGGTAGTGAAGACCAGCAGGTATGTAAAATGGACAATGGGGAAAACACTGTAAAGGCTGTCTTTTTAAAGATTGGACTTGCCTGCAACCCTAATCTTGCACATCTTAGAAAAGCGATATGTCTAAATAGTTTATTTTGCAGCTCTAACACTTGCTTACAGTGAAGAGCTGCAATATATACTAATTTATTTGAAGAGGCATATATTGTATCTTTGTAAGGCTGTCAGTTCAAATATGTATAAGTCAACAGAGAAAGAGATTGCTGACTGAGCGATGAGCTACTTATCTTCCCATGTTATTGAACAAAACTTTTTTCTTATTCCATTAAAAATGCCATGACAAGATTGCAACATCACAAAAGCCTTTGAACTACTTTATATATTCATCTTTGTTTTACAACATGTGCCTAACCTGTTTCTTCTTTATCTTCAGAGGTAAATATGACAGACCAAAGAATCCAAAGGGCCATGGGTGTGTTCAAAAAAGTGGCTAAAGTTTTCTTTCTCATTGAACTTGCAGCCACTTAAGAGGAGCTCAAACTAACCACTGACAAGTTAATCACAGATTCTTCAATTTGCACTAGAGTCAGTTATGGAGTTCCACAGGGTTCTGTATGAGGACCAATATTATTTACTTTGTACATGCTTCCCCTAGGAAAAATGATTAGGAAGCACTGCATAAACTTTGATTGTTATGCAGATGATGCCCAGTTATATTTATCTATGAAGCCAAATGAAACCAACTAGTTGGTCAAACTCCAAGCATGTCTGAAGGACATAAAGGCCTGGATGTAATTTTCTTCATTTAAATTCGGATAAAACTGAGGTTATTGTATTTGGCCCTAAACACGTCAGAAACACACTATCTAACCAGATAGATACCCTAGATGGTATTGCCTTAGCCTCCAGTTCTACTGTAAAAAACCTCTGAGTTATTTTTGATCAGGATATGTCCTTCAACTTACATATAAAGCAAGTCTGCAGGACGGCATTCTTTCATCTACATAAAAATCAAAAATATCTTTTCCCAGAGTGATGCTGAGAAACTAGTCATGCATTTGTAACTTCTAGGCTGGACTACTGTAATTCCTTATTATCAGGATGTCCAATAATTCTCTTGAAAACCTCCAGTTGATCCAAAATGCTGCAGCCAGAGTTCTGACAGGAACCAGTAAAAGAGATCATATTTCTCCTGTATTAACTTCTCTTCATTGGCTCCCTGTAAAATCCAGGATAGAATTTAAAATCCTGCTTCTAACATATAAAACTGTTAATGACCAAGCTCCATTATACCTTAAAGACCTTATTGTACCTTATCATCCTAACAGAGCTCTTCGCTCTGAGACTGCAGGTTTACTTGTGGTTCCCAGAGTTTCCAGAAGTAGAATGGGAGGCAGAGCCTTCAGTTATCAGCTCGTCTCTTATGGAATCAGCTCCCAGTTTTGGTTCAGGAGGCAGACACCCTCTCTACTTTTAAGATTTGGCTAAAAACTTCCCTATTTGATAAAGCTTATAGTTAGGGCTGCTCAGGATCACCTGAGATGTCCCTTAGTTATGCTGCCATAGGTTTAGACTGCTGGGGGATTCCCATGATGCACTGGGCTCTTCTCCGCTCCTCTCTCTATATTGTTATATATCACCATTACATATCACTAACTCTGTGTTTCCCCCCGAGGTTCTGTGTCCTGTGCTTGTTCTCTCCGTGGATGTCTCAGGATCTGCAGCACCATGTCTCTGATTTGCAGCCGCTGGCCTCAACACCTGCTATCCTGCCATCCACACCCCAACCTCTTCTGCTATCCCTCCTCCTCCCCCCAACCCAACCGGTCGAGACAGATGGCCGCCTTCTCTGAGCCTGGTTCTGTTGGAGGTTTTTTTTATCCAGGGTTTTTTTTGGTTCCTTCCCACCATCGCTGACTGCTTGCTCATAGGGAATCCAATGGCAACTTTGGATTGTTGGGTTTTCTGTTCTTCTTTACAATATTTAGCACTATGTGATGACATATGTTGTAATATGCGTGATATAAAGAAGGGGTTCAGCCACCTGATG
Source organism: Dascyllus trimaculatus (assembly GCA_024666655.1). NCBI lineage: Eukaryota > Metazoa > Chordata > Actinopteri > Pomacentridae > Dascyllus > Dascyllus trimaculatus. The sequence goes on from JAMOIN010000473.1 coordinate 955,672, forward strand.
ATAGCACAAAAACAAGGCACTTGGCCCCCACATGCATTGTTAACTGCACTGATGTCGCTTCTCGTTAAGTGAAAAAAATAAAATAAAATTGACATAAATGTTACAAATTAGATTCACAGATACAAACACAGATTTAAAAAATCCATTCTTAATCCCACAACAGATAAATGTGCAGTGTTATACTGTAGCAGCAAATACAGCAGAAAAAAAGCAAGAAATATACATATATACATATACATAAATATGTGTATATACAATGTGCATGTATAAGTACTATTGAGATTGTACAGATTAGAAAGTCTAGATATTGCACAAATTCCTCTAAATGTGGAAAATAAAAATATTGCAAATGGTTTATATGTAGCAAAATACTGATATTGCACAGTTTCCTCCAAAAGTAGGAGGTACAAACAATGCACAGGTCTGGATAAACAGATGTTGCAACAAAGTGAAACTATATCAGTTTTCTATGGGGGGTTTTTACAAATATAAAATGTGCATCATTTAGACATGAATCAAGTGACATTTTTTGAGCTGTGTTTTGCCTGCATTTGTGGATTTTGTGTGAAACAGTGAAGAGTCTCAAAAGAAAGCATAAAATATAGGTTTCCATTTTAAAGTGATGAGGTTTTGCACAAAGGATGATCAATCAATCAATCAAAAACTTTTTTAAGGACACAAGTCATATACGGTCCAAATAAATAAAGATATGATATAGTGGTGTTAAACACCACTTAGTATTAATTTGTGGACTGTGTCTTGCAAGTTATAAATGCTTATGAGGATGTTTTGATCCTGTAGACAGATTCCTGTTGTTTCAAGAGTACAACAGCAGTGTCTTTTTGGGTTTGGTACAAAGCTCATTTAGTCCAAGTTATTTATTGCCTAGTTATTGATGTCCTCAGAGCTGGCAGCGGAGTGGGTGACTGTGGTGGTGCGGGAGCAGTGGGTGAGGGGCAGTTGCTGTTATAAGAGGCCTGAGTGTGTGGAGTGACTTCTATCAGTGCATCTGTCCATCAGCCAGCCATGCTTCATCCAGGGCACTGTCTGCTTCTAGCTTCTGCTGTGCTGCTCTGCAACACTGCACCCACGGTCAGTGTCCTTTTGTCTTTGTATAATAACAAGGCTATAGGAGTATGTTATTAAATTTGAACAAATCCTACTGAATTACGTTTAAGTTCGTTACTTGTGTCAATAGATTTTAGCGTGTAGATTCTGAGGTTCCAGAAAAAAGATCTTTAAACCAAAAGTGAATATACTTAATGTAAAATTAGCTTCAGGTGAGCTCAATCAAATATGACGTTAACATCACATATCAATACATATTTTTTATTAAGACAGTCACTTTCAAGTCCCTGACAGACATGGTAAACTAAGGAAAATAAAGAGCTCTCTTAAATGTGTTTAGTACTTGTTTTGTACTACCATAATGTTCTATTTTTAAGATAAGATTTGATCCAGTTTCATTCAATGCAATTTTCCTATGGGAAATTTGCATTGAATGTCTACATAGTCTGAAAATAAAAATGATATATTTTAAGCTCAATTAAGGATAAATTAGCAAAACTCAGACATTTACATTAAGTAAGCTAGAAGAGATAAATAATTTAGTTACATTTCTTATCATTTTTACAACGTGGTCAACAAACGGCCCTGCACGCAGCAGCAGCTCTGATTTGTTTTCTTCTAACCGGAAACAGCTAAACTTCTTCGAACACACAGCGCACATCCATCAGATCAATTTGTTTAGCAGAATTCAGTTCAGTGACCTGTCTTCTCCAGGTCCACTTTCATGATGGACATGGTGCTGCTCATCTTCTGCTGTAAGTAAAGAGATAAGAGAGTGACAGAACAGATGATATCAGCAAAGCCCACAGTGCTGAATAAACAAGGTTAAATACATGAAATGGAATGTAAAGGCACAAAGCTGAATGCTTTGGTTTGAAACTGAATATAAAAGTCAAGGAACCAAAGTGCTTTAGCCTGAAAGTGTATTAATTTACTTAAACTTGTACTAATATAGTAACATTACAAGTAACTTTCAGAAATGATCATGTCTAGTTGTCTCTTTGGTTCAAATAGTTTCTGATTCTGTAGTTACATCTAGTTTCTGTAGTTACATATAGTTTTCTAACTACAGTATATCTGTGGGTGTAAAAGTAAATACCCTTATTGACATTGAACAAAAATAAAAGTCCTTGAAAATCCTCAACAAAGAATCTCATTCATCTTATTGGTTGTGGTGATTTGATTATAGTACTTCTTACGACTGTTTTCTAAGATTGGTGAAGGTTATTATTCCTCCCTGGTTTAAAGCTAGCCTTGGCTGTGTGACCAAAATACTAGTCAAACAATGTACAGTGGGAATTTAACCTTTTTAAATTAATTTCCCGTGGTACTGTTTTCTTGTACACAGTTAAAATGGAAAATCTTTCAGTACATCTTTAAGGATTGCTCATTCACGGCTGTTTAGAACATAGAACTGAATTGTTATAGTTTTGATTTGACATAATAAATGTGCTAACTCAAGTGTTGCTGCTTGCTGAATTCATGACTTGTTTTTGCCAGCTCAGTATTTTGCTTTCATATGTCATACATCATTTCATTCATCAGCTGCTTTCATACAATTCTCTACTGTTTTATAACATTATCATTTGCTTATGTTATGTCAGTCAAAATGAACTATACTTATGATGCTGAATAGTCATTCCCTATAAAACTAATAGTCCTCATTTCAATGCTTAAATCATTACATACAAAAATGTTGAACTACTTGTCAAAATCTGTCAAACTCCTCGCTGCATTGCAAGGGATGATATTGGCTGTGATGTAGATGAAAATCTGTGGCCAGATGAACATTAACGTGTGGATGTGCATGAGTGATTTACAGCGCTGTGTATGTTTAGTTCCAGTATGTACTGCAATATTGTTGACCCAAAGGGTCTTTCTTATGTTTGTTTTAATAAGTGTGTAATTTTCTTTTGCACAAAGCTGTGAACAAATTAAAATGGATAAAGTGCATTGATTACTGGATAGCTCTGATAATAACATTACGTGTGAAAGTGTATGTTATGACAGTGAGCAGTGCAGGATGAAGTTACTGTACGAAACCACTTTAAAAATACACACAAATTGAAAGAGTAACAGTTACCAGCAGAAGAGCCTTGGTTAGGCAGATAGAACATAACTGATAACTCTACACTGAGATAGGCTATTTTTAGCATACCTTTTTAAACATCAAGTTAAATCATTTTTCCTTAGTTTCTAAAATATATTCAATAGACTACAATTTGTCATACACTGCTGCCTTTGAATATATGTTCTCAATCCATAAAAATTCAATTTGACCATCTTTCGTTGTTTTAAGTGTTTCAATACTATATAGATTGTAAAGTGTTAAACAGAGTTGGTAGTTTGTAGATGTTACTTCTAAATAATAAGGATTAAATGCACATTGGTATTTGTCTGCAATTCACAGTTTATGCATTTTAAAAGAAAAATAGGTTGTAAATTGCAGATACCTACAGTTACAGTTGATATTGATTATAGTGGCAAAACTATATTAATAAAGAAAGTTTCATCGTAGTAGAGACAACTGTAAAATACCAGCAACCACAGCTGCCAGTATTTACAGGGAAATTTGTTACAGTGAGTAGTCCTGTCTGTCCTGCAGGAAAAACATGGAGGCTCCGAAAACGAGGGTCCTCTGATGGTGAAAATCCTGGACGCAGTAAAAGGGATTCCAGCTGGATCAGTGACACTCAAGGTGTCTCAGAAAGCTGCTGATGGAGGATGGACTCAGATTGCAAATGGGTATGTACTTTATAAAGTCAAAAGGGCGTAAGTACTGACTATCTGTGTAATATGTACAAAGCATGCATACAGATTTTAATTTTCCCCCCTGTAGAGTGACGAATGCCTCTGGAGAGATCCAGAATCTAATCACAGAGCAGCAGTTCCTGGCAGGGGTGTATCGTGTTGAGTTTGATACCAAAGCTTACTGGAAGAATGAGGGGAGCACACCATTTCATGAAGTAGCTGATGTGAGTATAAAAAATGCATCACAGCTTCATGTCACTACTGCGGTACATGAAGAATTCATGTAATACCACTACGCAATGCATTAAAATCCTGCCCTGGGCATAAAGGTCAAAGGCTGAATACACCAACAGACAGAACAACAGAGCCGGAGTAGCAGAGCGAACAACAGATACACCACAGAGCTACGTATGTTAACACAGACAAACCAAAGCAGTTTGACTGTTTTTGAACTGCTTTTGACTGGGGTTGCACAGTTATCTTCATTATGTTACTCTCCTGCTTGTTCCCATTGTGAATGATTAAATGGGGTCTGTTATAGTTGCAACGTCTGCCCTTATGAGGTGAAAACACTGCACATATTATGTACCCAGGCTTTTTAAGATTTACAGTTGTGGAAAAAGGGGATATGGAATAAATATGCTTTTATGCGTGTGCACAACAAAATAAATGTATGTTTCTAAAGTTCTGTGCACCAATTTCCACTGGTACAAAACAGTACAGTGGAAAAATGGTGTTGTGTACGCAAGCCCTAAGCGGCCATGGTCCAACTTAATTTTTTTCGCTCCGTTTTCTCAAGAAAATGAGATAACTCTCCTTCGTTTTCTCGTTATAACAACATAATTTTGTCGTTATAACGAGAAAACAAAATCCGTTATCTTGTGAAAACGACAAAATTATCTCGTTTTCTCGAGAAAACAAAATCGTTTTCTCGTTATAACGACTTAATTTTCCGGTGAGGTGCAAAGCGAAACCAACCCTCCAGACCAGAAGGTGCTCTGCCTTCACTCTACTGTACTGTAGTGTCACCAAAATCACTGCAGCCATCAACTGCAACTACAGTAGAGTGAAGTTATTGAATATTTGTGTAGTGTTTCTCTTCGCTGTTGCAGCGGTTTTGAAATTTGCAGACGGTCTCTGTGCACTCGTCGCACAGCCGGCTGCTCATAGACACAAGTGTTATTTGTGAAAGACAGCTACTTTTGATAAAATTAGGCTTATAGCACATTGTCTACCTTACAACGATGGGAAAGAGGCATCATTAATGACAACAAGTATGACAACGTGTCCCTAATAAGTTATTGATGCTGGAAGTCCGAATCTGTGAATATCTTTCCAACTTTAACAAACTCTCAGTCGGTAGTGTGCAGCGGTGGCAGAGCTCCTTCTGGTCTGGAGGGTTGGTTTCGCTTTGTACCTCACCAAAAAATTAAGTCGTTATAACGAGAAAACGATTTTGTTTTCTCGAGAAAACGACAAAAACAGAGCGAAAAAATTAAGTTGGACCATGGCCATTTAGGGCTTCCGTAGTTGTGAGTACAGATCTTAATAGGTATATTTGTCATTTATGTAGTCGTTGGAAATTCACACAAACACATAATATTTATGAAATCTAATTTTGATTTCATTAAATCATTGATTCAGAATCAGCAGTACTGGATAAGTACATTAAATAATGTGACTATGGGAGAGTAGAAATATGAAAACTTTTTAACATGAAGTACTTGGTCACACATTTTTTAAAAAAGTTATTTTCATTAAACTTCAATAAGTGATTACGTAGATATGAAGTAAATTTAACCCCTTAACGCCAGTTGTTGCAAATTTGCAATGTACTGCTGCAGCTGAGATAGCGTATGCATTCCCCCAGTGCTGGTTCATGCATATTCAAGACATACCTAGGAACCTTTTGCAAGCACTGGTTTCTCTTAGGACTGGTTTGAATGGCATTTGTATTATATCTTTATCTATTCCTTCAGATGCAAAAATTCCAAACATTACATGTCTATAGTATAGGAAATTGTGATAAATACCTAGTTTACATGACATAAATTTTGAGATATCTTTCCATAATTTCTTGGTAAACATACAATGCCAAAAAAGATGTGGTACCGTCTCAGCAGGTGCCAAACAAAAACAACAACTACTATCTATATCAGGTTTGAACTTGGACATGTAATGTCTAGCGGGATAAATTTTATGCAACATTTTAAAGGATATTTCTTTGATCTTATTTGTTAACATGTATTTATGTGATAATAGCCACACTTGAGTCCATGGGATATTATCAACAAGAGAATTCCAATAACTAATAATATAAGGTTTTGTTGTCATTTCATTCTGGAATAGAGAACGTATCAATCTGTTGCTGTTCCTTGCAGACCCAAAGCAAATTTTGCCACAGTGGGTATCCCAAGGATCAACAACACATACATTACCTGAAAAAGTGGAACCACTGCATAGAGTCACGGTTCCAATTGGAATAGAATTAATTACCGCAATGAACTCTTTGGGTGTGACAGGAAAAGTGTACTTTTCACAGAATTCATGATAACTCAGAAAGTGACCACTAGGGGTCAGGAGCTGCGAAACCAAGTAAATTTTATTATTGAACCAATTTTGTAAAAATATGCTTTTTTTCTTATGCAGTATGTCCCCGTTATTCCAGATATATTATCGATGGGGCGAAAAGTTGTGTTTGTAGGCCATTTTCCACGACAACAAAACCTGTTTGTGATATTGTGACAACTTCAGGGGTATCCCGCTTATTTGATAACTACAGACCAACAAGAATGGAAGACCGCCAACCTGATTGAATACATATTTGGGTATAAAATTCCATAGAGATGTATCATTTTTTAAGAAATATTTCAACCATTTAATCTTGAAAACATTATTCAAGGTGGAAAAGTCAAGAAAGTCAAGACCTCCGTTCTTGTTATTATTGAGAACTACTGATTTTCGAATATAATGTGTGGGGTTTTTCCAGAGAAAGTTAAAGAGCATTTGGTCAATAGTTTTCGCAGTTTTACAGTCCAATGCCAAAGACGAGTCCGCATACACAAGCCTGGAGATTCCTACTGCTTTAGAGAGAAGTGCCCGCCCTCTCAGTGATAAGTCTCTTTGTAACCAAAGATTAAATTTATTTCGTGCCTTCTCAATCCTTGGTTCAAAGTTTAGATGGCATCTCTCCTGCTGGTTTTTAGTTACAACAACACCTAAGTAGTTGACATCATTTTTAACACGTATATTGCCAATTGAAGTTTCATCACAACTTTTAAGTGCAAATAACTCACACTTAGTTAAGTTCAAATAGAGACCTGAAGCCTTAGAAAAAGTTTCAATTAGGTTAATTGCAGGTTTTACCTGTAAAGCATTCTTTAGGAACAGAGCTGTATCATCTGCCAGTTGATTCAGCTGTATGCTTCTTCCAGCAATAGAGATGCCCTCCAGCTTACTTCATTTTACAAAATGACAAAACATTTGAGCAACTACCAAAAAAAGATAAACTGAGACGGGACAACCCTGCCTCACGCCTCTCTCTAAGCAAAATCTCTGTGTAGTATCCCCACTTATTTTTACTGAGCTATTGGCTCCAGCATAAAGTGTTTTCATAACATTACAAAAATGCGGCCCAAAGCCAAATTTGTGAAGGCAAGAGTAAATGAAAGGTGTTCGACTGTATCAAAGGCTTTAAAAAAATCCAAAAATAGAATAAAACTGTCATCATTGATCAGGTCAGCATAGTCAATGAGATCGAGAACTGATCTAATATTGTTGAAAATGTGTCTGTTACTCATGAATCCGGACTGATTCTCATCAATGATGGAGTTTAGAACTTTTTTGAACCTTTTAGCAAAAACAAGAGCAAGAATTTTGTAATCGTTGTTAAGTAAAGAGATTGGCCTCCAGTTATCAATAACAAGTGGATCCTTTTTAGGCTTAGGAATTAAGGTAATTAAGCCTTGTGTCATACTCACAGGGAGAACACCATTATGAATACTTTCTGAAAAAACATTTAAAAGAAATGGGGCCAGTAGCTCAGCAAATTCTTTGTAGAATTCTGAAATAATACCATCTACTCCAGGTGACCTATTACTCTTAAGTTCGAGCATCGCATCCGAGACTTCTTGTTGTGTAAGTGGAGAGTCACACATGAACTTTTCCTCCTCCGTTATCATATTTGTGTGATCTATGCTTTGAAAGAATTGAACCATTGCATTATTACCAAATTTTGTTTTATAAAGTGAAGAAAAATATTCATAACAACACTTACAGATACTTTCCTTATTATCAGTCGCAGCTCCATTAATATTCAATTGAGACATGGCATTATACTTAGCTTGGGATCTTTCTAGTTTAAAGAAGTAGGCGGACATCCTGTTCACCTTGTTCACGCCACTTACATAGGCACCCTCTGCTTTGTGTTTATACATGTCGTCTAAATTTTTCTGAAGTTCAGTTAGTCTCAGTTTTTCTATATCTGAAAGATTTTCTGGTGCCATGTAAGATAGAGAGGTTATACCTGAGATTACTTCCTCTTCATATCTGCGTCTGGATTTGGCCAGGTCACTCCCGTATTTCTTTAAGTATTTACCAATTTCAAATTTAAGGAGCTCCCAGTTTCTCCCATAGTTTACATCGTTTTGTGCTTTTTGCCAGTAAACACCAATGAGTCTACTGAGTTCTTGCTTAACATTGTCATGTTTCAAATGAGAGCTGTTAATTTTCCAATAAGTAAAGTATTTGTGATTATTCAAATCTGAGGAAAAGTTAATATAAATTGTAGTGGCCTTGTGATCTGTTAACGGAGTAGGTAAGACATTAATTGTAATATTATCTTTGCCCAATGTCTTAGAAACCAGCCAGTAGTCCAGGTGGGACTGTCTAGTGCCATTTTTATTGCTCCATGTGTAAAGGCTATTGTTTGGAAACTTTTCTCTCCATACATCACTTAAATCATACTTAAATTAAATTCTTTAAGGAAGCATTTTGCTGCGAAGGTTTCCCTGGAGGCCATCTATCTATCGTCTCATTCAAAACAACATTAAAGTCACCCCCTACAATAAGATAGGCATTAGGAAACATCCGAGTTAAAATAACAAGTTTACTATCTAGTGTATGAAGAAGTTTGTCATTTTCTGACTTTGAATTATAGCCATATAAATTAACAAGAATTATTGTCTTATCCTTCATCTTTACAACTAATAAAACAAAATGACCTTGAGTATCGCATATTGAATGTAAGACTTTCTCAGAATAATTAAGCTTTAAACAAGACACCCCTGCAGCATGTTCTGTCCCATGAGACAACCAGACATCATTTCCCCATTGAATTTTCCAAAAGTTAGCATCTTTAATAAGTGAATGTGATTCTTGAAAAAAACTAAATCAGTTTTCAGCTGTTTAACATATAAAAATAAGGCTTTACGCTTGACACTATTCCTCAAACCCTCGCATTAAGTGAAACAAGAGAAAAGGACATGAAGAAGAAAAAAAAGGAAAAAAAAGACAAAAAAATAAAAAAAAACTACACTATAACCTCTCGCCTATGTATGTCCAATAGAAAAAAAGGAAAACAGCAGGTCAGTGACGCCTGCACCACCTTCGGGTATAACTTATTTATCTTCCAAAGAGAAGAAAAAAGAAACAAGAGGGCATGGACTAAGGTCTAAAGTTATTTTACACAAAACCTCAAAATAGAAATGTCAAATTGAAAAACATCACTTCATGTCCAACAGCCCTTACAGTAAAATGTCAATACAAATACTATATATAACATGTCACTCTGGGACAACTGGACGATGACTCCTCTGGGTCTGGTCCTCTCCCCGCTCTGAGATGGACTCCTCTTCCCCACGCGGTGAACAATGTCAATGTTGTCGGCCAGTTTATTCTTATCCGCATCAGGTAAAACCCGCTGACAGATCTTGACTACTTGGCCGTGTATATCCTCCACGGATTTAGGTAAGCCCATGAGGCGCAGATTCATTCTTCTTGAGTGCGATTCCAAGTCACCAAGTTGCCTCTGGATCTGTTTCACTGGCTCTTCCACTCGTACCACTCTGTGCTCAAGCTGAATCATTTTTGTATTAACTGCATTCAAATCAGTAGAAATGCGTGCAATTTTATCTTCAAGAGTGGTTATTTTACATTCAAGAGAGTCACTTCTGGTGTTTATCAGTGCCTTAACAGCAGCAAATTGTTCGTACATCTCGCTTAGCATAGAATGGCTCACTTCCATCCCTCTGGCTTTTTTCTTTACCGCTGGAGATTTGGATGGAGTGACCGGGAGCGATGGAAAATCTTCCTCTGTGAAGGAGCCGGCTTTGAACCCCTCCATGCTGCACGCTCCTTTCGTGTAGTTGTGCCCAGCGTCGATGAGTGCATGAGCAGGGCTAGTGCGCTTAATGCCTCTTGCTCTAACTGAATAACTTGCCTTGCGAGCATGACGGTGCATTTTGCTTAAAATGCACAGATGAAAGGGCAAAAAAAGTACTTTGGAAGTCTTTCGTCAAACTTTGGGTGCTCAGCGTCTTCGCCCACACTTGTTCAAACCGCCATCTTGAACCGAGACCCATTACACCTTTATATCTACTGTATGTACTATAGACAAATTAACAATTTCCACTTAATTTAACACCAACTTGAAATCAAAAACATATAAAATTATTGTTTTCATATAATTGTAAATAAATTCAGGCGTCAAGGGGATAACGTGCTGTAAGATTTAAAGTTTTATTGTCAAGTGCACAGTAAAGAAACACGTTTCCCTGCACAATGAAATTCTTACTTTGCTGTCCACTCAGATAACCAGCAACAAGTATAAAAAATAGTATATACAAATAAAATAGAATAAAATAAAAATAAGAAAAAAACTATGTAAATATAAACAGTAAAGTGTATTTAGTGCAAAGTAGTGCAAGAAAACGTAAACAGACGATAATTGCAGTTTCAAGTGTATGGATTTTTAAAGTGTCTTTAGTAGAATCCGGTCAGCTGTTGAGGATTCTGATGGCAGTGGGATAAAAAGAGTTCCTTAAACGGGTTGTCCTGCATTTCACACTCCTGTACCTCCGTCCTGAGGGCAGGAGTGTGAACAGTCCGTGTTGTGAGTGGATGGTGTCCCTAGTGATGCTGGCAGCTCTCCTGTGGACTCTGCGGTGGTAGATGCTGTGCAGAGAGGGCAGTGGAGTCCTGGTGATCCTCTCAGCAGTCCTGACCACTCTCTGCAGGCGTTTGCGGTCCAGAGCCGTAGTGCTGCCGTACCACACGGTGATGCAGCTGGTCAGGATGCTCTCCACAACGCAGCTGTAGAAGTTGCTGAGGATCTTGGCTGACATGCCAAACTTCCTCAGCCTCCTCAGGAAATACAGCCGTTGTTGAGCTTTCTTGACCAGCTGTGTGGTGTTGGAAGTCCATGTGAAGTCGTCAGTGATGTGGACCCCAAGGTATTTAAAGCTGCTCACCCGCTCCACTTCAAGCTCCCGGATAAACAGTGGCTGATGAGGTCTCCTCTCCTTCCTCATGTCCACTATCATCTCCTTGGTCTTGTCTGTGTTGAGGGTGAGGTTGTTGTCCTCGCACCATGACACCAGACCGGCCACCTCCATCCTGTAGGCCGCTTCGTCCCCCGCAGTGATGCGTCCTATCACTGCAGTGTCATCAGCGAACTTCAGGATGATGTTGTCCTTGTGGGAGGCGACACAGTCATATGTGAACAAGGTGTAGAGGATGGGGCTGAGGACACATCCCTGTGGAGTTCCAATATTTGAGGTAATGCTGGCTGATGTCCTGTTTCCAATCCTGACAGACTGGGGCCTGCCAGTCAGGAAGTCCAGGAGCCAGTCACAGAGGGTGGGGTGGAGACCAAGTGTGGACAGTTTGTGGGTGAGTTTGTGGGGGATAACCGTGTTGAAAGCGGAGCTGTAGTCCACAAAGACCATCCTGATGTAGGACTCTTTGTTTTCAAGGTGGGACAAGGAGTAGTGGAGGACCGCTGAGATGGCGTCTGAGGTGGACCTGTTGGGCCTGTAGGCATACTGTAGGGGGTCAAGTGTGTCCGGTATGCTGCTCTGAATGTGGGCCAGTACCACTCTCTCAAAACACTTCATAATGATTGGAGTGAGTGCCACTGGTCTGTAGTCATTCAGGCAGGTAGGTGGGCTCTTCTTGGGGAGGGGGACGATGGTTGTGGTTTTGAAGCAGGAGGGGACTGTGCTCTGGCTGAGGGAAAGGTTGAAGATAGAGGTGAAGACATCAGCCAGCTCATTGGCACATGCTCTGAGAGCGCGGCCAGGGATGTTGTCTGGTCCTGCTGCCTTATGGGGGTTGATCCTCTTCAGGACTTTGTGAACCTGACCTGATGAGACTGTTGGTGGTGGCGAGGGGGGTCCGGTGGTCCAGGTGTGTGTGTGTGTCTCTGTGTTGTTGTTTGTAGCCTCAAAGCGGGTGTAAAATGCATTGAGGTCATCTGGTAGGCTGTCTGTGGAGCTGATGGTGCTGGTGGTAGTCCGCAGTCAGCAGTGGAATAGAAGCCGTCCAGCTTCTCTCTGTACTGCCTCTTTGCAGCTGTGAGAGAGCAGAGCGAGCAAACACGTCTGCCTCGGAGGGCGCCATGTTCTTTTATCTTCTGTAGCACAAAAACAAAATATTGCTAAATACACAGAGTTCTGGAGTTTCAAAGTGGTTCTCAAAATTTAACAAAGAAAACAGTTCTTGTTTCTTTGTGTGGAGGAGACTTGTAATGCAGCTTTGTTAGATTTGGGGGGAATTATTACTGGATAAGGTCATTCAGATGGCTTTAGCATAATAGCTTGTCATACCTTCTATGTCAGCTATGAAAGTTAAAAAGATTTTTTTTTTTTTAAATTTAAAGGAATAATAATTTAGTGGTAAATTTATTCTCAGGATCATTGTAGAAACTAGATTCTCTTGCTTTGTGTTCCATGTGGAATAGATTTAGATACGATATATCACAGATACTATTTAAAATATCCATAGTTTAAGATAAAGACAATTCAAGCAAATCAGAAATGGCGGCTGATGATTTGAGATGGAAGGACCCCTATTATTATGTCACAAACACAAATCTTCTTTGCACCGTTCTCCTGTGTGTATGAACAAATAATCCACGTTTTATCAGCCAGTCACACCACTGTTCTTAAAGGCAGTCAGCAAACAGCCACTTTTAAACTCCAAACAATCAATGTAAACAAGTGTGCGATCAAACAAAGAGGTGCTAGTGAGAGACACTTCCAGAGTTCTGGAAGTGTCTCTGTTTTCTCTTTGGAGTATTGATGTCTCTAGTGCTGACGTTTGCCCATGACAGAGAAGCTCAAATTGTGCAGACACATCAACTAGTCATCTTACTGACAGCAACCTCACTAACGCTTTGATGAATGCAGATTACCATTTGTAGTCAAAAACAAGATTTTGAGAAAAGTCAAAGTATCAGTAATGAAGGAGAGATGTTAAATGTAACTGATTACTAATAGAACTGCAATTTGACTGGCTGATACATGCATGGATTGTGTGGCAACTGCTATCAGAAAGAAAAGGGGATTTGTGGTTTATATCAAAGTATTGACACTGACAATGTCCATTCTGTAAAGCGTCTTTGAGTGACCAAAAAAGCGCTATATAAAATTGATGAATTATTATTATTATTAAATGCACAAAACAAGCTTTGTAACTCCAGCACAAGTTTTGTGTTTGTAAAAAAAAGTGATGTGCATTTTGAGAATATAGCAATACATGCTTCTGTCAATGACCCTGTGGCGATACATGTATGTGTGTTTGTGTGTGTGCAGGTGGTGTTTGAGGCCCATGCTGAAGGTCATCGTCACTACACCCTGGCCTTGCTGCTTAGTCCATACTCCTACACCACCACAGCTGTAGTCTCCGATGCACACCATTGATATGCATCACAAGAACTGAAATTTTAACAGGTGTGTGTGTGTGTGTGTGTGTTTATGTGTCTCTGTGTTTGTAATGTCATGTGACATGCGTCATGGAAAATAAATGAGACAGATCAGGCAGGTTTTCCAGAATATGGCAATGATGTGTGTTTATTTTGTTTTATCTTGACAAAGAAAAAAACTTTATTAAGTAACGCTAAAACATCAGACTTAAGCTGGTTGATATGGTCTGTTACCAAAGATTGCAGAAGTCTGACTCTGGAGCTGGGAGAGTGGTGGGGCTCTAGCACCTGCTTCTGAGCCAGAGAACCGGAGGAACTGAGCATGTGCAGAGTTGGTGCTACATAACATGTTCACAGGCCTGGCTCAGTGTGGAACTCAGCTTCATTCTTCAACATGGACTTGTGAACATGAAAAAAGTGGTGATTAATCAGCAAATACAAAGAATCAAAGAGCTACAAAGAAAAAAAATATTACATTTCCCACATGATGCTGTGATGGATGTAATGTGGTTAAAATACCCTGACTGAGTTCAGCAGGGCAGGGGCAACATACTCCATTTCAGTCCTGTTTCAGTCACGAAGCACTCATGACATTATTGAGAAAATGCCTCCTCTCTTATTCAGCCAAAAATGATCAGCCAGTGTGACCATAAAGATACTTAAACATAAACAAAGCTTTTATCAAGAAAGAACTATATGTAAGCAGATTTTTAACCATATAAATAAGTTACACGGTTTATCATTGACTAGTTTTGACAAAGTCTCAGTAAAAAGTCATCTTACTGAAAATCTTCTGGGGTTTTCAGCCACATCTCTCGGCCTTCATCAGTGAATGGTGTTTGTACGGCAGAAGTGGAGATTATTTGGTACTGTCTGATCCCAAAAATACTAGTTGACAATAATACTGGATGTTATGAAATACAATTCACAATACAAACAGCACATTGAGCATTACTCATTCTGAATACACAAACATTTAAGGAAGAGCCAAATGTCTTACATTTGTTCTTTTGGTGTATATTTTGGCGTTTCCTCAAAACAAGACTGCGTTATCAATGTATCTGCAAATACTAACATCCACTCATTTATCCATTATCATTACACTACATGCTTCATTTGCAGGTGAAGGCCACAACATGTGGCTCAAACTCTTCCTGTGTACCTTGCAATAACATTTTTCGAAAGAGATTACGTTTTCCAAATTGTGTAAAGATGGCTGAATTGTATCCCACCTATCTATGAAGCAGGACAATTTGCAATCTATAAAGAAAAGTTTAACACTCTCTGGTAGACAAATTATGTTACATCAACATTTCTCAATAACTTAAAACACATCTTTGGCCTTTCTGGATCTACCATCTGTGATAACTTGCTGATATACTCCTCCATCAGTCAGGTTCTAATTCTTTACGTTTAGGAGAGTCAAAGAAAGAGACATTTTCATACAATGTCATAAGTGCCTGAGCAACATGGAATAATACAGACTACAGCACTGCTACAAGCTTTTAGGTTGTAGATTGAAACAGAATGACCAAACTTTTCAGGGCCCAGACTAAATGTCATGAAAACATCCCAACATCATGCTGTTCAGGAACCGCTCATCAGTGAACTACCTCCAGTGCTGTTCACAAAAGAAAAGCCTCTGCGTACCTGCTATCATGATCATGCACATGAGAACTGGGTGGAAAGTACATTATTTTGTCAACATATGTAATTTTACGCTAGGCCATGCAGAACAAAGATTATAGGAGGTTTTAGACGGCAGCTACTGTTTGTGGATCAGCCTCACAGCTGCAGCAATTTGTGCTTAAATAGCTGCTGACAGGATATCTCATTGTATTCATTCTTTTGGAGGAAAGTGGGGTTTGGTTTGCATGGATTCCTTAGTAAATGGAATAAAACCTCTGCTAAACTGGCATGCTGTAAGTTTGCACTGCTCTCACAGCTCAGACTTTGCGCATGTTGGCAAGACTTTTGTTTAACATGACACACAGGAAGTCACAGTGGATTGTTACATGATCCACTATGACTATAAGCACTGGAGTGGACAGATGAAGCAAAGTGTCCCATCACATAATTTAGATGATGGGCATACCATCATCTTATTCCACATGTAGTCTCTCTTAATGTGATTAATCAAAATATCAATATCTTCACTTATAGCATGTAAAGTGAACAAGAAAGAAAGAACTCAAGGCACCAACACTGCAAAATGAGAAATAGCTGTCCGATGTTGACCACATTATGGCAACTGTCAACGATTTTTTAAAATTCCGATAGTTAGCAGATGAAAAGGGCTAAAGTATGTCTCAGCTGATCCAGGGATACACTGACCTCACAGAGTTAAGGACAAAATAAATAAATAAATAAAGAAAAGAAAACAAAAGGAAAGCTGATCACACACAAATGATTTCCCAGTTTAACACTTGGTATCTGGTTCAGCTTTGGCCATGCAAACTACACACTATGCACATTTATGTGAGTAATGGATTACTGGCTGATGTGTAGCACTACATGCCGACTGCCTGGAGGTGTTTCAGCTACAATTTTTTTTAGCATTTCTGCTCTTCCATTTTGTGTGCTTGTGTATTGGGCTCTATGCACAGCCAGAATGTGGGTGACCTGCGCTCATTGCTGTGTCTGAATATATCCTGTATAAAATGAATCAGTTTTGCTACTGTTCTGTCCAGTGCAACACAAATCTGGATTACTTTTATTGATTTATTTATTTCCTTTAGGTTTTCCAGGGAAGCTTGTTACTCGTTTTAAGGAGTTCCCTTTTAATGCCTTGCATCTCCCAGAATCCTTTTTTCAATATCCAAGAAAAGGGGTTTGCTATAAATTACACTGTAAATACTGGTACAAATAATGTCTAAACTTGGGATGTTGTAGACAACAATAAGAAAACATACTTCATGAAAGATATACTACAAGAGTCAAGTTCATCTTTCTAAGAGTATTATCTGTTTTTGGGGGCATGACCAAAAAAGGTTGCAAGTACAGAGGACTCCGTGCAATCCCTTGTTGAACTATGTTCAGTTTGTGAATGTATGAACAAACAAAAACTTGAGTACTTATTTTGAAATTTGGAATTCCACTGGATGGCAAGTGTAAATATATATATATATATATATATATATATGTGTGTGTGTGTGTGTGCGTGTGTGTGTGTGCGTGTGTCATGCAAAATGGATGGGATGGATATATTCTGCACAATATTATACTGCTTAGTGGTTCTGCTGATATCTCCAATCTGATCCACATATCAAGTGTTAAAGGTTTGCGGCTGTACACAAGTAGCCTGTAGCATTGGATTCGGCAATGCTAAAGACTTTGGGGGAGGTTACTCGTGGCAACAGGCTTTTCCCTTGCAGCATTTGTGTGGAGGTCCCTCAAGTGCACCGACTGATATGTAATGCTTTTAAAATAAAGAAAAATAATGACAAGTGTCACTGGCCATTTCATACCTGACCCGTATTTCTCTTTGTCTTATTTATCCATAAAGGGTCTGATCTACTGCTTTACTAAATGTATGCCTGTGTCCGGCCTTCAAGTGTTTGCTGCTCCAAATATTAACCACACACAAATAATGAAAGCTTAACAAATGTTTCTATAAACACCAAAAATAAAAGCTCCTTTGTGAAAAGTGGTGCAGATTAATTCTTGGTGAAGAGGCCTTGGATTAACAGAAATTAAATTTTTTGTGTCACCATTCTGAAATAAGACATGTTTTTATTGGCCTGCTTGTACTAACAGGAGAGTCATGAGAACAATATTGGCATGACTGCAAACCCTACACACTGTGTGACAGCAGCTATCGTACAGGTTCATTCTGTGACACAAGAGCCGGATGTAACACAGCCTGGGTCACCATTAGTGAGCTCATGTCATACCACTGCTGAGGCAAGTCAGAATGCTGATCAATCACAACACTATCTCATACACAGAAAGCAAAATGAGGGCTGCAGATGTGATGTATCTGAATTACTTTGTTATAAAACACACCAAAAAATAATTTCTTAAATACTATAAATCTATTGAAATTTGAAAAGGTGGAGTGAATTTTTAACATCATGCTTGAACAGACTTCAAGAATTGTTCAATGATCATGATTCAGACTAACTCTCTGTCAGTAAACTGACTAATAGACTAATCATCTAGGAAAATGAAAATGGAAATATGCATGCAATAGCATGTCAACACACCATCATACGTCTGATGCCACTCATGTTTTAAAACTGTATATTATTGTTTTTAACTTCTAAGTTGAAAGTGTATTTCTTTGCAACTCATCTCACCACAAGATTTCCTTTGTAGCCATTTTAGAGCCTTCCATCATTTAGCCTGATTTTGCACAGCCGACAGTTGTCTATCTGCTACTATCTATACATTTACAGTTTCATGATAATAGGCAAACTCCATCTACTGAGGTATACCAGATCATGAATACAGGGATACTGGTGATGTTTTTGTCACATTAACACAGTTATAAAATACACAGCTAATGTGGTACCAATTTGAGCAGGGCTGGACAGCGTGTGTCTCATGCCTACTCTGGCTCACTGGTTTGCAGATGTGGGCATTAATACTACTATTATCAAAGCCGTTTGGTGCTTAATATCTCATGTCTTTGGTCACCAAAGCTCTAATCTCTAAACAGTAGGACCACAATTTGGACCGACAACCAACGATCAAAGTCACACAGTGTGTAGAGAATGCTGAGGCATTCATCATGAAGTCACTAAAATTATTAAATAGTAAGTAGTTAAGGTCCAGGTCAAAAATGGCCACGGATCTAATTTAACATTTGAGGACACACAAAGAAAATGTCCAAACATACAATTTATGGTCAAATGCAAAATCTAGACACACAGAGGAGAATCACAACAGTGAGCATTTGATCAACATGTTTCTCTCCATCTTTCTAATGCTCAAAGCCATAGAAAAATTAAAGTATTCACAGCATGTGCCATTCAAGAACAGCAGTAACATCAGCTATGAGGAGCTGACACTGATGTTCTCTCATTCTGGCTCTTTTCACTGCTTTGCAGGCTTTGAAAAAAAACAATAACACTACAGTCCAGACACAGCATCCAGCTCGAATTGCCATGCTTCAGTGCATGGTACAGTACAATGAAGAGCTTTATCATGTGGTCCAGAACTTAAAATTACTAGAATAAAAATCATAAAAAAATTAAAGACACATTTGGGACAAAAAAATACACTTACATGAGACCTTAAACCTGCACTAAAGCATGTTGTGTGGACACACTCCTAATTGCCAACCCTTCTCCTTCCTCCAGGTCATGAAGGAGAGGCTCATTCACTCTTCACCTCCTACTGTGGAGCAGCTCTATACTTTTCACACAATGCACCTCAAAAAAAAAGAAGCACAACAAAAGGCAAAATTAAAAATATACACATCTCCACCTGATGAAAAAAAAACTTATTAAAAATAGCAAAATGTAGAAAACAAAATAAATTAAGGCATGCAAAAGATAATGTCAAATCTTGAGATTTGAATACTTTTCTGAGCCAAACATCTTATATCTTTAGAAGAACTTCCTGCTAGGAAGAAATCAGTCACTCTTATTAAATCCTCAAAACAAAGGTAGCTGCCAAAATAAAAATCAAACCCACTGGAATATCACTGTAATATGCCCGAGGTTTTAAAGGCCCATATTTACATATTTGTGTTCTGTGCTCGGGCATTAAGAGGCTGATATTTACATACATGTTCATGCGGATTCAGCAGCAGTGCAGCAAAACAAACAGCAAACACAGTGACACAGACAGGACTGCTTTTTCAAACATCCTGACTCAAAGAAAATAAATACCATGTATAAAAAAATCACTAACAATAATGTTGACCTTGCGTCCCTCCTTTTAAAGGAATACTGTGACCTAACAAAATGATATGCGTAAAACAAATGTTAACAGAAACTGAGAGGAACTTGTCTGTTGGCTTGTAAGGTGACGGTGATACATCAGAAGTGAAGCAGTGCAGAGCTGAGCAGAGGGAGCTGTGGTTCTGCCACATTAAGGCTTTGCAGTAAACATCAGAGTCAAGATGCTGCTGCCCCCCCCAGCTGAAACCAAGACTCATGTCAACTTGTAGTACTAAAGCCGGCATGAACAAAAAGACATGCAGCAATGCATTCAACACTCTGTGTGGCTCTCTCTCTCTCGCTCTCTCACTCTCTCTCTCTCACACACACACAAACATACACTGATTAACTGACACACACAATCAACAGTTCACTTTAAGAGACTTGCCAAGGCCTCTTCATTTTTTCATATTTTTTCCGAGTTGGATTTTCTTTTTTATCCACAGTAAGATTTCTTGGCAGCAGTATATGGTGCACCTCTTCATCCCTCCCAGCCTGTTCCTCCCTCCTCTTTGCCACAGCTCTACCTCTGAATGGCTGAAGGGGGCGCCAGGAGGCCAGGCCGGAGGGGTGCTGGGTGAGCTGGGGGAGTGTAGAAGGGTTGATTGGAGCAGTTCAGTAGTCTGTAATAGGGGCAAGCTCAGGGTGCAGGTCCACCGAGATGTTCTTGTAGAGGCTGCTGAGGGAGATGTGGGGGCTGTAATGGAGGTTGTTGAGGCCATCCAAGTGTTGTCGCTCTTTGGAATACCTCAACAGTTTATACCTACAAACACAGTGACACAGGTCTAATGTCAGTATTTATGCACTCCATCTGTCCTGCCTCTACTTTTCTCTAGACTGTTACTATTCTGCTCTAAAACATAATGGTGGCATTTCAGCAAGATTAATTAGATTATTCCACATTTAGTGCTGTGCTGAGTATTGAGGAAGGATGGTGTATGTATGATTGAGTCAACATAAACTACAACTTTATCAGTACTGGATCATAGGGGCCGATGCCAAGTTTCTCCTTTTGTGTGAGATGAAATTCAATTTCAAAATCTGTTATGATTTTAAAACTCCTATAGTGTGAGTCTCAGATCAATGCATCAATATATTCAATACCTGAGCGAATCTGAGCCAACCCTGGGAGTGTGCAGCATCATTTCTACTCACATTCATAACATAGGAAAATGGTGTGTTTCGAGTTAAGAATCTAAACTTTAAAGAGTAGGTAATGATGGAGGTGTTCTTTACGGACATGAGGAACAAGTTCAAGGGTAAGCAGTAGTAGTCAAGGAAGTGTGCCGGCACATCTCTGATCTGCCTGAATTTTTTAAGCATAAAATATGGATATTTATAAAGAACACTTGTTAAAATTTTAGCTGGATACATCAAATACATTGTGGGATACATTTTTTGATAATATTTTTGAATGACAACATCTCAGTTACTATTAAAGATAAAAGCCTGACATTTTCAGTTATTTCTTATCATGCATAAGTCAAAAATATATAAAAAGTAAAGTCAGCATGAAAAATCCCATCTTTAAACCCATTTTAACAAAAACACTGATGATGCAGAGGTCAGCTAGTTATATTTTCTGAAACAGATGTAGTTGCATGTCACAATAATACACAACAGAACATACAGAATAGTTTATAATATAGAACTTGGTCACGAACTTGAAATAAAGTTGTTTTTTTAAGTTTAACTTTCATAACTGATTGAACAGCTTTGAGAAGTTGTACCACAAAAACTAAAACATTGGTAGATAGCCTAATCCAAGTCAAACAGACTTCTGGAGTTTTCAAGTGGTTCTTCGAATATAACTTTGAAAATGTATTTAGTTTTTTAAACACGGGCATGTTTTTATTTTTAGACCCCACTTTGTAGACATAAACACTAGGTTGGAGGAGACTTTTCATGTCGTTTAGTGTTATTTACTTCAGAACTATCATTGCATTAGACCCTTGGGATGACATCAGTATATTATAACCATGAGCAAATACAAAGGTCTGTTCTAGTGGGACATTTTCAAGCCTTCAAATATATTTAATCTGGATTTTTTTTCTGTTATAATTGGAGAAACACTTTGAAACTCCAGAACTCTGTTGCACTTGGATTAGACTATCTAGCAAAACTTTGTTTTTGTGCTATGACTTTTTCATACCTGCTCCATCAGTTCTGAAAGTCAATAAAAATAACTTTTTTAATTTTTGTGATTAGGTATTTCATATTAAAAACATATCCGATAAGTTTTGTATTATTGTGACATGCAACCACATCTTGTTCAGAAGATATCACTAGTTGACTTCTGCATTATTTATTTTTTTGTTAATGTTTACTCAAAGATAAGACTGCTCATGACTACTTCACTGTTTTTTTCATATTTCAACTTACCCATAATCAGAGACAGTTTGAGCTACTTACTTACCAGTATTGCAGATTCTGAATCAATGACATGATGAGAAATAACAGTAAAATGTTTATCTTTTACCTTTAATAGTTCCTGAGATATTGCCTTTCAAACACAGCCTTAAATTTCAATGTGTGAACAAATCATGCTAAACGCGTGCTGATGAGCAATTAAAATAAATAGCTTAGAATATACTTGGCATATCAAGCTAACATTTCACAGATACAATTTTAAATATTCATAGTTTATGATAAAACAGTTTCAAGTTAATCAGAGATGGTTGAACTGATGATTTGAGATGGAATACCTCTTCCATGACGTCTAAAGTCACTGTTTAAACCCCTAAAAATTCATCTCTGTGTGTCAAAGTTACATATTAAAAGTTGGTACATGAAAATAATCTCTTGATACCTTAAAATAACTTTGATGTGACTCTGTACTGTTGCTTACATATGTGAATCTATGAAGTACATCCCTCTCTCAACTCAACTTTCTCACTTGCTGCAGCTCAGCAAATGAGCTCATCTCCCCACTTCTCAAGCACCGTAAAACTATTCTATGCTACACAATGGCAAGTTGTAATATTGGAGTAATCTAGCCATACATGTATGATGCAGAGACCATTTTTAAAGAAGAACAATGAACAGAAAGGCCCACCCTGAAAGCTGACGAGATTGGTTCAAGAGGTTTGTATGAAACCCCAGAAGTCTGAATGTTTTTGGGATGGTCATGGGTACACTGCAGTTTCAAGGTGGAAATACTCTTCATCATTTTATGATCATAAGAATTTGTGTTAATTTTGTTGTTAGAGTGCAAGTCCTTGAGCTATGGCCAAAAACCCACTTTGTGAGGCCACAGTGACCTTTGACCCTGGACACCAAAATCTAATCAGAAGAAGCGAGAAGTGAACATGAGCAGTTTCTCAGCTTTCACTGTTCTTAACTTGTGCTAATGTGCACGTGTATTTCTTATGTTAGTATAGTAATCCCTAGAACATCCCTCCCACAGAAGGCATAGCATGAGCAGTACATATAGCAAAGCAGTTGCAGCAGCAAGTGCACCATCTGTGTCTACACAAAATGTGAGGGTTGGCAGCAACTCTTCCAAGACTATCACGCTGAGCACAGGGGCCCCACAAGGGTGTGTGCTCAGCCCACTGCTCTACACCCTGCTGACCCACGACTGTGTACCAACCTATAGCACCAACCACATCATCAAGTTTGTGGATGACACGACTGTGGTGGGCCTCATCACTAACAATGATGAAGCAACTACAGAAATGAGATGAGCCAACTGGTCCAGTAGTGTAAAGATGACAATCTCTTCCTGAATATGGAGAAAACTAAAGAGACTGTTGTTGACTTCAGGAGAGGACACTCACAGCACCTTCACTGACCACTGATGGAGCAGCTGTGGAGAGGTGAGCAGCACCAAGTTCCTGCATGTCTCTAAGGACCGCTCAAACATGCCTCTACTTCCTTTGCAAACTGAGGAGACCACAAGTCCCACCTTCCATCATGTGCTCCTTCTACCGGGGCACCACTGACAGCATCCTCACTGGCTGCATCACTGTTTGGTATGAAGGCTGCGCTGCCTCCTGCTGAAAGACCCTGCAACGTATAGTGAATACAGCCAACAAGATCATCGGTGCCCCTCTGGCCTCCCTCACATACAATTTCAACACCCACCAAGCCGTGGATACCAAGGTATCACCAGTGACACCTTCCACCCTTCACACTCCCTTTTCAGTCTCCTGCCTTCAGGGAAAAGGCACCAGAGCCTCCGGGCCGCTCCACCAGACTGTTGAACAGCTTCATCTACCAGGCTGTGAGGATGCTGAACTCTGCTCACTACCTCCCCCATCGGCCCCCTGCCCCTGGACTGTAACACACCCATTTTGCACATAAAGACTCATGCACCCACTGTCTGCACATCATATCACAATCTGTCCTCACTTACTGAACCATTTGCACTACTGTATATCGCCGCTACCATATGTGCACCACCTCAATAAGCTCTCACTGTTTTGCACTACTGCCAGTGCACATAGGTTGATTTTTACATATTTTATTTTATCTTACTGTATTGCATTTATACTATAATTTGATTCTTTTTTAAATGTATGGCATTAACACGAAGGTGAGAGAAGAATGCCTTTTCGGTTCCTGTCCTGGGTATGTAGAGAAATTGACAAAAAATATTCTATTCTATTCTATTCTACACAGGAGGCATTCACATACAGTGTTGAGCGTAGATCACCCACGTTTTGGAAGTGCTCACAGCCCAATACACAAAGATTGTAGTTGTGCACATAAAATACAGAAAACGAAATAGCACATAAAATACATTTCTAGCTGCAGTGGCACATGTTTAACACACACGAGGCGTTGTGCTGGTGCTGTAGAAAGCTGTTTGATTAACACAAAAGTCTACAGTTCGGTCAGACACGCTGGAGAGGCACAACACAGCTGAAACGTCTTCTGTTTAATATTAACAGTTCTATCTAGCTGCTTTGTGGCTCAGTTTTAAACATTTGAGACAATGTACCTGTATAATATCATCAGTGAAAGTCTGACCTGCACATTAAAATCTGTGACTGTACTGATTTGCAAGTCGCAAATATATATAACATTTTCCATTTGAGAAAAACTAGAAAAATGCTGTACATTGGCTGTTTCTTCACTGCCTTTAACTGGCAAGCACCTAGCTACAAGGCTAACAATAGTAGTAACAGTTTATTACCATTCAATGATGGGCTTTTGGGTAAAAAAATAATAAGCACCTCACCACAAAGACACAGAACAGCAAATGCTGTTCAGCACTATAGTTGGCATCCTTGACTTTCCATTACTTTACTTTCTTGTTACTTATGGGTTGTTTTAAATGGCAGTATTGAAAACCATTTTTATCATAGACTTGCTGGTATAATTTAAACTGTTTTAGGTTTTGTTTTATATGTAAACAGCTTCCAATGTGTATGGTTGGACTAGATCAGGGGTGGGCAATCCTGGTCCTTGAGGGCCACTATCCAGCAAGTTTTAGATCACAGGTGTCAAACTCCGGTCCTCGAGGGCCGCTGTCCTGCATGTTTTAGATGCTTCCCTCTTCCGACACACCTGATTCAAATGATCAGCTCATCATCAAGCTCTGCAGAAGCCTGATAACGATCCTGATCATTTGAATCAGGTGTGTTGGAAGAGGGAAACATCAGAAACATGCAGGATAGCGGCCCTCGAGGACCAGGATTGCCCACCCCTGGACTAGATGGATTTTCTGCAAGGTATTTTCTCCAATCTTGTTTATGGCAAACACTGCTGATATATTTGGTAAATACCTGGAGCACTGGCCTAGAAAAAAAACAATGTATTTCGGTGCTAACCAGGATTTTAAATTGTGAGATATGTGCTCTTTGGCTGCCTTTCTACTTTCAAGAAGTAAAATTCCATTTGTGTAGAACATTAAAGCCAGTATCTCGTGGATGCAGGTTGTTGTAGAAAATTTTCATTTTGTACTCTTAATCAGAGAACCCAATAGACCTGACTGAGTAGTTTTCTCTATGTTATGGTTTGTGATGTTGTGACCAGCACCAAGCACCAAGCACCAAGGCCCTGAGACTCCTCAGCTGAGGAGTCTGTGTTCTCTTCATGGGAAAAGCAAAGGTTCTGTTATGTGAAGGATAGAATGTTGTGTGAAGGACGGATAATAGCACAAGTTTGCATTTTGTCTCTTTGACTGGGTCAGACCTCTGAACACGAGCCTGGTGTCGGAGCTCTGCCTTTCAGCTGAAATATTTGACCTGCATTTCTATTCTTTATTATTCATTGTTGTCCTTTCATTCTTTATTAAATTACAAAGACAAAATCTGTTGCATCTCAACTGTTTTTGCTTGGCTCATCCAGACTTTCCACAACACAGGTCACTACAGAAAAAACATTCAATGTTCAACAGTGTTGAAATGAAAGGACTTCACTCTTCTTTGCAGGCGGCTGTGGCTCAGGCAGTAGATCAGGTTGTCCACTAATTGCAAGGCTGGCGGTTCGATCCCCCACCCCTCCACATGTCAAAGTGTCCTTTGGCAAGACACTGAACACAAAGTTGCTCCTGATGGCAGGCAAGCACCTTTCATGGCAGCTCTGTCACCAGTGGTGGGTGAAAGAGAAACGCACTGTAAAGTGCTTTGAGTACTACTAAGGTAGACAAACACAATATCAGTGCAGACCATTTGCCATTCGTTTTTTAATTGCCACTCATAAAGGGCGGGACCTGTTTGTAAATTTAAGAAAAAAAACAGCTTTACCTCCCAAGAAACTGCACTTCTCCTCTGTGGTGGTGAGGAATTGACTTGTACTTGCCAATCTCTCCCTCTGGTCGCGTGACATTCAGGTAAGCATAGTGAACCCTGAGGAGAAATTAGGCTGCATTATCATTTACAGCATTAGATCCAATATGAGCATATCAACCCTTTTGTTTCAACATCCAGCTGACAAAAATCTGAGAAACTTCTACTTACAGATGTACTTATTTAACGTTTGATCGGAACAATTAAGCTGTTAAAAATATTATTTTCTGACACACAAAATGACAGTAATGTTAACTATAGTTCTAGTCAGCAGTCATGGCAGTAGTACCACTATTAAATAGTCTCTGTTGCCCCGCTGACAAAGAAGGCAGTAAATGAGAGGCTAGCTCCTCGGTACACTTCACAACAGCTCACTTTAAGACATTAAAAAGGCTGAAATATTAGTGGCATTCCAAGTCTTCTATAATGCCAAGACTGTATATTAGTCATCATTAGGAGAAAGAAACAAGAACAACCCTAAATTTCTTTTCAGCACTGCAGCCAGACTGACAATCAAAACTCTGTTGAGCAATGTATTCCTTTAGCTCATGACTTCATGAGCCTCTTTTCAAAAAAAAGAAACTGTTAAAGAAAAAAAAATCACCATGTCCTTCTGTAACAGTAACTGTAACAGATAGGTAAAATAAGCTTTAGGAACATCTGTAAGATTGACTTTTGTTCAGACTACTCCTTTCCCATGAATCTCAGGTGACTTTAACAATTATCAAAACCATAAATATATTTTCTCATTTTAATTACTATTTCAATATTCAGTCTGATAAATCTACTACATCCTCATTGATGGGGTACATACCACAGGCTTTTTAGACTGCGGAATGTCTACTTAAAAAGTCTATTCTTGAGTCAAGTCTTTTGGCCAACTACAGACCTACAGTTGGGAACTAAAGTGGAATAGATGTAAGGGCCTGCTAAGAACATATTCATGTACAGTCATGAACAATAGCTTACATACACATGTAAAGTCAGTGTGTATCACGGCAGTCTTGAGTTTACAATGATTCTTACAACTCTAACCTTCTATGATGAAATCATTGAAATACATATGGTTTATTCACAAAAAGCAATTATCCATTTTATTACATGGACAAAGAAAATGCCTTTTAGAGGTCGGTTGAAACAAAAACTTTGCTGTTTGACCACAATGAATACGAGTTTGTTGGACGACAGAAGGTGAGACCTTTAACCCCAAGAACACCGTATCTACAATTAAGCATGGTGGTGGTAGTATTTTGCTCTGGGGCTGTTTCTCTGACAATGCAACTGGTGCTTTACACAAAGTAAAGCAACAAGAGCCTGTGAACTGAGGAAACAAGATTGTGTACTTAGACAAAGTAAAGCACCCATAAGGTCTGTGCCTTACTTACTGACATCCAGAACAACTACGCTGATCAACAGTTTTTATCCACAGGCCAACAGGCTTATTTCATTGTACAGTGTGACTGCCTAGTTTCTGTGTACATGACAATAAACCTCTTGAATCTTACCATTTAAGCGCTGTGAGATGACAAATGTTGTGAATTTGCGCTGTATAAATAAAACTGAATTGAATTGAATTGAATAATGAAGGAGGAGGATTACTGCCACATTCTTCAGAAAAACCTATAATCATCTGTTGGCTCTTGGACACAGTTGGGTGTTCCAACAACACAGTGACCCTGAACACAGATCAAAAGTGGTAAAGAAAGTGCTAAATATGCTTAGAATTAAAGTTTAGACTTTCCTCCTTAAAGCCCTGATTTAAACCTCTACAAGAGCCTGTGAACTGAGGAAACACGATTGTGTTAGAAAGCAAGTTTAGTTGAACTCTGCCAGTTCTTGTACAACCAGAAGCTTGTGGATGGCAAACAAAAGGGCTTAGCTGAGGTGCAAATGGCCAAGGGACATTTAACCAAATATTAGCATTGCTGTATGTGTATTTTTGACCCAACAGATTTTGTCATATTTCCAAAAGACCAACAATTAATCTATAAAAGGTCCAAAATGCATGCGTTTCAATTATTCCATCAAAGAAAATTAAGAGCTAAGAGTTGTTGGAAACTAAAGACTGCCATGATATGCATGGTCATTACAAGTGTATGTAAATTTTAGCTCACAGCTGTATATCCATCCTCCCCTGTATCGGTAAATCTTCATGCATTGGACACCACTGATCACAACATGTACAGACTAAGGCATGTCAGAGATTCAAAACTACACGTGATTGTTCAAGGTCATATTTTCATATAGATTCCAGGTGCTTCATGTCACTGATGACTCTCTCACACACAAATGTTTTTCACGGAGCTTAACAAGGTCCTATAATAGAACTATTAGTTTTTATGTGATACATGCTTTCCTGAAGCAATATGAAAGACAAACACAGCATAAATTTATTTAATCTTAAGTCAGAAAGGGAGACAGAGCATTCAGCTTACAGATTCCTCTTCTGTGGAATCAGTTCTTCGCTTGGTTTTGCTTTTAAAAATCAGCCTCATCATCAAAAAACACAAGGTAGAAGTGGTAGAATCTTCCAGATACCGTGGAATTACCCTGGACAATGACGTCAGCCTCATTCAGCATACCATGGAATTTACACACCTTGTCAAAAGAGGTGACTCTTCTGTTATCACCTGTCTCTATACACCATCCTAATTTATCTTGTTATATGAGAAACATCAAACTGCAAAATAAGACCCAGTTTAGCTAAACATATTTTTTATAATTACTTTGATCATCTAAGGTTCACTGGTATGAGAGTTTAGTCGAGTATAGTTTAATGTTACACAGTTTTTTCAAAGTGCTTGACAACAAGTGCAACATTATTTCTTGTAGGTGTGTGTGTCTACATGGTAGAGAGCTCATCAATATTCAATATTTACTCAGTTCCTTTCTTTTCACTGTTAAAACAGCTCCTCACAAATTTATACCTGTGACACTGTCTGATTCACAAGGGACCACTTAAAAAGAAAAGCATCCAGACAGTTGAAGTTAAGCTCATACAGATCCATGCTGTGGTCAAATCTAATCAGTCCCCTCCTCAGTAGCCACCCACAAAAAGACAGATCCAACAGAGTAATAAATGAAGGGATCTGAATCTCCAAACCTCAGTATACTCACCTGTTCCACAAGTCATCATCCTCCCCTCCCCACCCCCAGAAGGCATTTGGAAAGCCATTGATCTTGCGGAACTGCTCCACAGTAAGTCCACTCACACCACCAAAGAACTCACTGTATGGAAGACTGGAAATTACAACAAACATAAGCTAAATCAAGGTCTGCACAAGTCAAATCGGTCACTGCATGTCCAAACATAAACAGCATATATTTCTACTCTTAAGTCTACTTTTTTTCCCACACATGCCATGGGACAAAATATCTGTCGCAATGAGCTTAAAATCTTGGTTCAATATTACATCTAGAGTTAGTTTTTTTTCGCCATTTATTATATAAATTTCAATCACACACTCACATGTACATGTATTTGTCCAACTTGGCAGCAAAATGGCGTGGCATTTGACCACAGCCATAGTAGTTTCGGTCATTCTCAGGGATATGGTCAACGTCATGGAAAATAAAGCAGTCCCAGTCTAAGTCCTTCATGGCCTCCAGGAATCCGACATTGAACAGCATGGCTCTGTTGAAGGGCTGGCTCCCACTCTAAACACAGACACGTATTCAGTGACACAGGTGTTGCCATTAGCAGGGTTTAGACATATTTTTGCCAGTGTACAATATTCCCATAGCTTTAACAGTTCTCATGACGATAATTCCCAAACTACATTCACATATAACAGGACAGGGCAGTAGCT
The DNA here is from genome assembly GCA_024666655.1 of Dascyllus trimaculatus. Classification (NCBI taxonomy): domain Eukaryota; kingdom Metazoa; phylum Chordata; class Actinopteri; family Pomacentridae; genus Dascyllus; species Dascyllus trimaculatus. The sequence continues at coordinate 985,847 of JAMOIN010000473.1, forward strand.
CAATACTCTTTATCATTATCAGTGGCAATGTACTGTAATGATATCAACATTGAATTTCATAAACTTCTCCTGACCAAATTAATGATTCAAGGGAATTAAAACAAAATTTGGGATCATTCACACAATAGAAGAGTTAGGTCTGGTGAAAAGCTAACAGTGAAGATCAATATCAGTGCAATGAAAATCAATTAGAATTTTTGCCATGCTGTCAAAAATATAGATATTGGAAAACTATTGTTACTAATACTGTGATAATGATGTCAACCATATAAACCAGTCCATATAGAAATACTGCTTATTATAAATAAACAGGAAATACAGTTTGATTTAAATAAATTACACATAAACCAAAAATGGGTTAACATCTGTCTCTCAGCTACTGAAAAAACTTGAAAGAACATGTGCAGTAGAACTGCACTGTTCCTAATTACATTTTAAATTTAGTATCTAAAATAGGTCTTTTGCAAAGTGGCAGAATAGAGATACAGTGCAGAAGGACGGCTGGCTGTGCTAAAGTGTGGGCCTGAAGATGTTTTATACAAGGTGTAAACATGTCAAGCTCCATTTGCAATGAACCCTGAAATTCGTAAACTGTGTTCAAACGGTAACCCTTCAACTTGAGCTGTATTTATGGGGAAGAGGAAAAAGTCACAGAGAGCCAAATCTAGCGAGTGCGATTGGTGAGGAGTGATGACTGTGTTGTGACAAAAAAAAACATGTCGGTGTCATGTCACTTTACACCACAGGGTGTCAGTAGAGGTTAATAATAACACTTTGGGGACTGCAGAACATCTCTGGCCATGAAAAAAGTAGGGAGAGACCAAGCCAGCAGTGACAAGGACTGGGCAGATGAACTAAATCTGTTTTTCAACAGATTTGATTCTGCCCCCTCACCCACCCTGCCCCGCCTTCACACCTCCCTACCCCTCCCGTACTCAGCCTGCCCTCTTCAACACCTAGCTCGCACCAGTCCACCCCCCCGCAAGAGTCTTGACACCCACCAGCCCCATACCCTCCCCCCAGTCATCCTCCACCTGCTTCTCCCTAACAGCTGATCAGATGAGGAGGAAGTTAAAGAAGATCAAGGCAAGGAGGCCTCAGGCCCAGACTGCTGAAGGACTGTGCAGACAGCTCTGTGGGGTGGTCATGCACATGTTCAATCTGAGCCTGAGTCTGGAGAAAGTCCCGGTCCTGTGGAAGACTTCCTGTGTCGTCCCAGTACCAAAGACTGCACGCTCCAGGGAGCCAAACCATTTCAGGCCTGTTGCCCTGACCTCCCACCTGATGAAGACCATGGACAGGATCATCCTGAGACACCTGCAACTCCTGGTGAGCACACTGATGGACCCCCTGCACTTTGCTTGCTGGCATGGTATTGCTGTGGACGATGCAGTGATCTACCTGATGCACAGATCACTGTCACATCTGGAGGACACTGGGAGCACTGTGAGAGTCATGTTCTTTGACTTCTCCAGTGTTTTCAACACCATCCAGCCGTCACTGCTGAGGGTGAAGATGGAAGGAGTGGGGGTGGTCCAACACCCGGCTGCATGGACAACAGACTATCTCACCAACAGACCACAGTATGCGAGTCTGAAGTGGTGCAGTGCAGCACAGGAGCCCCTCAGAGCACAGTGCTCTCTCCTTTCTTTTTCACATTTTACACCTCGGATTTCACACACAACTCCACAAACTATCACATCCAGAAGTTCTCAGATGACACAGCCATCATTGGATGTGTATCTGAGGGGAACAAACTGGAATACAGGACGGTCATCAAGGACTTTGTCAGCTGATGTGAGCTCAACCAACTTCAGCTGAACGCCAGCAAGACAAAGGAGATGGTGATTGACTTCCAGAGGAAAACACCAAACTTCACTTCGGTGAACATCCAGGGTTTGGACATCGAGGTAGTGGAGACCTACAAATTCCTGGGTGTTCACCTCAATAAAAAACTGGACTGGACTGACAACACCCACGCCCTGTACAAGAAGGGCCAGAGTCACCTCCACCTGCTGAGGAGACTGAGGTCCTTCGGTGTGTGCAGAGCTCTTCTCAGGACTTTTTATGACTGTGGTGGTGTCTCCTATCTTCTACGCTGTGGTCTGCTGGAGAGGAGGCAGCACGGACAGAGATAGGAAGAGACTCAACAAAGTGATCAGGAGAGCGAGCTCTGTCCTGGACTGTCCACTAGACTCCATAGATGAAGTGGGTGAGAGGAGGATGTTGGCCAAGCTGACATCTATCATGGACAACCCCTCTCATCCCCTGCATGACACTGTGGGGTCTCTGAGCAGCTCCTTCAGCAGCAGATTGATATACTGTGGTGGAAGAAGGAGCGTTACTGCAGGTCATTCATTCCAACTGCCATCAGACTGTACAACACCAGCACAACCTGAACGTACTGTAGTTTTTCTGTCTCTCCACTTGCAGTATTTATCCACTTCCACTTTTTACAGTAATTTTTTTACATACAAAAACTGTTCTTGTCATGCGCAATATTATCTAAGATTTCATGCAAAACCTCTACTTACCACATATTTATTTATGTGTACTTATTGTTTGTCACACCCAACTGTTATCATTTGCAATATTATTTATTCATTTTTCCTGTTAAATATTAGTCAGACTGTTAAATATCTCCAGTACCTTTTTTGACTCCTTACCTGCTGCTGTGAAATCTTTTTGCATACATTTTTTTTTCATTTTGCATACTTAGTTACTTATATATCTTGTACTTCACTCACAGGTTTATTATATATTGTTAAAATGTATTTTTATAGTAGCCTGTTTATCTTTTCTGTATAGGGTATATTGTATTTTTATTTATTTTTTTGCTTTTTTATCGTTTCACTGCTGTAACAAGTGAATTTCCCCATTGTGGGATTAATAAAGTCTAATCTAATCTAATCTAATCTAATCTATAAATGAGTATCTAGTTCAGTTTCACATATTGAATAGTTAATCAGCTTCTGCACCCTGTTTGAAGTAATTTCAAAGTGATCATGCACACACCTCAGAAACTGTAAAGACAAAGACAGAAGCTTTACATAAAATGAATGTTTATCATTTGTTTCATCATTTACACTCTTCCTGGTGTGGCAATAAGCTACATCGTGGAGATATTTACTCTCAAAAATGTAAAGTTTCCAGGTTAAGCAAGAGACAAGGAAGTGCCTTTCAAGACCTGGAAAGCATTTTTAAAAAACTGAACCTTTTCCAGGTCTTTGATGATTGTGCGTAAAGAAATAAAAAAATCATACAACCAACAGACTGTACCTGTTCAATGACGTAGAAGGCAAACTGCAGCCGCTGTCTCTGTAGCATGGGTATGAGGTGTTGGAAGAGGATGGGGAGATGTTCATGACGGTTTCTAAATGGAATTAGGATGGCCACCTAGAGATATTAAAATAAGAATTAACACATACTTCTGATCTGCAGTTACCGAGTTGCCGACTCCACAAATCGGCTCAATGTTTGTTTGTTTTTGCCCTATGCTCATCTTTTCTCTCTGCCCTCCTGTCACCCCAGCCTGTCAAGGCAGATGGCCACCCCTCTGAGTGATTAGGTTGGAGGTGTCTCCCTTGAAGAATTTTTTCTTCCCATTGTGGCCAATTGCTTGCTAAATGCAGATTCTTTTTAAAGGCATTCATCTGTATGATGACATTATATTTGAGTGTTTTCGGAAGATATACAATTACTAGACTTCTAAAATGTAAAAACCCACCTTCCAACGAGGTCTGCAGTCCTTTGGTTTCCAATGGCCTCCAAACTCAATGTCAAAAAACTTGGAGAACTTTACTTCTATCTCCTCCATAGGGATCTCAGTCATGTTTACTTCCATAAGGCCCTCTGTGGAAAGTTTTATAACTGACAGGTTGTTCCACCAGCACATCAGCATCAATAATAGACAACAACAACTAAATGTATAACTTCACAGAAGTAAACAAAGAAAAACAAAAACTTTAAAAGATTTATTGAAGTCACTGGCCCCCTGGAAAAACTTTTCTTAAGTATCACTCTACTCACTCATAGAAGGTAATCGTTCTGGACAGGGGAGGTTCTGAGCATAGGTGAAGTTTTCAGGGAGGTACGTGGTTGGCTGAGCCAGGTATTCACTGGAATTACTGCCATCAGGATAGTCTGCAGCAAAAACAACCACAATCAGGCATAACTGAACATACACTGAATAATTGCATACTTGCAAAAACAGAATGTAAACTGGATTTGTTACATACTCAGGAAACATTACTGTTATTTTAATGTCTTCAAACAATAGGGGCTTTTTTGATGTTTGTGATTTGGGGTATTTTATCTTTTCATACTACAAATGTTGTCTGTTCCTTATCTTGAATTAAACCCATTTGCTGAGCTTGTTTGATTACTGTTATTCAGACTTGTTGGTGGTCATACCCATTAGGGATGTTAATGATTATTAGACTGTTAATTACTGTCATTTATTGCTCATATATAACTGAATTGATTAAAATACACACTAACCAATAAGGCAGAGGGTGAGGTAGATGCATGCTTATGCAACATGCAGATGTTCTGTTGATGAGCTGCAGTACAGAGCTGTACTGTTAGATGGAGCCTCTTACTGTCTAATCTGATAGAGTGTTTTTGCTGACCATAAGGATTGTATTAAACAAGGCCACCTCCTTGCTGTCTAACTCCTAACTGTGGCAGTCATGTTAGAGAACCGTGCAAAGTTGTAAAAAGGTGTCTGGTTGCTTTCAAGTTGAGCTACATACCTGAGGCTCATGCTAACACTAATCCAGGATTTTTAAATGCTAACACAGGCCAGGAGCTGAGTGTCTGTCAGCAGAGAGTGACTATAGCTGCTAATGCTGCTAATGCTCAGGAGCAGCAGGACTCTGCCTTCATGTTTCTACCAACAAACAAACAAAACGAGATGAAGAGTATCTACAACGCTCTGCTCTGAGTAGAAATACATTTTAGAGGTGTCATAAATACTGACATACTGGACTGATAAAGTTGCTGTGTCAGTATTTGTGAGCATCTGTTTCAGCTGAGCAGCTGTTTCCAGCTGTGGTACCAGTGTCAACTACAACGAACAAGTGACTCCATCATGCACATCAGTTATGAGGATTATTACCTCCGCCAAGGAGGTTATGTGATGGCCGGCATTGGTTGGTTTGTTTGTTTGTGTGCAAAATAACTCGAAGAATTATGGACGGATTTGGATAAATTTTTCAGGAAATGTGTGAAATACAACAAGGAACAAATGATGACATTTTGGGAGTGATTTTTTTAATGTAATTGTAACTGGGTAGAAATGCGGTTTACTTTAAAAGCCACCAGAGGGCACTCTTGTTTTTGGGGTAACCCCCTCTGACCACATGACATTTTGGGTCCCCACACAACAGACAGCGCAATGGCGGAGTTCTCTTTCCTTCCTGAGCGACATACGCACGGTTGGGCCGGCATTCTTATCTCCGGTTGTCTAAGAAGCTGGGAGGCTGTTAGGAGCTCCCGCACCTCTTCATTAGGTCGGATGGGGTAAAGGCCGCACTGTCAGTAGGAAATTTGAACTGTATGTAATTACATCTGTATCTGTAATGTTCCATACAAAATATGTGACTTGGGAGATTGTGTTGGGGGTGGACTGGTGTCGACGTCATGAGGGGGCATTCGGGGGCATTCGGGGGCTGGGCCCCCTCTGCTGACCTACTGTGCCCCCGGTACGCGCTTTCTGAGTGCTTTTCTAGTTTTCTGTGTTATGCCCAGCAGGAGTGGCCAGGTGCATCTGTGACCACTCTACAATCAACAAGGAGTTTAAAAGCCAAGCCACACTGATCATCATTGCCAGTGGGCCAAATCGGCAATTTTGTGGGCTGTGTTGTGTTGGTGTCTTTGGGTCTTGCCTGAGCCAAGCTTGTGGTGTTTTCTGGAACTTTGGATCGGCTTCATTTGTATTACGAAGCTCGCTTTAATTTGAATTTATTTTAGCTTTAATTGTAAATAAATCACTTTCTGTTACATATTCAATTTCCTCTACCTTTAACCCGGTTTTCATAACATCTTTTGTCACTCCCCTTATCCCCTAGGTCACAGGGACATAACAACATACAAATACCTGAAGAGACACTCCCTCCTTTATAATTACAGATGCTACATGTGTCCATACCACTATTCATGCGCATTGCACAGATCAATCTGATGTCACCTGGTTGTGTGGCTGATAAAGCTGCATAGCATCCAGCTTTGCACTGTCTGTCACATCAAGCATCTGGTAATACCATTTAGAGAAAATACTACCACTATACACCACTTGCACCTTATCCACATGCTGCAATGGGCAATTTGCACTCTGCTGCAGCAGGACTTTAAGATGACCTTAAAAGCCTAATCTGTACACAGAATCTTTGCATTTCACCTGTAAAACCAGCACGACAATCGCCAATACAGTGAAAAGTGTATGTATGTTACTTACCTGTCCCATTGAGTGTACTGTTTTTGTTAGTGTACAATCTGATCATCTGGCCGATGGTCCTCACATTGTCCCTCAACATGATGCCTTGAGCCTGCACCATGAAGAAGTATGTGTTGGCTGATGGAAAAACAGAAAAAGTAACTTTAGTTAGACTATTGCATTACTCATATTTGTTTTACTGTAGCAGTGCAACAACTATTGAAGGTTCTGTTAAACACAACAAGAAGAAGCTTCACTTTCACCACCACATTTGTGCCTTTTCCCTATCAGTCCCCTCTTTTCCTGTACCTTTCTGTATTTAGCTCTGGCTCTGGAGCGGCATGTTTGTGATCAGTTACTGATCATAAGAATCCTTCAGTTTGTTGTTTCTCAGAGCACATCTTTTCTCTCTCTGTTCTTCTGTCAGTCCACTCACCCCAAGTCTGGTTATTCAGATGTTCCTTCATATTAAACAGAAGCTTTTTCTCCCACTGCTCAAGTCAAGTGCTTCCCCAAGGTGAAATCGCTGGGATGTTTCTATAAGGCCCTTTTCAGACATGGGATATGGAATATTGCTGGCTTAATCAATCCATGATATTTGTCAGTCACTTGAAGGACACCACATGAAGTACAGTAAATAATATTGCATTGGCAGACTAAAATCTAAATGATTGGCAGTTTATCAAAGTGTCCAAATAACTAGCATTTTCTGATTTCTGAAACTAAAGCTGAGGACTCAACCTGACAATGGTCCCGATTTAAAGATATTTAACTGCAGTTGATCAACTGTGATGGCTCATCTGTCTGAGGTGAAACAATGTTTAGTGTAACTTGCCGTTAGATCCTGATCAATTCTGCGCCCACCATTAGCTATACACCACTTTATCCTCTGTAGGATCATAGAGGGACTGGAGTCTATACCAGCTGACTGAGGGTTCAAACTACACAGGTCACCAATCTATCACAGGGCTACATAGAGAGACAGACAATCAAGCACACTCACATTCACACCTACGGACAATTTATCTAGTTATTAACCTCAGTATGTCTTTGGACTGTGGGAGGGGGCCTGAGCACCCAGTGAGAACCCACACAGGCACAAAGAAAACATGTAAACTCCACACAGAAAGGCCTCAGGCTGAGACCCTGGACCTTCGATCTGCAACAGAGCTAGCCACTGCAGCATGGTGCCAACCAAATTCTGTATCCATGCAAGGGATAATTTATGATTGGAAGTAGTTGATGAAGTTACTACTGTTACTCCATGTGTAAAAGCATGCCACTTTCTTTTTGGAGACACCTAATAATGATCTTGATGCTGCAGGTATTTAATAAATAGACGAAATAGTCCTAATCAGCCAGAAGCAACAAACTAAACAGCCATTCTGTGCATGTGACCGCTCACCTGTCTGGTGTGAAGGTAAGTAGGCCTACACAGTGTGACTTGCCATCAGATTCTGACCCTGACTGATCTGCACTCTGTGTCCTCCCAGATTTAATTTACAATTCTAATTAAGTGAAGTTACTGACACTGTTGTTCCATGCGTAATGTTTGCAACTTTGGTTCCTTGGAGACAATTGTAAAGGACCAAGTGTGAGGCATCAAAGTGTGAGTGTCAATATTTATCTCCTGAAGTTGTGTATATTAAGAGAGTACAGTACTGTACATCATCACATGATCTATGTGATGGCCGGCGTTGGTTGGTTTCTTTGTTTGTGTGCAAAATAACTCGAAGAGTTATGGACGGATTTGGATGAAATTTTCAGGAAGTGTGTGAAATGGGACAAGGAACAAGTGATAAAATTTTGGGACTGATCCGGATCACCGTCTGGATCCAGGAATTTTTTTTAAATTTAAGGATACTTTGTCATTGGGAGATTGTGTTGGGGGTGGACTGAAGCTGCTTGGTGGAGGTCAGTGCTCTCTGAGTGCTTTTCTACTTTCATTTTTATCTACCCAAAGTTGAAACACTGTGCTATTGTAATGCATTTTGAGTTTCTGACACCGGAGCCAGCTAACTTAGCCACTCTAGGCTACTTGGAACTACACCGTATTTGGCCTTAAGGTTAGCCTTATTTCATCTTGCTGAAATCACCTGGTGCTTATTTATTGTCAGAAAGCTGTAAATTGGAATGTCTTGTTAAAACTAAGTAGTTGTTTTTGACATAGAGCTGTTTGTACACAAACACAACTTGCAACAGAAGTCCTATTTAGCTAAATCAAACCAAATTCTCAAGAGGAACATTTCTTGCTGTATCCTACTTTTTTATACATTGAGCATCCTCCAATTAACTTGTTCAGAATAAAGAACTAATATACATTTCTGTGTTCTGTGCAGTGTTAATTTGGCCGGACTACTCAATAATACTTTGTCACTGGGAGATTGTATTGGGGGTGGACTGAAGCTGCTTGGCGGAGGTCTGAGCTCTCCGAGTGCTTTTCTAGTTGGATATAGTATGCAGGTATAAGCCACCGCTTATTTCAGATGGCTTTATCTTCCCTCTGCTATATGTGTTACCGTTTTCGTCACTAAACAACAACAATCTCCAAGCAAGCAGTAACCTACCACACTAAAAATGTCAAGTTTTGCTGAGGATTTGGATCATGCTGTAAGGCAACCCTGCTAATTACAGTGCTTATCACCCTGCATGCAACTGTTCCATCACAACAATTCTACAAGTCAGTATTTTGAGTGAACACCAAAGCGATGCTCTTCCCTTAGCCCCGCCTATGACGACTGTAAGTAGTTTAAAAAAGTACAAACCAGCCAGAGCATTTGTTTGTTTGTTTTTCATTTACAGCACAATGATACTGGGGTGCAGCCAGACCTTTATGTACTACAGAATGGACTGGCAAAACAATTCTACTTCAAACAGAACCTGCATCAGGTGGAGAACTACTTCATGTGCCGTGACACCAAGGTTGCAAAAACTTCAGAGCAAACAATGGATGACATGCTCAGACAGTCAACTTCTGTTGGCAGCTGCAGTCCAACTCTATGGAGTTGGAGAGGCAGCTAAATATATTAACGATGTAATTGTCACAAAGTATTTTCGATTATGTATAGTGGAACACCCCATATGTGTATTATGTATGATATGTATGATATGTATATGTAGCAGCCAAAATGCGTTTGTGTTTATGATTATTACTTAAAAGGCAATGACTTAAGTTCATGATTAATTAACTGCAAATAATATTGATTTAAAAGGAAGTATTAGGTTATATTACGTAGTTAGACAACTTTATTTTTGTACTTGAGGTGTGTGGTTACTTTAAAATGTCTGTTTCATTTTTATATTTTGTAACATGTGGAAATATGTGGCTGTGATCATTGCTACACAGTAACTGTGCTCACCTTTAATTACTTGTTGAGCTACAGTGATGGTGGGTGTGGATAGCCAGATCAGGCATGGAGAGTGGAGCCATACAGTTTTTTGACGTCTGTCTCTGTTTCTTGTTTTATTTTTGAACTTTGTAATTTGGACCTTTTTAACATTTTGGGAAAGGACAATTATTTCTGTACAGCGTCTTTTTGTTGTTTATGAGTTTAAGTAAACTGTTCAACTTTGGTAAGTGGTCTTGTGGATTCTTTCTTGGATGTGGTGTAAACAGAGGAATATTCAGAGCGTCAAGCTGACAGCTTCATTATTGGATCCTACCGTATATTTGACTGTAACACAATGTTATGTCCCCACAACCCTGTATTAGGGCCAAAGCACTGAGTAGTATGAAGGCTTGTATATGTAGGGATCATTGTTATGATCATTTTAATGATTATCCCAAATGTAAACAAACTGCTCTTGGAAAATTAAGCATGGCAACGTCATATTTGGTCAGTGTCATCTCCAGACTTTTGTGATGTAAAACTATCAGAATTTTGACTTTTCATTTAATACTGTTGCCATGACAATGCTAGCACCACCTGCTGGCAACAGGACGTTTGCTTAGCAGTTTAACCAGATCCTCTTCAGTTTCGGTCGGAAAAGAGTTAACACCTTCATGATGATGTATTATCAAGCTTGTGCATTTTAGAAAAGCATCTCAGTTTAATGTAATATGGTAACTATGGCAACAGGAAGCTGTTATTCAGATGCAAAATAATGCTTGAAAATGCCCAGAACATGTGAAACATGTGAGAAATGGTGAAAGTACATGTTCTATACAACATGGGGGAATAGGTGTGAGAAAATGGCTTTATAGCACTACCTACAAAATTACAAAAGCTCTTGCATATTTATCTCTCTCTCTAGTGCTACATGATACACACAGGAGGTAAACGTGTAATACATGAGGTCTACCATCATAAAGCCCAGCCAGGAAATGTACGTGTTCTTGCAGGGAGTGATGGCCATTAAAGTGTAGGAGGGTGTGAAGGTTGATTTTTGCTGCTTGCAGATTTAGTTATATTTCTTTCAAATACTTTTCAAATGTTTACATTGTATTTAGGGACAAAACACTGTGAACAGAACAACAATCTAAAACTCTTGTAAGACATAGCATTGGAAAATCTGCTTCATTACAGGAGGTTTCACGATGTCCTGCAGGTTAACTGGTCTACCAAAACACTTCTAGTACTGATTCATTCAGTCTACTAAGTAGAGCCTGACCAGTTTACCAGCCTGCCAATTTAGGTCTACTGCATATATATCGGTATCAACATATTCAGCGTCCAACACTAAAGCTTACTCAAAAAGAACATAATGCGGACAAAGAGGCTTGGTTTCATCACAGTTTATCGAGTAGAGTGTACTCCAATTCCGTTGTTTGCAATACTCTCAGCTGCACAGTTAGTCAGTACAGCCAGTAACGCGGTAGACCGAATATTAGCATCAGATAATCTTCTCCCACTAATTCTCTAGCTCAGATTAGCCTGAGTGTTGACTTTATGCTAGATTTTATGCTATGGTGGCACCTAGTTTGTGAGATGCAATGCTGGAAAGTAAAAAAATGTCTTTATCCTTTCATCTCCTTTATCAGCTGTCATGGCACTCATGTTTCATTTACGACATTACACAGCTTACAAATCATGTAGCTACTAGCTATTTTCATAGCTTGACAGTTGAGCGAAAGCATCTAAGTCCATTTTCCCTATTGTAACAATAGTAGGAGCTCAGCCCATGTAATTAGCAAAGCTAATATTACATGTACAAACTGTTCAGGACCTGCAGTTTGATATGCCTTCAAAACCGAACAAATTACAGTCACTGGATTTACAAAAGTTAAAAATTAAAAGTCTGATTTTCCACTAGATAAGTAAAAAGTTTCCCCGTGGGTCATTCCATCTCAGATAGCCAAATTTTTAGAACAATTTCTGCTCAACCATCTCCGACATCCCTGAATTTAACATGATCTATGGATATAAATGAAGGAAACTGTGCACTTTACGTTAATATATCAAGTACGTTTCAGGATAAGATTTTCAAAGTGATAAAAGATGGGACTTCTCATGAAAGTTTCACTTTTCCTTTATATTTCAACTCACCTATAATCAGAGACCACTTGATGTACGTATAATATAGTATATTTGGAATCAATAGCATCATGAGAAATAAGTGAAAATTTGAGGCTTTTCTTTTATAAGTGGGTCAACGGGCAGTTTTTTTTTAAAAACAATGTTGTCTCAGAAGGTATTTGATATATCAAGCTGAAATTTCACAAATACATTTGACATAGGCATAGTTTAAAAGTTTAAAAAAGTTTTATGCAAATGAGACAAGATGGTCGAGCGAAAGGCCTCTAAATATTTGAGATGTAATGACGGAATGTTTAAAGCACAGGTGCTCTTCATGTCTTGATGCAGCAGCAGAGAACCATTAATTACCGTTTGTGACAGAGATACCTTGACTTTTGCTGAAGAAGACATTTGATGAATCATGGTTAAAAACAAATGTGTAGCAATAATTTTATAAATACAGACAATGTGGTGAAGTGGAGAGAACGTAACACATTATTCCATGAACTTGACTTATTTTATTTTTGACATACCTAAACATTCTGGCCGATATATGAATATCTTTTTTTTTTTTAACTCAGTAAAACTGGTATAGCCCCTGGGACAGGCTTTACTTCTAAGACTCACTATAAATAGACCAAAAACATTTGCTAGCCTTGCAGCATTAAAGCTAAAAATAAGAAATAATTTTCCACTTAAAAACAGTATCTGCACACACAATGATCTGTTCCCCTACACAATATATGACGTCCTCCACTTTTACTCAGGCTAAGTAACCTGACTCTCCAGAGTGGTGGAGAATTCTTACTATAGTTTTTCTGTTCACTCAGCTTAGGTGTTGCATTAAACCATTTAGACGCACCCGAGTCTAAGGACAAACCCTGATCAATGACCATTAAGATACAAAGTATTTCTACAGTTTGTTCGAGGTGTGCAACATAGACAAAACCATATACCAAGATATATGTAATTTTATATCACTTTTAAAATTTGTTATTCAGTCACTGCAATTATAAACTTTATGATGAAATCAATTCAGAAACTGTTTTTGACTAAAACAAGCCACAAATGTCATATTTGGTCAATAAAGCAACCCAAATACATGAAAATGAGGTACACCAAGCCAGTAACGTAATACTGTATAATATGGTAATATCGATGAACTGTAACTTTCTTTATTTAAATTCAGACAAAACGGAGGTTACCGTATTTGGCCCTAAACACCTCAGAAATACACTGTCTAACCAGATAATTACTCTAGATGACATTGCCTTAGCCTCCAGTTCTACTGTAAAAAACCTTGGAGTTATTTCTGATCAGGATATGTCGTTCAATTTACATATAAAAAAAAGTCTTTAGGATAGATTTCTTTCATCTGCGTAATATTGTAAAAATCAGGAATATCTTATCTCACAGTGATAACTTCTAGGCTGGGCTATTATAATTCCTTATTATCAGGATGTCCTAATAACTGTCTTAAAAACCTCCAGCTGATACAAAATGCTGCAGCCAGAGTTCTGACAGGAACCAGTAACAGAGATCAGATTTCTCCTCTATTAGCTTCTCTTCATTGGCTCCCTGTAAAATCCAGGATAGAATTTAAAATCCTGCTTCTAACATATAAAACTGTTAATGAGCAGCTCCATCATATCTTAAAGACCTTATTGTACCTTATCATCCTAACAGAGCCCTTCGCTCTCAGACTTCAGGTTTACTTGTGGTTCCAGAGTTTCCAGAAGTAGAATGGGAGGCAGAGCCTTCAGTTATGAGCTCCTCTGTTGTGGAATCAGCTCCCAGTTTGGGTTCTGGAGGCAGACATGCTCTCTACTTCTAAGATTAGGCTTAAAACTTTCCTATTTGATAAAGATTATAGTCAGGGCTGCTCAATATCACCTGAGCTGTCCCTTAGTTATGCTGCTATATGTTTAGACTGCTGGGGGATTCCCATGATGCACTGGGCTCCTCTCTGATCTGCAGTTTCTGGCCTCACCGATCTCTAAGATGTTGGTTGTTCTGTTTGTATTGCTTGCTCTTTATCTGCTATGGTGAGCTTGGTTTGAGAACCTTATTTAATTGTATCTTGGGTTAGTTTTTAATTATGTCTTTAAACAGATTCAATATACCACTGGTACCATATAAAAAAAAACTACATACTTTTTCTGCAGATCCACAAAAGCCTACCTTTACTAGTTTGTCAAACTTTGCATATATTTCCAACCCTAATCCTGAGTTCTGAAATCAAATTCTCAGCTGGGCACTGGATATAACATGTAACAGAGTAATAAACACTGGCTAAGAAATCAGATATTCAGAAATGTCACAAACCCAGCTTAGTGAAAAAGATTGTCAGCTTCTCCTGACTATACGTGTTGCACACATTACTTTGCTGCAGTTCAAATTATGTGCAATGTACTGAGGAGTGACAAAAACCAGCATAAACAGTCTTACGAAGGAGCTGGGCCTGCACAAGCCCTGGTTTAGCAGCTTCAGCGGTCATAGTCAGATATTTACCATGTGGTAAAGTCTACTGAGGGATGAGGAGCATTCTTGCCAGACATGTTCCAACATTTAGTTTTCAGTTACTGTTTAACAACTGATCAAAGTCTGTCTGACCATTTGGTGAGTTGTCATGTTAAAGAAGAAAAAATGCACTTGGCATGCTTCTCCACACATTTTTGTCACTCATTCCTATGTTTGTACATTACACATAGTAGCAGCAACAGTACAGATGGTTCATGGCTGTGATATAACACAGGGACAAAACGCTGTGCATATCTGACTAGTAGATGTATTGCATCTCCCATGCAACACTTGAGCTATTAAACCGGTAATCCTTAGGCAGGTGCGTTCAGTGAGTTTTTCCAGAACTGCCTCCAGTCAAATACACGAGTACCACCGATGGCCAGTAAAAACCTGCACTACTAGCATATATCTCCTGTCCTCAGACAACACATTCCTTGATCACTACAGAAATTACTTTGTAAAATATTAAATCAACAAAAGCTATACACACACAACAACGTAAGTGAAATATGCCCAGCCCACCAAGCATCATTTCATCGTCAATATACAAGTGGAGGTAAATATCCATACTCACAGACAGTATTCCCTCAGTATTTCTGTGGTGTTGGCAGTTGTGAACAGCAGATACATCTGCTCAAACATCAGGGCTATATTGTATTGCACATCAGGAATAGAGTCTAGTTAATGCATCCATAATCAAATTCTGGTGCATACTTACAATCAGCATACAATGTGTAATGACAATACACAGTGACACAGCATGACCTCAGTTCAGCATGCCATAACATTCTAATTCCAGACTTTTGTTTTTTGCCAACAAGCTACAAGCTGATAAATTTTAACTTGAAACTCAAAAGATCAGCGCATGTTTGCAGATAGTTAATACTGTAACATTTCAGCCCTTTTGCCAGTAAAAGTAGATGTCTAAATCCTAATCATAAACAGACTGAACCTTCTCCTGGAGCTGTGTAGATTCAGGTCACCTGGTTAAGTAGGCAGAAATTGCTGTGAGCTCTAAAGCACACGGTTCATTCATTCATAAACCAACAATGCATCGCTAGCTAAAGTGCATATCATACCATCAACTCAGGCCAAGGCGTCAATATTCAAGTAATACTGAAACCCATAAGTCAACGCAAGACAGACAAGGCTCGTTGTCATCTCAGAATAAACAGGGATGGCTAGACACCGTGGCCTAGGGTGAAACTTAACCTGCGGGCTTGTTAGCCTGTTAGCTAACTAGTTTACTGTTAGCATGAACTGTGACAGCAGGTAAGGCTTAATGGAGTGAGGAGGATAATCCAGACACAATCACATTAACTGTTACCCTGTAAAGTAATTAGTGTAAGCAGACGTTGACTAACCTATTCCTGGAGCCACATAAATAAAGTAGAGACAAGTGGTGGACATAGAGAAGAAGAATATGAAGGCCAGAAACGATCGGTTGGACATTCGCAGCAGCCGCCTCCAGTTCACCATTTTGGCTTAGGCCCGCTTCTCTTTCGCCGATATGAATCCCATAAAACACTTTGTGAAGTTATAAAGTCCTCGAAGTGACAGACATCGATGTCAATGGCGTGGTCATGGAAAAAGCTGCACCATCACAGCCCAGAGACGCAGCGCTAAAAAGGCTAACGCTAGCTATGCTAGCTGGCCTGCTTTCCCCTGCCAAGAAATTTCCAGATGGAAAAAGCAGGCCTGAAACGTTACTATCAGGCAACTGGGAGCCTCAAGGAGCACCGCCGGTCGCGCATATTGAAACCGTCACACTACGGGCTCAGCGGTAATATTACTTATAGATATCATGGTTGTCTTCCATGGTTACAGTGTCGCCAGCAAAGACTTGATCGCTGGCACTCAAGGTTGGTCATTGAAGGGGGCAGGACCGCTCTGCCTTGTCCGCCACAGCCTACTCCGGGCCGGTGAGATGTTTCCTGCACAGTCGGCGCACTACTTCATCAAGCCGCGCGCACAGGAGTCCAGTCATTCCACCGGGTATCTCCACGAGGACCCGCACGATTATGACTTGTAACACATCTATATGCAGGACGACATTTGAAAAATAAACTCAATAAAACTGATATTACATCTGCTGCCTCTCATTTTCTGCTGGCTCTGCAGAGACCGTTTCCGGTGGGTGTAACACCCACCCCCGCGTCTCCATGGAAACCTGCGTGCGCGGAGCGACGCATCTTGCTGAGTGCTTTTAGTTTGTTTACCTTAGCGCCTTTGGTCAAGTATGCATTTACCAGACAGACCATGAAATAAACTACAAGACAGAAAAACAAAATGTTAATTTTAGAATACACACGAAAGTGCAGATTAGCATGTTTGAGTCCAGAGTTTCAGTCCCTCTGAGTTTAGCGAGTTGACAGCTCTGTCACATATCACGTACAAAGATCTGCTCCAACTGGAAGACATCATGGCTACACTGAACATTAGAAGACCGTTTGGATAGCGGCTGTGGAGCGAGACGTTCAGATGGCACCGGCAGCAGGTTTGGTACAGGCTCGTGGCAGAGCAGGACGGTGAGCGTCCTTTTTTAATTGCTGTGTGTTTAATTTCTGGACCGAGCACTGCGGTGTTAAACTTTGTGTGATTTGACCTAGACCACTGCAAAGTTACTAAACAGCCGTCAGCTGCTAGCTTAAATAATATATATAGGCCACACTTTACGACCCATTTCTGTGTGAAAAGTTCGCGCACAACTCGTCTAATAATGCGAGCAGAACACTGGTCAGGTGTTTGCGACGCACGCGCTCAGGGTCAGAATTCAAACTGCATTAAAACTCTTCCAACACCTGCAAATAAAAAGGACACAGCCACACTGTTAGCACAGTGGCAAGAAAAATTATGCAAACCTTTTGGAATTTCATGGTTTTCTGCATTGATTTCTAATAAAATGTGATCTGATCCTCATCTGATCTTTCATGTCTTTATTGAGAACAACGATTAAAACTTTATATGGAACAAGTATGTGAACCTTTGAGTTAATGACCTCAAAAAGCTAATTGGAGTCAGGTGTTAGCCTACATAGAGACTTGTTAAGAAAATCAGTTTGGAGGTGTGGACTAGAGCTACTTTGACTCATAAAAACCACTCAGACTTTCTGAGTTTGCTCCGCACAAGAAGAATACGCTAATGTGAACCATGCCTCACCAAAAAGAACTTTCAGAGGATCTTCGATCAAGAATTGTTGATTTAGATAAAGCTTTAAAGGCTGGAAAGGGATAAAAAGTGTTTTAAAGACTTTAGAAATTCACCAGTCTACAGTTAGGGAAACTATCTACAAACGGAGACACTTTGGGACTGTGGCTGCTCTACCAAGAAATGGACCAAAGAAGTGGTCAAAATGACCCCAGGAGCACAAAGAACACTCATCAGTGAGGTAAAGAAACAACCCCGGGTGACAGCCAAAGGTTTAAAGACATTAAATTGTTTTAAGACAATTTTCACATGTTCACAGTACATAAAGCATGGAACAAGCACGTTGTCTATTGCGGGACACCACAAAAAAGAAGCCATTGCTTAGTAAACGGAACATTGCTGCACGCCTGAAGTTTACAAAAGAGCACACTGACACTCCACAGCAGTATTGGCAAAATGTTTTGTGGACTGATGAAACTAAGATTGAAGTATTTGGAAAGAACACGGCACTACATCTGGCTTAAAAATGGCACTGCACTGCAAAAACTCAACGTCTTACCAAGTTTATTCGTCTTATTTTTAGTCAAAATGTTTCAACCCACTTGATTTAAGATAAATCCACTTTAAAAGTAACATTTCAGCAAGATGGAGGGACTTGTTTTAAGACAATTTTCACTTGTTCTATTGGCAGATTTTTTTTCACTTATTTTGAAGTAAAAGTGCCTTGAAATGAGTTTTTTTTTTCTTGTTTTGGGAGGGGCATTTTTTTCCAGTGTGTGTATCATCATGAAAACATCATCCCAGCCGTAAAGTATGGTGGAGGAAACATCATGATCTGGGCCTGCTTTACTGCATCAGGACCTGGCCAGCTTGAAATCATTGAAGGGAAGATGATTTCCCAAGTGTATCAAACAGTTCTTCAGGATGATGTGAGAATGTCTGTACGTCAGCTGAAACTCTGTAGAAGTGGGATGATGCAACAGGACAATGACCCAAAACACCGGAGCAAGTCCACAACAGAATGGCTTCAGAAAAACAAAATCCACCTTCTGGAGTGGCCAAGTCAGAGCCCAGACCTCAACCCAATAGAGATGCTATGGAATGACTTGAAGAGAGCCGTACACATGAGACGTTCAAAGAATATGACAGAGCAAAAGCAGTTCTGCCAGGAAGAATGGGCTGAAATTCCTCCTGAACGATGTGCATGTCTGATCCACAGCTACAGGAAGTGCCTGGTTGAGGTTGTTGCTGCCAAGGGAGGTCAACCAGTTATTAACTCCAAGGGTTCACTTACTTTTTCCACGACCATTTTTAGTGTTGAATGAGTGTGTTCAATAAGGACATTAAAGATCAGAATTAGTTTGTGTTATTATTTAAGACACATTATATTTGTCAATACCTGTGACTTAGATGAAGATCAGATCACATTTTATGACCAATTAATGCAGAAAACCATCACATTCCAAAAGGTTCACAGACTTTTTCTTGCCACTGTATGCTATAGTTGTATGAACCCTGACTCAGCAACATGTCTTAATGCTCATCAGAGCCTTCATTTATAAAGCTTGCTTACTCACAAAACGGGGCTTGAAAGTTGCATATGCCACGTCCTATGCAAAGGTTGTGATTTATAAAAACAAACTTGGCAGAAGAATGTATGTCAACTTTGATCCTTGTGCACAAACATTTTGGAGATGGGGGGAACTGGCGGTGCAGATGGTGAGGTGGTGAATTGAAGCCAGATTCATCTCATACATTTAATGTCATCTATTATCAGACTTATAGACCTGAGTAATCATCAGCACCCAAGTCTGCTCTATCACCCTACAAAGGTGTGCAAAATCATTAGGGCTTGTGGAGTCCTGCACAATGTGGCTCTGAGGGATGCCATTCCCCTCCGGCTTGGCCCCCCTCCCCCCACACCATGAGGACCCCAACCCACAACCTTCTCTTTCAACAGTTAGCAAGGCTCCGTGAAGGTGTCATGCAGCACTTGCAATAAGACAGCAAGTACGTTTCATTTTTTTAACAGGATCTTTAATGGAGTTGGCAACATCAGACATGACATCACATGTTACTCATCACGGTACGTATTTGTTGGAGTTCGTCTCTGACTTCATTAATCACACTGGTGGTGTCCCGTTGCGCGTGCAGGACAGTGTCGGTCAGGACTCGGCCACTTCCAGGTGCGCTATGTGCTTGGGACGCACTGTTACTGTGATTTTCCTGTGAGCCACAGTAGAATTGGATAATACTAGGCTTATCTTTTAACGCTTTAACACAAATCTCATTGAGATGGTGCGTATAGACCTCCAGACCAGTCCTGACACACCTGGTAAACTATGGACGCCCCATCACTATCAGTGGCGATTTCAATGCAAAAGATGTTGATGACATTTATAGATGCACCATTAATGTCTGTGGATATAACAAAAAACTTGCTGACAAGATGGTTCTGAGTCTGCAGAAGCTGGAAGAAGAATATTTCAGCATGAGAACCATCCAAAGAACAACATCACACAAGACTTCCTAAAGAAGAAAAATGTGGAAGTTATATGACCTAGACAAGTATGTCACCTGAGTTGAATCCAGTCTGGGGTATTTTAAAGAGAAGCAGAGTAACCATAAACCCCTCCAGCTAAGACCAGCCCAAACAAATTGTCTTTGAAGAATGGCAGAACATCTCAACAGAAATTTCTGTGATCAGTTAATTTAAACACAAGATACTTGTACTAAAAAAAAAAGAGGATTCGTACTCAATGAGGACCTAGGACCCCAAATCTGTCTCTATACCTACCAGTGAGCAGTGATTCCTAACACATCTCAGGGGGTCATCAGGTGGAAACCTCCCTTCAACGGTGTTTCGCCTACTTAGTCCCACGACACCTCCAGGAGGCTAGGAGGTGAACTCTGGCGTCCCAGAGTCACCCCCCCTAGTGCCAGTTCACACTGCTCCTACACAATCCAACCAGCACTGCCACATTCAACTGACCCAGGCCTGTTTAGGAGATGCTTCAGGTAGTGACCAGTGCCAATGCTACCATTTAGCTAGTGCAATTGCTACATGCTACTGCTAACCACTAATTGCTTAAAATATACTACTAACAAATCACTATTGTTAAGTGCTGCACTGCTACCCTAGCACTACATGCCACACACAACTGCTAAGTGCTAAGTGATTATGACAGAAGGCAAGCAAAACAGGAGCACAAACGAAACAAAGCTGTACCTTACAACACAAACTCACCTGAGCTGGCCGCATGGTCCCACAGAAAGACTCTAGCAGGCCACTCCCTCACCTTAAATACACTCACTTCCTCTTCCTGGATCTCTGCCTATTGGGAGAGGGAAAATGGGGCGGGGAAAGCAGAGGAGAGGAGAGGTTTCTGTTTAGACTGTATCCTCTCCTCCTGCCAGGTTAGGCATGTCCTCTGCCTCCCCCTTCTCCCTCACTACCTTTACTTCACCCCCCCAACTACTATTATTTCTCCTAATCCATATCCACTGACTAGATCTCGCAGCCTCATCTGACATCTCCCTCACTGTCTTCCTCAAATTCTGCCCCTGCACTCCCAGCTCCCTCAAAAGTGAAACAGCTGACCCTGCAACAAAACCTCTACACCCCACTTCAACTGGACGAACCCTGGTCTTCCATCCTCTCTGCTCAGATTCTGTCTTCTAGTCAGCATATCTAGTCTTCTTCCTCTCATAGGCTGCCTCCACTAAATTTTCCCAGGGAACTGTCAGCTCAATGAAATACACAGTCTTTTCACTTACTGACCACAAAACTATGTCTGGCCTTAGATTTGTACAAACTATTTCCTGGGGAACGATTAGCTTTCCTCCCAAGTCCACCTGCATCTCCCAATCACTAGCTCCTACCAGGCTGCCACACCCCTGCCTCCTCCCTGACTTACTTCCTCTATTCTTCTCCCCCTCTCGGACAAACTGCACAACTAGCCTCTCCTTTCTGGAACCTCCAGCATTCACCTGCTTTCTTCTCTCTTCAATGCCTGCAGCTAAGCTTCTCAGCATCTGATTATGCCGCCATGTATACCGGCCTTGTGATAAGCTAATTCTACAACCACACAAAATATAATAAATGAATAGTATACTCCATGCCAAGGAGGATTGAGGCTGATATCAAAAATAAGAGTGGTCATAGGAAGTGAAATAAACTGAAAAACTGAAAAATAAAAATTTGAATCTCAGTCATGAAATTAAAGCCCATCAGCGTTTGCACTTTCTGTGACAGCTGAGAGGAGCACTGCTCCCACCTCCCATCCTCACCACTTTTTACAGAGGCAGTATGGAGAGCTGTCTGACCAGCTGCATCTCTAGCTGGTTCAGAGAATGCAAAGCCTCAGACTGCAAGTCTGTGCAGAGAGTAGTGAGGGCAGCAAAGAGCATCATTGGGACCTCACTTCCATCCATCCAGAATCAAACGCTGCTTGACCAAGGCCACCAACGTCATTAATGACCCCACTCACCCCCATCAAAGGGTTTTTATGATTTCATTATAGAAAATTCAGAGTTAAAGGAGTAATTGTAAACTCAAGACTGCCATGAAATACAATGTCTTTGCAAGTTTATGTAAACTTTTGCGCACAACATTTCTGTGTCATTTTCAGCACGGTACAGATCTGAACCCAGTCACGTTAATAATAAGCACGGACCAGTAAGGTGTGTGAAGCAATTTAGGTAGATTTTTTCCCTCATTTCAGCCCCAACATTCCTCCAAAAACATCACAGAGAGCCTTTAATACCGTTTTTTTTAATACCAAAATCATTACATACATCTTTGTTATTCACTGTACTCCACAATTTTAAATCTATTAAACCTGGCAGATTTTGCCATATTTCCAGAAAACCTGTAATTATCAGGGAAACATAGTGAGTGAAGGACCCAAAATGCAGACACAGACAACTGGAGAGAAATGAACAAAAATCAAGCTTTACTTCAAGCTGATTAATGTCTTTATCTATCTTCTGTGTGTATAGACTTAATATGTATTGAGTTCCTAAAGTGGGCCTGTGTTTTAATATAGAAAAATCCAAACTGTTAGTTTAGATTACATATGGGATAATACCCTACTGTTCAACTTAAAAATAATCTGATCACAGTAGGTGATACAATTTTTTCTTACAAGTTAAAAAACAAGCAGCATTACCTGAAGATTTGATTTCTCTCACTTAAGGATGTTCAGTTGACATTATGGAAACCACGTCTATATTTACTGTTCTTGTTCCTCTGCATAAGGGCGTCCTGGACTGACCTCAAGACCTCTGGAGCTCAAAGCAGGATGTGCTCTGTCTCTTCCCTTAGCTTCCCTTATTACTTGTGCATAAGCAAACTGACTCTTGTACTGTAATGTGACAAAAAGAGCCTGCAGTACATATAAAGATACACCTGTACTAAATGGCACCTGGTAAACAGTGCCATTTTCTTAAAACTGCAAATGGGTCGCTATCATAAACCTAGATCACAGATTTCAGCATTTTTTAAAACTATTCTTCAAAGGCAATTTCATTCAAACTGGACTTAAAATACAGGTAAAATACTAAATTAAACATTACAGAATTTTCTTGTTCCACACAACTCTACAAAATTGCAAGATTAAACTTTGCTAAAATGCGTGAAAAGAAGCCTGATGATTATGTTGTTGGGCCAGATGAGGTCCAGCAGTTTGGTGTGAACCTGGCCAGGACTGCAATGCCCCGACAGTGAAGCTAACTCGTGGGAGTGTGATGATATGGAGCACCATGAGTGATACGACATGAGTCTTTTATTTCAAGGTGTCCTGAATATCGTAAGACCCTACTTTGGGGCCTGCTTTTTTATATTGTACATCTAAACTGCTGGTGTTTGATTTGACATAAAAGCAAATGCAATAATGTTCACCTTAGAAATACTGCAATTACTAGAAGTAGAAGTGATAACATTTTGAATCAGCATCTTCCAGCCTTACAAGATGCTTCATCAGCTGTAAGCAGTCACACACATTTTCTAAAAGACCTGAAACATCAAGTGACCCCAGGGTACTTTACTGATGGTTCTCGGAGCTTCAGTAAAAAGAAACTGGACTTCTCTTTAAGGTTGTTGAATATGTTTCACCTCTCATCCTAAAATATGTACATTGTTCTTCTCAAAGGAGTGTCCCTTATCCTTCAGATGCAGGAGGGCGAATCTTGTCCTGAGGAACTGATTCTCATGTGTCAGGTTGGTTCTGTCATTTAGGGAGCGGTCATGCAGACGTCGCTTTCTGACGTAAGAAGCGACGTGACATCAAATGAAGCCATGGTTTCACCTGGAGCCAGTTTCACCTTCTGAACCTTGTTGACAAAATCAAGAGTAGTTTTGGATGTGATGTGCAGTGTTTCCAACCAGCGGTGTGAAAACAGTGGCAAGATGGTTTTCAATGTATGTGGGAGACTTGGATGCTTGTAATGATGCGTCCAAGTGGTTCTGTGGTGTGTCTTCTCCAGGATAAAGCCAGTAGTAAGATAAGCAATCAATGACGTTCTCCTTTTCCAGCTGTAGTAAGCAGTCTGTGATCTTCATTTTGTAGCTGCTTGTGGGTAGGTGGCATTGTCACTGAGTAATGCTGCTGTTTGTGCGGTCATCTGATGTGTCGAGTATCACAGCCAGCAGGATAGTGATTTTTTTTTGTGAGGTTGGAAGGAGGTATTTTAGGCACATTTGAGTCCTTTGGCTAATTAATCCTTGTGTGGTTGGGTTAGTTCCCTACCTAACAGTTTTTCCACCCACTTGTCTAGAGGTTTTCATGGCTTTGCCTTTTCTCTAAACTTAAACCAGCATAACTGTGCTGGCTAGGTGTGCTGTCAATTTCTGGAGCATCTATTTGCTTTTCACTGCATCAATGTTGTCGTAGTACTTGTGGTCAGACCCCTCAGATCAGCACCTGTGGAACAACTATCCCAGATACCTAAAACTGTCAGCTCGTTTAAATCAGGGCTTAAAAGAGTTTGCTGAAGTTTTCCAAAAGATTAAATATACAACTTTAAAAAATATTTAACCTTGTTTCTTGTTACAAACACGACAGTTTGTTACAAAAACAGAAAAGCTTTAACAGTGCAGTACAGATCTGTAACCCGGCTCACATGCTGTTGTTTGTCAATATGGCAATGCTCAGTGCTCAGCCACAAATCTCTGATTTCAATTTGAAGCCCTGACTCTTACCACTTAAGTTGGATACTGTAAGAGCAGAACAGCTTTAGGTGCATTTCATATTGTTAGAATATGGTAGAAAAGATCAATATTTTTCATCAGACATTGCTCAATGTTAAAATTGTATATATTCCAGACTCATTACACATAAACTGAAATATTTCAAGCCTTAGTTTGTTTTAACTTTAGTGATAACGACTTACAGCTCATAATCACATCCAGAGCTTCAGTGCACAGACGTGTCTAGGAAACGGGCTACAAGTGTCAGATTTCTACTGTCAAGCCACTCCTGAACACCCAACAATGTGGGAAGTGTCTTACCTGAGCTAAGCAGAGAAAGAAGCGGACCGTTGCTGAGTGGTCCAAAGTCTTCTTTTAGATTAAAGTAAATTTTGCATTTCTTTTGGAAATTAATGTCCCAGAGTCTGGACGAACAGGGGAGTGACACAGCATCAAAGTTGCTTGAATTCCAAGTTTCTACAGTCAGTGATGACTTGGTGCCATGTCATCTGCTGCTGTTGGTCCACTGTGCCTAATCAAGTCCAGAATCAACATAGCCAGCTACCAGCAGAATTTGGTTCATAAGCTGTAAGCTGCTATCGAAGTTAAAACAAGTAAAGGCTTACAATATTTCTGTTTATCTGTACTGAGTCCAGAATATGTACAATTTTCACTTTGAGCAATGACTGATGAAAAATACTGAACCTTTTCTACCATATTCTAATAATATGTGATACACCTGCACAAACAGCCAAAAAATTCCACTACAACCTCTCAGGAGCTTCATTAAAACATGTTCAACTGTTTTTTTAAATTTTAAATCATGCCATTACTGCAAGAAAAATAAAAAATGTTGATTTATATCAAAGATCGAGTTTTATTGCATATTCAAGTTCTGTAACATTAGATTAAGACAAACTTAAAATAACCCCTGAAAGAGAAGCAAAACCTCACATTTCAAATAAAATTGGGGACATTACAAAGTCTCCCATTAAAACATCTTAAACAAGACAAAAGTCAGATTTATGGAGAAATGTGGTGTAAAATGAGTTTGTGCTAAAATATTCTGCTAACAGAATCAGAAAAAAACTAAGAGTGTGATTTCTGTCTCAGCAGTTGAAGTTGTCAACACAGGCAGTAATTTAGGGCTTCAATACTCCATCCTGTTTGATTGTAGTGTGTACCCAAATCAGGATCCGGCTGCCAAAACAGCAACTCCCACCTTCATTGTAACACAAAGCTTTGGTTTCGTACACAGGTTCTCTCACATGGTTTAAGTTCGTTAAGAGGTTTCTCCTTTACTCGGCCTTCAGGGCGTAGAGGACATCGTCCTGGCTGACATTGAGGCGGACGCGCTGCAGGACTCCCAGGCGGCTGGGCTCCAGCAGCAGTAACCTGCAGGCTCCTAGACGCTGACACACCGCCAGGCCCTCTGACACACTGATGGGCTGCAGACCCTCCACTCGACACAGAGCCTGGTGCTGCACGAAAACCTGACAGACCAAACACAAAATACAAGGACTGGATAAAATACCCAATTGTTATATTAGAGCTGAACTGATAGGTTAACTCTCTAGGTCTTGGACTAAACGTTTAGTCAGACAAAATTTACCATCTGAAGACGTCACCTGCAAAGTTGTGATCAATATCTGTTCACCATCTTTATGACATTTTATATACCATAAATAAACTGAAAGACAATCAGTTGCAGTGAGGGTGTGCTGCAGGTCTGATGCTTCTGACTTAAACAAAATCACACTTTTACAATCAAATACAGATAATTTATTACAAGAAAATAAAAGAGCATTCCATCAATTCAACACTTAACACCCACCAAGGCCTTTTTGTGAGGATGAAGGTTCAATGAAACCTTTCAAGCCCCTGCAGACACCCTGTTACTGCTGATGTGAGTAGTACAGGATGTGAAACTGTGTTGACTATAATCACTCTACTGACCACAGAGAGCCACCTGTGTGCATGTATGCACTTACCATCAGTTTGCAGATGTGCACTTGGCCCGCCAATTTACAAACAAGTGGAATTATGTTAAAAGCACTCTGTTGTTATTCAGTCACAACCTCAAAGTTTGAAAAGATAACATTGACTTAGCATGAACAATGGAAAACTACTTTTGAGAAAACGTCCTCTTTTACTACTTTCCAGATCACAAATGGTACGAGGTGAGTTCTGCATAGAAAGACAGAAGCTTCACTAAATCTGTTATTTGCTCACAGTAATTGTAAATATTAGTCAGAAAAAAATGCTGATTAAATAAAATTAACAGAAATGAAAATAAGTCCTGAAATTTTCAGAAAGTTTGAGGATAGAAATATTTTAAAACACCAGAGGTTCGGACATGCTGACTGAAGAGGAAATATTTCACATTCTGCTCCATTTCTTGGTCTTTAAGCAAAGTTATGATATTAGTGCCATCGATCATGTTAACTCCTTTGTAAGGCCCAAATTCCTTGACTTGTATCTTTCCACTGAAGCAGCGTCCAGATGACGATCCTGTGTCAACATCTCCATATCCAGAAAAAGCTCAGATGTTGGTATACCCTGACTTATACATTTGGCATAAATGTTAAAACTTTTTTTCATATTATCATCTGACTGATGTCATAAATTGTGATTATATTTTTAATGTGATAAAGAATCTTTTCATGAAAACTTCTGTCATATCTTTTCTCTCTTTTCTGTCCACCTACATCCTCTCTGACTAAATCACATTTCATGATTTTAAGTGGTTTTCTAAAATTTTCTGTTTTGGAAATAACCGTATTTTCCGCACTATAAGGCCACTTAAAAGCCTTTAATTTTCTCAAAAATCGACGGTGCGCCCTTTAATCCGGTGCGCCTTATGTGTGCACTGAGTTCCAAGCGCTCCGCTTCATTGACTGTCGGACCATTTCCCGCCGACATCGGTACGTAAAGTACGTACACTAAGTACGCTGGCAGCGATAAACCGAGGTATCTGACTAAGGTAT
This sequence comes from Dascyllus trimaculatus, assembly GCA_024666655.1. Lineage (NCBI taxonomy): Eukaryota > Metazoa > Chordata > Actinopteri > Pomacentridae > Dascyllus > Dascyllus trimaculatus. The sequence goes on from JAMOIN010000473.1 coordinate 1,013,585, forward strand.
CTGCTTTGACTAGTTGTACGAGCTTTCGCAAAAGCCGGCATCATTGCTGAACAGCCACCCGACAACGAGACTGACTCCGACAATGACGAGAGGGAACCCGGCATGCTGGATGCCGAAATTGCCCAGCTGTTCAATTCAGGTACAGATTGATCAAAAAATAATGTGAGTGTATTTGTAAATACGGTACGTAGTAGAATAACGTTCAACAAACTCACTGTTTTACTTCAGTTTCCTTATTTTAGCATGCGCCTTTTAACCCTGTGCGCCTTATGTATGGCGTAAGTACAGAAATAGACCCGGGAATTGAGACTGCGTCTTATAATCCGGTGCGCCTTAAGGTGCGGAAAATACGGAATATTTCTGATGTTCATGTTATAATTTTTAATGATTAATAATGTTAATAGATGCTGCCCTTAGCTGCCATCACCATCATAGATGATTATTTACATAATTTCTCAGTTTTAGCTAATTATAATGTCACTTGAAAAATGTAGCTAATCCAGCTTCAAAGGAATTTTGAGATCATTAGATCATTAGTATCTGTAGCCCGTTAGGCGTTTTATTTGGTTTGAACTGTCCATTTTTAAATTTTCTTCATGTGTTTATTAGAGCTTCACCTGTTGGAAAGTGGCCTCTTCCAATCCCAGTCGTCTGAACTCTGCAATGACGGCCCTGAGGAAGAGTTGCTCTTGCACTGATGCACACCTGAAACACATGCCATTGTATATTCTTACAGTTACTAATGCACACCACCACAAATCTACCAGTGTTTCATGAATGGGGCCAAAGCAAGAATCTCACTTGATGGCAGTGATGTAGGCAGAGGAAAACATCTCATTCAGTGCTTCCATCACATGACTCATTCCTACCAATCCTGTTGCAGAGGGGTTGGTGGCTGAGTGCTCACAGATCTCCGTTGCTCGGCGACAGATATCCAAACATCTCCGAGCATCACCTGACAGAGCAGCCACCTGCCAGAGAACAGGGACACAGAAATGTGTGATCTGAGAGTGAACAGGCATGTGAGTGAAGTCATAACAGGTGAGGTACTTGAAAGATGTCCAGCTTATCTACCTTTCTGGACACCAGCTGCAGAGCGTCCTCCTCGAAGGCTTTCACCTTGTTCAGTCTGGACATGATGATCTGCTGCAGCTGCTTGAAAGTGTATGGCTGGAATGACATCCTGGTCAAGCCCTAGAAACATTGACATAACAGCAGAGCATTGTCTAACAGCATTTCTACCATTAGGGCTTTTGTTTATGTACAAAAAAATCCTCTAAACACAAAAAGAGACCAGAATTTAAATTCACCACCATTAAAAACTGTTTTGTCAGACAGCAAATGATGAGAAATTAGATAGATAAAACTGAAACAATAAAATGAACAGAAAAGTTGCCACAAAAAGCAGCGAGGACATGAAAAAAGAACAAAACAAAAGAAAACATGAAAAGGCTGACTTTAGTAAGAGCCATTAAGTGCTTTAAAAGTGACCAGTAAAATATTAAATCAACCCCAAACCTCACTGGTAATTAGTGAAGACAGGCCAGAACACTGATGTGACCTTTTGTCTTTGAGTTGATGAAAAGCTGAACAGCAATGTTCTGAAGTGGTTGAAGGGTCCTCACTCACTCCTGTGTCAGTGCATCTACCCCCAGTAGGGCTTTTGTGGACGGAGAAGAGCAGAGGGCATTCAGCATTTACAACATATACAAAAAGGTCAACGATTGCTTGACCAAACCGTTGCTCAATCTGCTTTACCACGTCAGAGTGAAGTCTTCCATCTGCATACATTGGGTTGCCGGTACATGAGTCGTCTCAACAACTGCAGGTCTACACTGCTCAAAACTGTCAGTGTGTGTGCCAGTGTGTGTAAATGGGGGACATCAGCTGTCTGTCATCACGAAAACATGATGGCCTCTTTGCCAGGGTAGAAAGGTTTCAGAGCCAGGTGAACAGCCAGCAGCTCTAGGCTACTGTCAGTGGAGCAGGATGGAGACAGCAGCCTGTCACTGAACACACTCCTCTGCCCGATGACGGTGCTGTGCAGAGGGTGGTGGACATTGTCCATGACGGAGCACAATTTGCTGAGAGTCCTTCTCTCTGCCGCTGATGTGATGGAGTCCAGTTCTGTGCCGACCACAGAGCCAACTTTCCTCACCAGCCTGTCCAGTTGAGAGGCGCCCCTCTTCTTGCTGCTGCCTCCCCAGCACACCACAGCATAGAAGAGGACGCTTCCAAAGACAGACTGGTAAAACATCAGTAGAAGTTTCCAGCAGATGTTGAAGGACCCCAGCCTCCTCAGGAAGAAGAGCCTGCTCTGAGAATTCTTGAACAGGGTGTCAGTGCTGAATGACCAGTCCAGTTTGTCGTTCAGCTGCAGCCCAAGGTATCTGTAGGTCCTGACTACCTCTACATCGGACCCCTCAATGGAGATTGTTGAACAGGCGACCCGGACCTCCGGAAATCCACTACCATCTCCTTGGTCTCGGCGGTGTTGAGCTGCAGATGGTTTGCCCTGCACCACATCACAAAGACCTCCCCTAGGCTCCTGTACTCCCCTCCTGTCCATCTCTGATACACCCAACGATTGCAGTGTCATCAGAGTACTTCTGTACGTGGCGCGACTCAGAGTTGTGTTCAAAATCTGATGTGTACAGACTGAACAGGACAGGGGAGAGAACAGTCCCCTGTGGTGCGCCAGTGCTGCAGACCACAGTCTTAGAGGATCAGTCCCTCAGCCTGACGTACTGAGGTCTCCTGGTGAGGTAGTCTGTAATCCAGGTCACCAGGTCTGATTCCACTCCCATATCTGACAGTTTGTTTCTCAGTAGAAGGGGCTGGATCGTTTTGAAGGCGCTTGAATAATCAAAAAATTATGATCCTCACGGCGCCACTCCCTTTGTCCAGATGAGAGTAAGCCCTGTGTAGCAGATACAGGATGGCATCATCCACCCCCACCTTCTATGTTTCACCTTCAAGTGAAACATAGTGGGTAGAGTGCATGGCGAACCTGGGATCTGATGTGGTGCAGCAGGGGCCGTTCCAGGGTCTTCATGATGTGTCAAGTCAGAGCAACTGGTCTGTAGTCATTCAACACACAGGGGTGTGCTTTCTTGGGAACTGGGATGAGGCAAGATGTTTTCCACAGTAGAGGGACCCTCCCCAGTTTCAGGCTCAGGTTGAAGACATGCTGAAGAGGCTACCCCAGTTCAGCAGCACAGGACTTGAACATTCTTGGACACACCCTGTCCAGTCCAGCTGACTTGGAGGGGCGAAGTCTCCTCAGCTCTCTGCTGACCTGCTCTGCAGTGATGGTGGGGGGCAGGGGGGCACTGTGCACTGATGATGCAGCTGATGGTGTTGATGAGATAATAATAAATAAGTCCATCCGTGAAATTTTCTCAATACTAAATATTCCACGGTCAACTGTTAGTGGTATTGTAACAAAGTGGAAACAATTGGGAACAACAGCAACTCAGCCACAAAGTGGCAGGCCACGTAAAAATCACAGAGCGGGGTCAGCGGATGCTGAGGCGCACAGTGTGCAGAAATCGCCAACTTTCTGCAGTCAATAGCTAGAGACCTCCAAATTTCATGTGGCCTTCAGATTAGATCAACAACAGTGTGTAGAGAGCTTCATGGATGGGTTTCCATGGCCAAGCAGCTGCATCAAAGCCTTCATCACCAAGTGCAATGCGAAGTGTCAGATGCAGTGGTTTAAAGCACTCCATCACTGGACTCTAGAGCAGTGGAGACGTGTTCTCTGGAGGGACCAATCACACTTCTCTGTCTGGCAATTCTATGGACGAGTCCGGGTTTGGCGGCTGCCAGGAGAACGGTACTTCCTGACTGCATTGTGCCAAGTGTAAAGTTTGGTGGAGGGGGGATTATCATGTAGGGTTATTTTTAAGTTTTTGGGCTTGGCCCCTTAGTTCCAGTGAAAGGAACTCTTAATGTTTCAGCAGACCAAAACATTTTGGACAATTTCATGCTCCCAACTTTGTGGGAACTGTTTGGATATGGCCCCTTCCTGTTCCAACATAACTGAGCATCAGTGCACAAAGGAGGGTCAATAAAGACATTGATTGACCTCAACCTGATAGAACACCTTTGGGATGAATTAGAGTGGAGACTGAGAGCCAATCTTTCTCATCTAACACTCCCATTAACACGTTCCTAAACATTTTGGAAATCTTTCCCAGAAGAGTTGAGGCTCTTATAGCTGCAAAAGGTGGAGAAACTCCATATTAAACCCTACAGATTAAGAATGAGATGTCATTAAAGTTCATGTGCGTGTAAAAGCAGACATTCCAATACTTCTGGTAAAACAGGGTAGATAAAAAGAGAGATGCAAGTCTTTTCCTTCAATTTGTGACCATTGTTATTTTATTCATTTGCCAAAATGCAGCTTCCTTTCCCCATTCGTTGGGTTACATTTAAAGTCAGTAATTTCCATTAGATGGGCGTTCTTAAACTTGAAGAGTATGGACAAAATATTAAAATTACATTTGTAACAAATGATATCATTTTAGAAATAAGACTAGCCTTTTGTGGGTATTCCAGCTGAAATTTAAGTCAGTTCCTTGAATATGTGACAATTATGTTTTGATTCATTTGTTGTTTGTTTACCCGTGTCCAGTCACTTCCATTACACAAACATCCAGTCAGCAATTATTAGTAGTATAAAAAAATCAATGTTATAACACATGCGTTTTCTGTATCTGTAATTACTTTTCTCAAATGTGTTCCCAACATGTTTTAATTCTTTAAATTCTTTACCTGGCTGTTCATGAATATAAATCAGAGTAGACCATGCAAAATAAGAATTACTTCAAGGCGGCAGCGGGTAAGGTAACGGTGACCCATTTAATACTATCTTTATCTAGTATACAATAAGTTTTAAACCTTTCTACCTTGAGTCTGATTCCTTGTCGTTGATATATATAGTTTGATACTTCCTTGATTCACTTGATCAACAATGATTGCAAAATTTATGATGGTAAAATAATCCACCAACTATGAAATTTTAGATAGGTTACCATGGATACTGTTTTGACATGATTTAAGCTACTCTTTGCTGGATACATTTATGGCATCATTTTAGCTACTCATTGGTAAGTTACTTTTAAGTAGGTTACCATGGATATTGTGATGACATTAGTTTATGTACTCGTTGCTAAGTAGGCTACCTTGGCTACCTAGGGAGGAAGGCATGTGTGTACATGTTTTTCTTTGCTAGGTTCAGTTTATATACCAGTAATGAAGTGGTCACATTATATGATAAAAACTTACATTTTCATGCAGTCTAATATGCAAATAATTATGCATAAATTAGAATATTTTCTACCAGGACAATACCAAAACTCTACAGTAACTATTTCAGTGGGTCTGTCATGCTAAAACTAGATGAAAGTAACACCCCATTCATCCTTTTAGCTCATTTGGTACCAAAATTGAGTTAGTTTTAATATTTTCTCAGTTTTCCTGTAAAAGTCAGGATGATCCGAAAACTATTCAGCCCCCATTTCAGTGGACTTTTTATGCCAGAACTAATGGACAATGACACCTCATTCATCTTTTTAGCTCATCCAGTACTAAAGCTACTAATTTTAATGTTCTATCAAGATGGCGTCAGCGGCCATTCTGGATTTAGTGGTCAGGATGATCCCAAAACTCTACAATAACCATTTAAGTAAATTTTTCATGAAATATTTAGTTGAAAATGACACCTCGTTTGTGTTTTTAGCTCAACTGGTGCCAGAGATTCTGTATTTTCTATATTTCAAGCTGTTGTCATGGTCATTCTGAACACTGGGCTCCAGCAGAGTTGGCCGTCACTTTCCTCTCAAATGATCCTGCTTGTCAATTCCGTCAAAAAAAATGGTAGGAACAAGATGGTCACGGATTCTAAGATTATGACCCTACTGTAGCACAGTGGATGCAGTCTTGGGTGGAGGTCAAGGCAGCCTGAATGTGTAGTAAACCCAGACATGCTACAGACATTGGGGTGGGTATTCCAACCTGATATTTTATTGCCGTGTCCAAAGTTTCTGACTTTTACCAACTTCACTGGGGTTGTTAGCCATAGCCATGTTTAGCTAATGGGCTATTAGCTACCACTAGCACAACAATGGATTATTAGAGTGAGACATAAAACAAATGCTATGAAAGAGAACATGGATTCCTCCAGGGTGTTGTATGCAACAAACCTAAGAAACCAATCATGTCAAATTGCAGGGTGGGAGTTTCCTTGTGTCAGCTCACCTCTCTAAGGTGTACAAATGTTCACAGCTGATGCTAGATCCTGATCGGCCCTTTCTCAGAATCAATCATGTACAGTTAAACCTAAATAATTAAATTATTACTGTTGCTCCAACACTGATGCTGCAGGTTTGCAATAAACTACAAAGAAATAGTTCTGAACAGCTGGAAACTAAACTGCTATTCTGTGTGTGACAGCTCATCTGTCTAGTGACAGTGTGACCTGCTGTCGGATCCTGGTCTGGACTGATCCGCTCTCAACAACAGTTTATAACTATTCATCCATTATATGTCCATTTTATATAGTCAATCCCAGCCGACTCAGGGTGAAGGCAGGGGACACCCTGGACAGGTCGCCAGTCTATTGCAGGACATTTTATACCTATGAGAATTTAATTCAGTTACAGGCGCTGTTGTTCAGTGTGCAAATGTGCAAAACTCCCTCTCTTAGGAGACGCACGCCTGGACACACACAAACCCGTGATTTCCAGATGAATATTGATGCTGAAATGTAGAAAAATCCTTCCTTAAATCACTTCACACACCTCAAAGTACGGCTGCTTGTGGGTATCAATCCGTTAATGTGAAGGCTGAGTTCACACTTGTGCCATGTTGAAAGTGATACAGAAATGTTACCAGGTCCAACCTAGAAAGACTGCTGGGGCGACTTTTATGGAAGAGCGACCCGGTTGTGCATTCATACATGCAGCCAACCTGTTTAGTTGGTGTCAGATTAATGGAAAAGAATGTATGTCTGAAAGGGGTAAAAGTATACACACCCTTACAAGTCTGACTCACCGGATGTCAGTTGTGGGTATAAGCCTGTTATTGACCAATCATTTCAGTTGATATTCTCATCCCTTCCAATGTCAGTGTGTTCCTATTTTCTTCAACACAAGAAACAACAACAGAAACCCTTTAAGTACCGCCACCCATGACGACTGTAATTGGTTGAAAGAAATACAGGCAAGCCAGAGTGTTTTTGACCCCTGATATAGAATCATAGTGTGGTACAATCAAAATGGACTGGCAAAGCAAGACAACCCTAAACAGACTCCAAGAGTTACACTGCCAGCAGAGATGACAAACTACAGAAAAGGTGAAGCTGACAAAACAGAACTTCTAGCAAAATCTGAATCTTACGCTTCTCAAGGGGATTATTAATCACTGTCAGTGGCATTGACTGTATTTTTGTACTGAGAAATTCTCAGAAATTTTTGCTTAAGTCACACAAGCATTTTGTAATAAATTTAGAACCTACAGCAGGCCTGAAAAACATTTAGGTGGTCTGGAAATGAAATGTAATAGTTCTGAATATGTTAAAAAGTCTTAAAGACACCTGAAACCAATATTTTAGGAGTTTGCCAGAGTGACAGGTACATAGTAGCTAATTCTAGTTAATTTCATTGTATTTCCCATTAAGGTGTCTTAAGTGTGTGTACGGGTCATGCTGCGTTTATACTCTCTACTTTCGATGTAGAAGTTCACTCAGTGTCAGAGCACAAACTGTGAGCTCCACAACTTTACATAAAATACCACATAGACATCATATACATGCAAAGTACACAAGGTTGAAATAAGTATGCACTCTCATTTACTTCCAGTTATTTGCCGACACCATAAGTCAGTCGGACGCTCTGCCTCTGCCACCTGTGTGCCAACGTGGGATGGTGCCATAATTAAAGGAAGTTTCTGAATGAATAGTGCACTTCTCTGTGAGAAGCAATGATTTAGATGAGCGACAGAAGAACAGAAGTGTGAACTGAAATGTTCTTTTTTTTACTGGGCCAGAACACAGTGTTGACATGAAAAATTCTCACCAGTCTGCTAGCCACTCTGTTGATCATGATCCTCTCCGGCAGGTCCATGGTGTTGGCGATAGTAAGCACCACCAGGCGGGCATGGCGCTGTGTTGGCCAGTCGAAGAGGTTGTACATCACGTTCTGCTTCCTCGTCCACAACAGGTCTAACTACAGGAATCCAAAACACCAAGAACTGGTCCATTGTTGTGTTGGTACAACTCTGAGTTACCAGAGGCCTAGTTAAAAAGACGGTGAGCTGTATGTTCAAGCTGGATTGCCATCACTCTCTGTAAGGCATGACTATTCACGCTTTTCTGTTAAATTTGTTATTTGTTAAGGGCCTGCACTGAAGGACATTAGTGAGGTGACGTAAGGAAGTAAAAAAAAACAGTAAGAGCATTATAAATAAATAATATATTGGGTGTAGTTGACTTCAATATTATACGAAAATAAAAACTCCTCTATTGTTTGTATTTTCAGAGAGAGCTTCACCCTTTCACCTTTATCGTATGAAACTGACAGCATTTGGGCAACAGAATTGTGTATTTGGGAAGCAGTGTTTGTAGTAAATGTTCATTTGTTAAAATACATAATGGTAAATAATAAATAGCCCTCACTTCATCCACCAGCAGCACCGTGGTCTCCTTCCTGGGTGCTGGGTTGCTGAATCTCTTCTCCAGCAGTGCTGCTGCGTGGTCAGCTGTGGCTTTCTGACCTGTCAGATTCTGCCAAGATGAGAGCAATCAGTCAGTCAGTGTCAAATTAACAAGGGGACTTCTCACTCTTACATTTTTTATGAGCAACGTATGAGATGACATTGTAAAAACAGTGTGACCGAGTTGTACAAAACCTGCTCACCAATAAACACCAGAAAGAGACAGCCGTGGAGACAGTGGAACATTAGGCAGCTAAAGAGTCAGATACGTCCCTCAGAAGCAGGAGTCGAACAACAACAACCGTTCAGATGAATGATTGTGTTGCTTGATGCACAAATATTCCTCTATGTCTACAGCTAAAGATTTTCATAATTCCATGAACGCAGATTGGTTTTTGAGTCTTTGAGTACATGCAAAAGTCACTGACTTTCCGATTCCAAGACACTGTTCTCTGCAGTTTGAAGAAAACAGGACAGTCTTGTGAAGATGCTGATAAAGCATTCAAATTAATAGCAAAACACATAACCCAACATATGGAGAAGTGCTTGCCCTGCAGAAACTTTTTCATGATTGACATTTTAACCCATATTTTCAAAATAAAACCTAATAGCTATGACTTTGACGATCATAAAGGTAACTACAAAAAGTCAGAAAACAGATTACAGAAACTCATGTAAACTTGATTCCTATGGATTGCTGAAAAATAACATAAGTGAAAAAACAGATTCCCTATTACATTTCTGACTGACCGTCTGCTCAGCAACATTTTACAATGTTTAGCGCTATGTGACGACTTGTGTTGTAAATATGCGCTATATAAATAAAATTGAAATTGAAATTGAAATTAAAAAACTTTTCCCACCTGCAGGATCTGAACATAGGCCTGGTGAGGGTCCGTCATCTTCATCCCGTTGATCTCAATGAAGCGGAAAGTTGGAATCTCGTCCACATCTGCTGCATGCTGCAGACAGCGCATCACCTCATGGACTGTGGCAGTCTTTCCTGTTCCAGGCACACCTGAGATATACATGCAACTGGAACACAACAACAATAAAAACACAAGATGGTCTAAACCATTTCTCCTGAATAAGATTGTTAAATACTTCTATTTTGTAAAAACCTAGAGTCCTACGACATATGGAACCTGAAACCTAAACTGCCGATAAAAAAGCCCGTAGAATGTTAAAGGTCTAGTTTTGATCTGTATCTTACCCTCCCGTGCCATCGATGACCTTGCTCTCCACAAAGCTGTAGATGTCCTGAAACTCCTGCTCCCTGCATGGCAGAGACTCTGGCACTGAGGACACATGCAGCCTAAAGAAAAAAATAATCATTAATACACACTTTAATAAGCGTTTAAAATCAAGCATTTCTGCAGATCGTCTGCCTGCATCACACAATAAAACCTCGAGAAGTTCAGTGTTAAAGGCAGGTCATTCTTTAGTTCTCACAGGTGATGTTCTCTCAGTCCTTTCTTCTCATCTCGGCCAAGAGTTGGTGGGCGTCTTTGTTTTGGACAGCAAAGCTATTCCCTCTTCTTTGTAAATGAGCATGCATTTTTACTGCTGACTCTGTAGCCACATTCAGTGATGCTTTCCTTAGTTGATCTTTTCTTTTCCTACTATCAGAAAGTTAAAGTCTACCACCCTCCCCCACAAAGTGATAACATTTGATCTCTGAAATAAGAGTGCACGGAAGATAACTACAGTGACCCACAACACTCCTAAGGTAGAGACTGAAAGTCTTTAAACACACCTTTCCTGTGAAAAAGTCACATAACTGATTTGCAATAGCTTTTTCAAGATTTTAGAAATAAACAGAAGTTAGATAGAGTTAGTACCTGGCTAAAACACATGGATCAAGAGTTGGCTTTTTAAATCACTTGCCAGTGTACAGTGGTTGACTTCCAGATTTCACATTGTTCCAAATTACAGCAAGTACTTAATAACCCCTTGTGTGCCAGGGTGTTCACTTAGACCAGTGAGACGAGCCTTGGTCTTGAAACCCCCCAAACCATGGAACAGTTTAGATAGTCAACATCTTTAGTGTCTTTTAAACCTCTTTTAAGAGGCTGATTTGTGGCTGTGTTATCCCCTTTTGATAGTTTATATTTTTGTATGACTGTATTTTTTCTCCCTCTGTCTTATGATTTCTGATTTTTATTTTGTCTTTAATTGGTGTGTTCAGTTCATTGTTCTTCCTGTTTACCATTTTATAACTTTGTTCAGAAAAGTGTTGCAGACATTTTTTATTATTATTTGCACTGTGGCATATCTTATAGAAGGCAGCATTAAAGTGGAACTTTAGGCCTTCTTGCGGTGGAACTGAACTCAATGCATTTGCAGATTTTTCAAAATATGCAGAATATTAATCACTGACTATTTTGATAGTCAGTTAATGTCCTAATCAATTAGTTATCAAGAAAAAATCCTGTCTTTTAATCTAAATAATAAATAAAAAAACTTTCTTACATGTACCAGACTGAAATATTTAAAACTGAACAACTGTTAGCTGACCCTAAACCAGAGGATAAAAACAAAATGAAGGTGGTTTCTATTAAGTATTTGTTAGCATGTTTTTTTGTTATTGTTCATTGTTTTTCTTGTTTACTTGCTAATGGTAATAATGACCTGTCAGATCTAATTTTCATCATTGGTAACTGAGGACTGACAGATTCACAGCAGAGCATGTAATATTTCTTTGTGTTTTTCTGTGAAACTCCAGAGCAGGCAGTATTAGATGTACCAAGGTAATGTTTTTTGGGTTTAACATAAGTCTTGCAATGACATTTTATGCTACGGGACATTTATTTTAAAAAAACAAAAACTATTTTGTGCACACTGCAAATAGCATCTCCACTTTTACAACTCTACTTAAGACACACTTGTTCACTGTGGCCTTTGGTGGAGTACAGTCCCTTTTATTGGGTCTTTAATTTATTTTGTTTATTTATATTGTTGGTTTTAAATGTTATATGCTTTTATTTATTTATTTAATTTATATGCTTTTTAAAATGTATTTACCGTTTCTGCCTCTGCTACTATAAAGCACTTTGGTAGGCCACTGGCTGTTTAAATGTGCTACATAAATAAAGCTGACATTGACATGTTTTTGAAGTAATGGGAAACTTCAGCTTAGGTCAGGGGGCCAACTGCTCTTGCTGGAAGGCCAGATTTGGCCACAAGCTGCTGTGAGTCTACCACTTAATTTCAACCTTGAATAATAGCTTCTCTAATGAATGAATATCTGAAATCAAATTAAGTCTGTTATTGTGGGAAACACTTCAGACATAACCAAGTGAATTTAAAACCATCATCAGTACTGTGTGGGGACTTCAGCAGCTCTGATGTTAACCTGGCCTTTGTAGATCAGAATGAGGGGTCAGGAACTGTTGTTTGAAATGGACTCACCTGGCTCTGGCCTCCTCCAGCACATTAGCGGGCTGTCGAGCCGGCAGTGACCTGCAGGGGATGCTGGGCGTGGCTTGTCGAGGGGTTCGTGGTGTGCCAGGCACGACCTGTTGAAACAGAAGTAATGAGTTGAGTAAACGATGACCAGATGTCCAGCTGTCTATATCTGTCAGGACTCAAACCTTCTTGCTGGGAGTCTTTCGTGGTGTTCTGGTCAAGGAGAGGGTCTTCTGTTTTGAACGTGGAGTGCGAGACACAGCTGCAGTGCGCCGGCCCTTTTTCACCAATACCTCTTCATCACTATCCAGCCCTGCCCTCTCTGCCTCATCGGCTTCATCTTCCTCACTACTGCTCCTTAGCTCCTTCTTGGATGGAACAAACTCGTCCTCATCCTCTCCATCTGAGTTCAAGTCATGCTGCTTGTCCAGAAGATTCCTGATCAAATAGACAGCAAACCTGAAATACTCTGACAATACACAAGTCATTTTTCAGAATTAATGTTTAATTAATTAAAACAAAGCAAAACAGCAAAAACTGAGCTTTCTTCAGCTGCCTTACTGTCACATACACCTAATTCATGACTCATTAATTCAGGCAACTTCTTGGTTCAAAGGAACAAGAAAAGAGATATTTAACAAAATATACTCAAAGAATCAGTAAAAGCTCACATTTTGCAGTAAATGTAATCCTAGATTGACCTATTATTAGTGTGCTTCAGTTTATTCAACAACATTCGCTGTTGTAAAGCGCCATGCTGAGTGGCAGCCTGTTGCAGTAGCTTCCATTGACCGTTGGCGTTTTTTGGTTTCGTTTGATTTTGTTTTACTTCTCTGTACTTGTTTTATCTCTATGTTTTTGCCCCTCTCCAAGTGTAGTGTTTTGTGTTTCACAGGAGCTTGGCTGCCTCCACTCATCTTGGACCACAGCGCGATGGTACCCAGCTTCAGTACGGTTCTGGCGGACAGGGCCGTTATTCCTAGCAGTAAGAAGAAGGGAGGCGGGACTGCACTGCTTGTAAATGAGAGGTGGTGTAATTCCAGTCATGTTTATGTGAAGGAACATTTCTTTGACCCAGACATTGACCTGTTTGCTGTTGGGATGCGCCTGTTTTATCTCCTGAGGGAATTCATCTCTGTCATTGTTGCTGCTGTTTACATTCAGCTAATGAGATAGTAGGTGACACTATCCACTCCACTGTGGCAAAACTTCAGGATCAACATCCAAATGCCTTCATACTCACAACTGGGGATTTCAACCATGTCGCCCATGTGCTTACTACTGTAACAGTAATTTCTTGTGTGGATCAATCAATTATTTCTATTCTACAAACACTGAAACACACTTATTGTTATAGCTCCGGCTCGTTCTGATTATAGATTCTTCTGACATGATGTTTGGCACCTAACTCATCTCACAGCTTTGAGTGTGTCTGTGTGTCTTTTGGTAGCGCTTAGTCAGTTTCAGTTTATGTGTTGTCATATACACCTGGAGAACGGACAGATAATTAATGGCAGATTAAAAAAACAAAACAAAAACTAAAAAAAAATTACGTTACTCATTAAGTCATTAAAGGAAAACGTTTAATGGAACGCAGACATCTGTGATAATTGCCCTCACTAGACGGTGATTTATTGGTATTGTGACAAAATGGCTACAACCTACAGATTTAGATTAGTGTAAAACAAGAACACAGTTTGTGGATGCTGCATTTTCCCCACTTCCATTTGATGCTTAAAATATGTGCAGAGTTCAGTACATAAATGTTATTCACATGTTCTGTCTTCAGCATTTACAACCATCAAAACTGGGCATACAAGTCTGGTTTTATGTTACAGTTTAGATACATTTTAAAATGTTTTAACTCAACTTCTCGAATTATGCTTTTGTTTTGATAATTACTATTTCTAAATAATTCCCAGGAAGAATATGTCCAGAGTAGTATTTGTGTGCATCATGTTTCACACTAACAGGGTATCAAGCTGAAAATACCTTTCCTCAAGAGCTGCAGCTGATGAGTATTTTCAGTACTGATTAATTGGTGGATACTAATTATTATGAATCAGCAAACCTAACAGTAGAAGGTCTGAAATCGGGGACTGTTTTGTCCACACAACAATTTTAGACCCAAACAATTGCAAGATGTGATATAATAATGGGAAAAGCAGTAAATCCTGACAAGCCAATAACTAGAAATATATAGTAATAATAATAAAAATATTAAAAGAAATAACAATAATATAAGAGGAGGCATAAATATCAACCAGCTGTTAACATGGCCAGCAGTTAACTCTCTGTAAGTAAACTAGTTCTTCATTGCAATAAATACATTACTCTGACAGGGACCCGAGTAAACAGTCTGCAGCGTCACCTTAAGAATGATCACACTACTAATAAAGCCAAGCACAGATGATGGGTAGAGCACGTAAACTAAGTACTGCTGTAGGAGTCAGACGTCATGGGGTAGGCTACTCACAGTTGCTCCCTGATGCGAGACGACACAAGCAGGGCCGATTTCCTTTGAGAGCTCCTCAGCGTGGCAGCTACCAGCAGCATTGGGGAGCTTTCACTGTCCTCCTCAGCTCTGTCCACAAAACACACAAACACTAAAAATTGTAAATGGTGTAACCTGTAGTATTTTATATATGGCATTTTATATGAAGCAGACAAAGCTATATTATTGAAATCATGTTGCTGTAAGTTCTTCAGAGTGAACGTCAACAGTGAAAAGCATACAAAATTATGCTTCTGTTATTTCTGAAACATTACAGTCAATTATAGAAGTCCAACAAATGTGTCTGTTCTAACTCAATAATTGGTCGAGCTAGACTGATAAGTTTCATGTTTCTGCTATCTTATCTTTTACCCGGCCTACAAACTAAAGACTTTTAGAGCCTCCATCTGCTTTAGGAAGTTGTGGCTCCTCTTTTTGCTAAAGGCAAGTAATTTCAAGGACAAGCTGGAAATCTGTCCTGGAAAACTACTTATGTACAGCAGCAGGGTTGATAGATAAGCAGATAAGGGAACTACTTGAGATGTATCCTCAGTCCTGACTTGTCTTAGAATGTTAACTGAACATAATGCTTGTCATTTCTCTTTTTTTGCTCCTGTTCTGCATTAAAAAGATCAGACTTCGAGGGTTCTCCAGAACTGTTGTCATCAAAAGCCTCTAATATCAAATAAAATACTTTTTTGAGTCAAACATTTAAGCTCCATCATGTTGCTATGACAGTAAGCCAGTTTGAACACAAACTGGCTTATGAGAATAGGCTTTTGAACAGTTTGAATACAACACAATATTTTACCACCTCTGCTGTGACTTACTGCATGTAAAGAAATCATAGTTACTACTTTCAAGTAAGAAAGAAATAACTCTCAGCCTAAACTGGTTTGAATTCAGAGAACTTGAAATGAAATTGTTGAGTTTTGTTTTTAGTGCGCTGAATGTGAGATAAAACCCATTAATGTAGAGTGTATGTACTCACAGCACGTCCAGGGCTGGGTCCTTCACGGTTTTTGGTCCTTTTCTTTGTGAAGGGGTGGTAGCTCTGTTTAAAGACATACAGGATGAGATGTCATATCAGTTTCAGTTCAACTCTTTGTGCACCTTCAAAATAACTAAGCACTCTTCATCATTTAAAGTCCAATCAGTGAGGTATGGCTGCATATTTTATGCTGTACTTCCGGGTTAAAACTGGAACACTAAGCTTCACTTTGCTTTGTAGCCTGACACCTCAAACAACATTAACCCTGGAAAAAGAAAAGAACATACACATAGTTGGGAATTAAGAGGAAAGCTTTATCCCTTAATTCCCTGACATACAACTTTGCTCCAGGACTCAAACCTCTGTAGTCTCGGTTCAGTTGAACAGGAAAATGAAGGAGTAGCGACTGGAATATAAACAGGAGATGAGGTGTTATATTTTGTTTAAGGCCCAGTCATTCATTCATTCATTTATTGCTCCTGTACTGAACCTCAGAATCTACTCCTTTATTTGTCCAATGATTTCGACACAGTTCTAATATTTCTCAATTTCACCAGGCTGTGGACACACAGTCTAAAAAAGCACTCAGTGCCTGAGCCACGGTTGCACCCGGGCTGCATAGTTTCTCCTTCGAGTAGCGTTTCTTCTCTACACTTTATCTGTGCCAGTTAACAAACTGACCTCAATCTCATTGACCTGCTGATGCCTGGAAGAGGGACCAGCGTGTCGGTGCCTTAATGCAGGTTTATCTCGTTTAAGATGTTTACATATCTTAAAGATGTTCACACATCTGGGCCGCTGTATAGCTCACTGAGTTAAGGCGTTACCACTTTGGCACAGGTCGCCAGCAGCAGTCGTGAGTTCGAGTCCGGCTCACGACCCTTGGCTGCATGTCTCTCTCCTCTCTACCCCCTTTTACTCTGTCTATCTAATAAAAAGCTTCAAAAATCTCCCCCCCAAAAATAATATTTAAAAAAAAAAGATGTTTACACATCTTTAAGCTCTGCTTTTAACCAGTTAAAAACATTTTAAATATCTTTGTTTACAGTTAAAGCCATCAAGAGGAGTGCATCATCTTTGTTTTAAACAATGTAAAGGCCTCGTTAAAACAGTTCTGTGGATTTACCCATTTTAATAGTGTAGTGGCACATAACGGAGTAACAGTATTTTGTAAAGCTTTAACATGCTGAAAACCAATTAACACCAGTTGAAAAACAAATTAAATCTCCCTAATTGTGAATTAAGCCTTTAGCAAACAATATGTATCAGTTCATCTTAGGTTGAAACATTTTAAATTCCCATTTCAACAGTATTTTAAAGGGCTTGAGTCAACATGACACACAAAACTCAAGTTTAAAACAGCTTTAAAGAATACGGCTGGTGATGACAGAGAATACTGTGGCAGTGTGTGAGCATTGACTCTGACCTGGTGGAATTATCCCTGGCAGACAACAGAGGTCCGTTCATCTTAGAGGGGGACAGTTTGTTGAGGGCAATGCCAGAAGGCAGAAGGCGGATGGTGCCCTCAGTGACGTGGCTTCTGTGGGTCTTCTTGATGGGGGTGAGCCTGTGGGTGACGGAGCAAGGCTGAGGGGTAGAGGATGACACCCTATGATCCAGCTCCTCGTCCACATGCTGACTCACGACGTCCTCATCTATCATTGACTTCTTTCCTGGACCTGGCAAAGACAAAAAACAACTATTTTAATATTGCGTTAATTATCTAAGCAGAAACTCCTAGCGTTCTCTCAGTTTCATCAACTGGAATATAATAACATTGTTGTGCCTTTAGGAAGACATGCAAAAACAAACCCAATAAAGAACAAAAACACAAAACATTGTTTGTGTTTTAAAAGCCTGTCACAAACACTCACTGTTGAGCTCCAGTTTCTTGCGGACTCCAGGCGTCCTGGCCGTTGAGTTCCTCCTCTTGGTACTGAGGCATTTTGAAGCTGACAGTTTGGTGGCGGAGTGAAGTGGTTCTGCCTCCACAGCACTGGCTTTACCTGCACTCATGGTGGCCATGCTGTAACTCACCTCCCCCAGTGACGCCCTGCACATGACAGCAGGGTCTGGAGTGGGCAGGGCCCGTCGAGAGGGGCCTCTGGAGGCAGGAGTGGCTGTTAGTGGGGAGCGTGTGGGAGAGGGGGGAAGGGAGGGTTTTGCATGGGGAAGACGGGAGGAAGCCGAAGCAGGTTCAGAAGCAGACTCTGCCAGGGAAGAGTCCACCACCCTGAAGGCCTTGGAGTCCCAGGACAGCTTGACGTACATAGTGTCTTTGTCATCAGAGTTGGGGAATGGAGCGGCACCATCCAGGTGTTTCACCTGGGAGGGTAAAGAAGAGGAATCGCAAGGGGCCATTCATTCTAAAGCATCTTTTTTGTAAACTGATTTTTTAAACTAGATTCAATCCAACAATCTCACTGAACAATTTTACTTATAAGAGGCACTCATCAGCCACATGCAAGAGTAACTGGCAAGTCACAACACAACATCAACCACCCCCTAAAGAAAGGGGCAAAGAATAAAAATAAACACCTAAAAATACTATAAAATTAAAAACACAATAACACAAAAATACACTTTGATATGAGCATCAAACATTACATGCAGAGTCTCTCCAGTCTCATCCGCTGAAGTTTGTAACTCAACTCACATGTGTCCTGTTGGCCTGATTGACGAGCGCCTAAGGAAAGCTTGCACGAAGCAGATTTGTACATGTTCTTCTGTTTTTTTAGCGATGGTATAAACTTTACTCCAAGGGATATTCAGTGAGTTGGAAAACATAGTTGCTGCGAGTGTTGTCTTAATGTTGGAGTTATAGCCAGGAGGACTGAATCACTAGTGACTGAACTGTGTCACTGTGGCATCGACAGGCTCCACCTGTGTTGAATTGGGCGAGTCTCTTTAAAGGGGGTAAACACATTTTGTGGCCATACCACCTTGTGGATGTCCAATTCGGTTAGCTTCTGAGTCAGATCTCGGAAGCTAAGCGAGGTTGGGCCTGGTCAGTACTTGGATGGGAGACCGTGAGGGAAAACCAGGAAGCCTGGGTGGATGCAGTGTGAGAGTGAGTGGTTGGTGGTGGTCGGAGGGGCTGTTGACGCAGACTGGCAGCCTCGCATCCGTCAGTCTACCCCAGAGCAGCTGTGGCTACATATGTAGCTTACCACCATGGAGTATGGAGTGAATGAATAATGCAATGTAAAGCATCTTTGAGTGTCTAGAAAAGTGCTACATAAAACCAATGCATTATTATTACTATTATTATACATGTCGTAGCTCATGGTGATGAAATGCTTCAAGCATCTTGTCATGACATACGTACATCTAGGCCCGTCCCACTGCAAACTTAGATCCTCTACAGTTTCCATGTAGAGCTAACTGGTTCACAGAGGATGCCACTTGTGGAATGTGGAGGGGCCACACTAACCGTGAATAAAAGGTTAGTTTACGGGGTTAGAGTATGTACATTTTTGAATTTTGTCACCTGCACAGGTCTGAGGATAGACTCAACGTTGACCTCGTCGTCACAGCTGCGACCTTGATAGTAGAAGATCTCCTGCGGATGAGGCTCCCTGCCCAGCAGCTTCAGTTTGCTCAAAGGCACTTCAGACACCCGCACAAACCACTGAACTACTGCCTTCATCTGCTTTCCACTCTCTAAACATACAACAGGAGACAAGGCAGATGTGATGTCTGAGTCAAGCACAAGTCTGACATATCTTAGGTCATCTGAAACATGTCTCATGTCATCCTGAGCCTGACTGGATGTTGGATGGACCAGGCAGTGCACCAGTGATGGACTATTTGCATTTGTTGTGTCTTTCCACTAATTTCTTTGGGTTTTTTCTTGGGTTTGTCACCCATCTCTGTGTGTGTGTAATCAATTGCTTTAATTTTAATTATTTAGTTTAAACATGTTTTCTCTTTTTTAAATAGATACACTTAGCTCCAGATTGAATAGAGCTGTGAACATCCATACACCACACCCCCACACAATCGCATGTAAAACTTCCTGTACACACATTTTAGTGTTACCAATATTAAATATAATATTCATATATTAGTTTTCCTTGTCAGGATTCTACAGGTAACAAGTCTTTATTCTGTGATAATAACATGTCAGTTCCTGAATTCACTATCACAACTCACCGTCACCAAACAGCCTGATGACTTTAGCCACATATGGGTTGTCTTCATCATCCCCCTCTATGAGAATGTGTTGTCCAGGATTAATGATGGTAGCCCTTGGGAGACCCTCCACACTGATGGCCAAGGAACTGACACACAATGAACAAACACCATCAGTCATGTAGGCAAAAGCTGGACTTGGACAATGAAACCGTAGTGACCACAGATGTCCCAACACACACACACACACACACACGTTTAATAGTCCTCAGTCATGGTTCCATACAACATCTACTTTTAACATTTTGGGCAAATGTGTACAAAATCCAGTTTACAAATCCAGCTTTAATATGATAATAGAAGATGTATGAATTATTTCTGCATCTAATCTATATTCGAACTATAGACCTTAAAATGGGATGACTTAGGTTAGACAGGATTAACCCATAAGAACCCAGACACATTTTTCTTTAAGCGAAAATTATGTTGGATATAAAACAGACTAGATGGACTACATAGAACACATTTCTGACATTATTGTGGCAAACCGCCCCCTGGTGTCCAAGATCTGTAGTTACATATATGTCACATTGGGCGTTTAGAGGAAATTTATTATAGATCACATGTTATTTGAAAATAAATCCACCTGACAATTTCTTCTTTACAAACACAGAGTTACCTTTTTACTGACATTGCCACAATATAAATCAAAATTACTTCTTTGTTAATAAGATTTAGCAGCAAATTTTTACTCTAATTTGTTTTACGGCACAAAAATGTGAAAACTCAACAATAAAACAGCCACATATTAGGATTACTGTCAATAATATGTTATAGCTGTAGAACACTGAGTAACTCCCATATATAGTAAACATAAGACGGTGCAAAAACAAAACACTGAGGGAACCTGAACAATTTTATCATCCACCTTTTAATTATAAACCTTTGACTGGTCCTGTAAGTACAGTATCTAAGTGTTACTGTATGTTGTCTTTATTAAACCCAATTTCACGTTTAAAATAAACATTGAAATCAGACATTGGAGAAGAGCAGAGGTACTCACCTATAATCGTAGGTTTTCAGCTTCCTATTGAAACTCAGAGGCTGTCCACGCCACCTGTACTCTCGTCTGGCTCTCAGTCTGGTAAAGTATTTCATCTTGTTTCCTCTCTGCCTCTTCTACGAGCTCGGTGAACAAAAAGACCCTTTCGAGCTGATCTGCGTCTTCTATCTGCTTTCACTGACAATCAGCTTGGAAAGAAGATTCACACAAACAGCCAGAGCCCGACACACAGAGACAACATTTCGCGCGAAAATCGCATCGCTTCCGTTTGCTTCTTCTTCTGCTGACATTTTAGGCAGACAAGACTCAGCAGAAGCGGACTGCTGCCCTCCACAGGTCATAAGTAGAACTAACAATTCTTCATTTAATACGGAAATACTCGAATAATTATGTGAACGAAGTAAATATTACTTTGAAATGAGTCCTCAAATTAATAAATGCAGGAAAAGAATATATACATAAATGTAATAAGTACATAAATAGGTCTATTGGAACAGGAATGACAAACTTAATCTTCCATACAGCGCTCCCAGATCTAGTTCCGTCTTGCAAACTTTTTTTTTTTTCTTTTTTTTGGTGTCTTAGAAGCTTTTTTATTCTTTAGTGCTTCTACCTGCTCTGGCACCCATAAAACCCCCATAGTGTTTCCAGAGATAGACTTATACAGTCAAAGCTGTATGGATCAGAACAGCTATATTAATTCACAGATTTTTGTTCATACAGCACATCATGAATCAAACTATGAAATAACACATATGGATTTAATTAATGAGAAAAAAGAGCAAACACATAAATATTTGTTTAAAATGTGAGATCATTGCACCTTTTTCTTTGATAGCAGTTTTTGCTCACTCTTTTAAAATTTCACATTTAGGTTCTTCCTCCAGTTTCCACTGATTCAATGTCCATTTCTTGTGTTCCAGGGTCCCAGTAGTCCTGCTCTCCTTCTTGGTCACTCGTAACAGTGGTTTATTTGCAGTTCCACCTTGAAGGCCTGATTAACGCAGTCTCCTCCCTACAGTTGATGTTCAGATGTTTCTGTTACTTGAAGGTAGAAATTATTTGAGTTCCAATCTGAAATTCTGTTAACTGACAATCATTGAGGCTCTAAGTCTAACTAAGTTCTCTTCTGCAGCAGAGGGAACTTCCTTTACTGGGGTTGTCCTCAACTGAGCCTGTTTGATTTCAGTCTTTAATAGTTTTTGCATTTGAAAAACTTTCTTGAAATTTTCTGGGATGACCGATTCATGGTTTAAACAAATAAATGAATGTCATAACTTGCATCTAGATAAAATGCCTGGAATGGTGAAGCAAAATAGAACGAGAAAATTTGCTGATCAGCACAGGTTCTATAATGGCAAAATATTATATATTCATGAAAACTCCACCTATCGCCATTGCTTTTTATGATGAATTTGTCCCTGAAATCCCTAAAATGCATAAATTTTAAATTTACTGAAAAATGTGAAACTGAAAAAATTAAGAGAGTCTGCTTTTACTGGCTCGTGGTCTAAATTGAAGGTCAGTCTATTACTATTTAAGTTGTTTTTTAAATCCTAGTTTTGTCATTTATAATTTTATATTTTCCAGACCTGACAGACAGATTTATGTTGTGGTAAAATTTAGCTGTCATCACGATTTTGTTTTATAAATAAAATCCTGGTATTGGGTTTGAACTAACAAAAACAATGTGGATGTTACCATGTTCAACACTTGAGCACTTTGTTATGTGTATATATATATATATATATATATATATATACATATATATAAATTTGCTTGAATTGTTTTTATTTTTTAAAGTATTTTTATCTATCTTTTTAACAATTTTTATTCTTATTTGCATTGCTAGTTGTTGTGTTCTTCCGTACAAATTTCGTTGTACTTCTGCACAATGACAATAAAGTCTCTTTATCTTTATTATCTTTATCACCTGGAGAGAAAAATAGGAAATGGGGAAAACGCTTGTTTTATTTTGAAAGCCAGAGGAAGTGGTTGCAGTTTTTCAGTGGAACTTAACAAAGAAGTAGCATCAGCAGCAGCTGCTGCAGAAGCAAGAGAAAAGCGCTGAAGGCGGCAGTGGAGCTGAACGTTTCGGAGAAAAAGTTCTAATTCAGTCTTCTGCATGAAGATGGACTCTGTGGCGGCAGAAATAGACGGAAGCGTGATGGAGGGAGTGAGTACTCTAACTTTGTTCACAGGGCAAATTATAGGAAAACCAGCTGTTGTTCGGTGCTGCTAACATGCTAACACAAGCCTAACAGCAGCGGTTAGCTGCAGGTTCTGACCACACTGGATTCGGTTCTGTTTCCTCGCAGGGCGGACAAATCCTAAGAGTCTCAGCCGCGCTCAGCTGCATCACTGGGTCATCCATCAAAATCACCAAAATACGAGCCGGCAGAAGCACACCGGGGCTCAGGTGAAGTAGCGCGCACCTGCTAGCAGGCTAATGTTAGCCTATTCATTGAGTTGGTTCATCAGCTAACTTACTCAGCACATATCAACAGTTCCAAACCAGCTACTTTGTCATGTTGACGGTCTTTTATCTACATCACATTGATTGCAACGATTTGTTTAAACCTCCCGGCTTCATCTGGATACTGATTTAACAAACTTTAGCTCGATACAGCTTCTGTGGAGGAACAAGACGCTGACCACTGTCCACGAACACACGATAACCTCTGAAACGTTTCTCCGTCTCTGTGCTGCAGTCCTCCTCCAAGAGCAGCGTGGCCAGGCAGCTGTGAACCCATTAATTAATTAATCTTATTGATTAATTTTGCTGCTTGGTGGATTATATTACATGACATTCAGCTTGCAAAAACCCACCTCAGTCCTGTTTTACTAACACTTTGCTTTATCATCAGGTTTAAACAATGCCAGGTTTGGGCACTTTTATAAACGCATATCTTCTTAGGGTTTTCTCTCAAGTACTGCTCTGTCATATAACTGGTTTAATGAAGTACTTAGCAATCGCTGTTTACAGAATAGCAGAAACATTAGAACATTATATTTTAAGTGGAAGTTGTTGACAGTTTTATCAAGTGCTGTTTTTATGTCTGTGGTGTGTGTGTTCAGACCGCAGCATCTAAGCGGCCTGCAGCTGGTCTCAGATCTATGTTCTGGCAGTCTGCAGGGAGCTAGCATCGGCTCCACAGACATCAGTCTGGCTCCAGGAAAGATCCAGTCTGGAAACCACACTGCCGACACACAGACAGCAGGGTGAGACTATATTACTGATTGTGCTGCTGTCTGTCATTAAATTGTAGTTGTTGATTTCTCTATTTTAAAGACTGTATGTCTATATAATCTGTGTGTGTGTGTGTCAGGAGTGTGTGTCTGCTGCTGCAGGTAGCTCTGCCTTGTGCTCTTTATGCTGATGCTGCCTCACAGCTCTGTCTGAAAGGGGGAACCAATGCAGAGATGGCTCCTCAGATTGACTACACCCTCAAGGTATTTGGTCTGCACACTTTATAGAGCACGGTGGGTGTGGATGATCTTAATTTGACATATGATCTGCTTTTCAAAGGAGCTGCAGAGATCATGTTGTTAAGGGTGCAATATATACGTTTTTTTTAAAACTTCAGTCTCTGCTAACCTGAAAACCCTAGCCCATTCTGTCTCGTGTTCCCTACCTGCAGACTGACCAGGTTGCTGTTCTGGTGGTCCTCAGTGTCATTCAGCTGCCTCTCCAGTGAGTCTTGGACTTAATTCCAGATTTCCACTGTCTCGGGCTGTAGCTGGCTTTGGTGTGAGCTACAGGGCCACTCCAACCAGAATGTGCTGCAATTGGGGAACTCATTTATGTGCTGCTATGCCTACCTTACTGAGGCTACGGAGAAGAATAAGGTCACCACAAATGAGATGAGATGAGACAGCAGTCTCCTGTCTCATCTGTAATGAGACAGGAGACTGCTGCCACCAGCTGCTGTCCTGGAGTCTGTCCACAGGACAAGAGACTCACTAGAGAGCTGGCTGAATGATATCGGGGACCAGCACAATGGCAACCTGGCAGCTTGTTTTGTAAACAGTAGACAGCATAGTGAAATAGAATAGCTGAGCAAACCAACTTGTGAATAAAATCAGAGCAAATCAGAATACAGAGATGTGTGAGTTGGACCTTTCCATAACTAACAGAGGAGAGTGGATCAAAGCAAGAGAGAGTGACCCACCTCCCAGAGAGTACTGTCTGTGTACATTGATTGTACACATGGAACACGGTTCACTTTGTCATAAATCTGCTAAGTCTGGAGGGATCATTGTTTAAAGCTGGGGTAGGCAGCATTTTAGGGGCATAACTTTCGTACTAACCTTTCCGCAAATTCTAATAGAAGTGGTCTGAGAGCACTCTCTTCCTGGCTCAGTTTTCAGGCTTTAGAAAATCTAGTAGACTCTGACTAATTAAACGTCTTTTTACCCAGGACAGGTGAAATAGCGTATAGAGCAGTGATGTATCACATTGGATACTAGATTTCTGTCCACCTCAGCTTTAGCCCTCTGAACTTGAAAGCCTGACAGACATGTTTTAAAAAGCCAGAGCCAGAAAATGTATTAATCTTCATGACAGTACTTATAGTGACAAATTACCCAAAAATGTGCTTGAACATGACATTTACATGTCTCAGTGAAAAAGTAGGATGTCTCTAAAAATAGATGCTATCTTCCTGGAGTTGGTGTTCAGAGCAGTTTGAAAATGTGGAGCCACCATTTTTTTGTCCAGTATTGGTAACCCCAATGGACAATGGAAACCTTTTTTTGACATGTTTATTCTATTGTTTGTTTGTTTGTTTTATTACAATTTAAAATAAATAAATAAAGGCATTTCACTGTCACATTTGTCTTTTGAAAAATGATTTATAGCTTTATAGCTATGTCATATTGGCCAGAAGACATTTTTGAGTTGCCTGTTTTTTCTCCCTCAGGTTTTTAAACCCATTGTGGAGAGGTTTGGAATCCATTTTGACTGTGACATCAGAATGAGGTCGGTTTACAGAGTAGAAGAAGAAAAACAAAGAAATGTGTGTATGCCAGCTGTGTCTGATTGTAGCGTGTGTGTTTGTGTATCAGGGGTTTCTACCCTAAAGGTGGTGGTGAGGTGATGGTGACAGTGAATCCAGTCAAAGAGCTGCAACCTGTCACCATGACAGAGAGAGGAAACATCACGAAGATCCACGGCAGAGCGTATGTTGCTGGAGTCCTGCCCTTCAAAGTAAGGTTCACTCGTCCACACATTACTGCTCTTGTGCAGTTGAGTTACACAAAACTTGTCAGTGGACAAGCAGATTAAGATGAATAGATTAAGTTTTAAAACAAAATGTTTCCCATCCTGTGGAGACTTTAATGAGATGATAGATTATCCATAATGAACAATTATAGGGATTAAATATTTGGCTTCACGTCATGAAACAGGTGTTTGCTTTCCAGCATATAAAGTGGTCTCAGAATGATAAACAAGTTGTTAAAAATGTATTTTCATCTTCATATACTGAGAATATTTTTTGTTAGAAAACTAATTAGTAAAGCAAAGAATTCAAGATGCAGTTCTGAAGAATTAAAAGAATTATCAGTTTTCTTGACAGCTGACCTTTTCATTGTGTTGAGTGTAGTATTTTTAATCTTTTCGTCTGTCGTCGCTATAATGTTGCCTGTGGATTTTATTGTGTTAATATATTTTGTAACACAAATGAAGCTAGGAAAAATCACACACCAAAACTTCAAATTGAATTTTTTTGTTCTTTGTTTCCCCAATTTATTTACCTTTAATTAGAACTGGACAATAAAATGTGTCTCACAAATCTTATGACTAAACACACATACAATAAAATAAAACATTTACAAGAGACCTACTGTAAAACCTCTATAAGAAGTTTGAAATAAAATAATCAAAGAAATACTACAAAAAGTAAAAGATACGGCAATGGCACCCAGTGAACAAACAAAACACAGTCACCACACTGCCCTGTATAATCCTCTGTGCCAACACATATTGCAATAACAAAAAGCAGTTACAGCTGTCTCATTTTACCCAGAAAACAATACAGACATTCATATTTCATGGAAAGAACAACATAACACGATATACTGGAAGTCTACTACCTAGCAAATGGACATTTAGCTCTGGCGGTACACATGCAGTGTTTTCATTCTCGTAAACAAAACAGAAAGTGGATTTTCAGTGTAAATAACATAAAACTTTACCACTCTGTCACTATATTTCATCAATAAATCTCCTTATGGGATTAATTAGATTCTCTTCCCATCCACTGCCACCTCTGTTTGAACAACTTCCGGTATTTTTTCACTTAGACTTCAAAACACACTTCAAGGCCACATGAATGCAACAGCAGTAGGGCGCCCCCTGCTGTCCAAAATGAAAATCAGCAGAAGAATCAGAATCATGTTTATTGCCAAGTAATTTTTACATTACAAGGAATTTGTCTTGGTCTGTTGGTGCAAACAGTTAAGATAGCAAGAAATAAAATAACACTAAGAATATAAAGAAGAATATAAAGAAGAGCTACAAACAGTGGTTTTTCATCTATTTGATTATCTGTGTTGACCAGCTGGTTCCACAAAGTCTGACTACTTTTTAATGTATCAACTGTAGGCGTGATCATGTTGACTGTAGTTTTAGTATTTTTTGTGTTTTAATTGTATTGACAATATTTTTTACTTTCAACTGTTGGTTTTATCATGTCAGCTGTAGTTTTACGTTTTGTTCACTGTAGTTGTTGTTGTTGTTTTAATTGTAGTATTTTTTCCTTAACTTTGTCCTTATCATGTAGCTTTATGTTTTTGAATCTACTGAGTTCACTTCATTGATGTGTTTGTTGTGGACACTGTCATTGTTTTTTATTATTTGTTGACTGCAGTTTAATTGTATTGAGTGTAGTTTGTTTTGAACATGTCAACTGTAGGTTTAGTTTTTTGTTGTTGTTTTTATTATGTCTTTTGTGACTGTAGATGTGTGTGTCTTTATTGAGCTGACTGTAGTTTTTGTGTTTGTCTTCAGTTGGCCAAAGACATGTCGGCTGCTGCTGTTCGAACCATTAGGAAGGAAATCAAAGAACTTTACATCAACATCCAGCCACTTCAGGAGAAAGAAAAAGCCTGTGGAAACGGGAATGGCATAATGTAAACAGAATAACATAATTGTTATGATTGAACATGAGGGACGTTGAATTGCAACTGAGTAAAATTTGGCAAAAGCTAAAAATATGAACAGTTCAGTAGCTTTTTAAAAAAAACTTAATTTTATGCATTGTAGTTTTCCAGGTATAGCCTTAACTGTAGAGTTTCCACCATGTAGTGAATGCCGCATATTTTTTACTGTTGTTATTAATGAAATGGTTGTCTTTAGCAGTTCTTCTGATTGGTCCTTCTCCTGCCTGTTTCAGAATCATCGCAGAGTCATCAACGGGTTGCCTTTTTGCAGGTTCAGCTCTGGGAAAGAAAGGTGGGGTGGTCATTTGAGCTAGCGAGTGTAAAAGTTGCACTGAATACTGATACACAACAAGCCACTGAAACTTAACACTGACACAAAGCTAATTCCTTTATCTTGAAACTTAAATGAAAAGGCTTTTTTTACATTTACTTCTATCACATGCTACACTTCTAGAACTTCAATCAGAAAAGATCTTTGATATCAAAGTGGGCCAATCATGTTCAGTAGAACACAGGTGACAGGTGTACGTGGCTGTAGTTCAAAGTGCAGATGGCCAAGTAAACCAGTACTATCAACACTCACCTGTGCGTGTTTCAGGTGTGTATGCAGATAAAGTTGGTATTGAAGCTGCTGAGATGTTGCTGAGAAACATCAGACACAACGGCTGTGTGGATGAATTCCTTCAGGACCAGGTGAGAGACGCACTTGCTGATACACACCGTGTGACCTCCCTGTGACCTCCTGTAATTTCTCTGTGACCTCGTATCCTCCTCAGCTCATAATCTTCATGGCGCTAGCAAAGGGGACGTCTCGGATTCGTACCGGTGCTGTTACACTCCACACACAGACGGCCATTCACATTGCAGAGCAGCTGACTCAGGTCAGGAACAAGTCACAGTGTATACACAGTACTCTTACAGTGCATACAAAGTATAATTTATTACATTAAATATGTGCATACATAAAAGAGTTTGGACCCTCTGCTGCTTTATTTCATCTCAAAACTTCTCAAATTTTGTTGATCCCTTTGACTTGTTGGGCCGACCTTTCAGGGAGGTGAAGAACTGGTGGTGACAAAGCTGGTTCTCTGTTTCAGTGGTGAAAATTTCATTGAAGTTGTTGATCAGTCAAATTAAACTTGGGACTTCTCCAAAAACCTTTTGGAGAAGAAAATATGTTTTCAGAGAATGAATTGTAATTATTGTGCTGAAAATAAGATTTGATTTAAAAATCTGATTTGGTCATGTGAGACTTATGTGCTCTTGGTTGGGTCTCAGTTGGACAAATATGTTTTTACAGTATGGGCTGCACCAAATGAAGCTGTTTGTACAGCCACTGATGTAACTATTATTGTGTTTCTTGTTGTTTTTGCAGGCAAAATTCACAATAACAAAGTGTGAGGACGAGCTGAGCAGTAATGTCACCTACATCATCGAATGTCAAGGATCAGGAGCAGCTAACCCCAACCTGTAGCTGAAGACGCACACATTACCACACATTGTACACACATACACACACGCACACTCTGATCACACTCTGTCTCTCTACTGGACTCGGTAGCTGCTCTTGACATGGCCGACCCTCTTAGCTTGTCTCTCTCAGGGTTTTTCCTTAAATACTGTAATAAAAAATAAAACTCTTGCCAGACTAAATGATTGTTTCAGATGTTTTCCATGTACACTTAAATTTCCTTGTTTGCCAATATAATCTGACTTTAAGTCAAATTTACAATAGACTAAGTCAAGAGATGAAGACATTTTGCTTTTCCCATCAGGATTATGACAATTTGTCAAATTTCAGACCTTCAGCATTGTAGTTATTAAATCAAAGTTATGACTTTAGGTCAAGGGTGTAAAAGACTACTCAAGACACTTACGACATTATGACTTTTTTAGTTGAAATTCTTTTTTTTTGGTTAACACTGGGTCTTTAAATCTGACTTTTTAAATCAAAATACAAACTTCTTAGGTCAAAACCTTGACATGCTAACCAACGACTTTAGGTTAGATTATTACCTTTTGGATCGAAAGTCATACATTTGATAAGGTTACTAGTTGGTCCAGATTTCAGCTTTTTAGATGAAGATTCTGAGTGACTTCAGGTTAAAAAATTCTTTGAGTCCAAATTATGAGGAACTGATTCAAGATTTTAGCTTTTGTGGTCGGGATTATGACATGTTTTTCTTACGAAATGAAAATGGTGACTTTTAAGATCAATGTGCTGAGATATCAAATTAAGACTTTAAAAGCAAGTTTATTGAGGCTGACATTATGACATTTTAGTCAAATTCTAATACTTAATCAGGGTCATAACCTTTCAGAATTAGAAATGATAACTTTTGCTGGTCCAGATAAGATGGACACTGATCAGTCATAACATAAAACCAGCTGCCTAATATTGTTGACTTCCCCTTTTGTTCCCAAAATGGCTCTGGCTCATCAAGGCCCGGATTCCACAGCCCTCTGAAGGTGTCCTGCGGTATTAGGGACACCAAGACGTTAGCAGCAGATCTTTTAAGTCCTGGAAATTGCAAGGTGGGGCCTCCATTGTTCACACTCGTCTTTCTACCACATCCAACAGATGCTAAATCAGATTGAGATCTGAGGATTTTGGATGCTGAGTCAACACTGTAGTCTTGGTCATGGTTTTTTTTTCAATTTAGTTTTATTTATATAGCGCATATTTACAACATAAGTCGTCACATAACGCTAAACATTGTAACAAGAACAGAAAACAGAAAAACAGGAAACGGAAAACCCAACAATCCAAAGATGCTTTTGGATTCCCTATGAGCAAACAATCAATCATCGAGTTCCTCAAATCATTCCTGAACAATGTTTGCAGGGTGCTTTGAGCATTACCCTAATGCAAGAGACTACTGATACCTGGGAATACTGCTGCTATGAAGGGATGTACGTGGTTTATTTAGGAAGGCATGAAGTAAAGTAGCATCCACATGAAGGACACAGGACTCGAGGTCTCCAACAGACCATTGTTGAGAGCATGACACTGCCTCTGCCGGCTTGCCTTCTTCCCATAGTGCATCCTGCTCCCATCTCTTCCTCAGGTAAACAATGCCCACACTCTTAGTCATCCACAAATGGAAAATGATGTCAATGTAAAATTTTCATTTGTATGGAAGCCCATTCAAGTCACAAACTTTTTGCACTCAAACAACAATAATGCAGATTATTTTCAAATGTTTACATATTCACAACATGTAATTGAGTTACATTTATTAATTATCTAGACAGCAATTCTGTACAAGATGTTTGCGTAAATAGTGGAATACACTGCAGGCCTGTATCCATTATTTGTACTAAATGAAGATAGGAGAAAGTCCAAAATGAATAGCAGAAGTTACCCTGTAAAAATCTTTCAAAAAATGTGAAGTCATTGTAAAAACTGCACAGTTCTGCTTGATTCTAATTTACTCAATCTATTTTTGGAAAATAGATCTGACTAAGAGAGTACCCTCATAAAACAAACTAAAATGAGACAAAATCCAGTGAAGAGGCATTAGCGAGGGTTTGTTGCAGGATGATGATGTTTGAGTTCATCTGCAGAGACGTTCTTCAGACTATATTTTAGTTGCTTTCTGCCTGATAATGTGTGCTGAGTCTGTATTTAGTCTACTAACGTGTGCTGAGCCTTTATCTCATCCTAGATAAGGGCAGGAGGGATCTGTGCCCACGCCGTCACATCATCCAAACTCTGGACTTGGTCAAACTCTGGATTGCTATTGAAACTCATTTTTCTTGCTTAGCCTGTAAGGAATTTTAATGTGTTTGTTATGTGTGACAACTTATTTCTATTCATTTATTTCTTTTTTTAAATCTGTATAAATATTTATTCTTCTTTACTGTCCTATTTGATTTCTTTTGTCTTTACTTATGTTTTAGTTATCTGCTATGTGTAAAGCACTTATGTAAGCTTTGTAAGTGCTTTTGTAAACTCTGTTTTAAAAGTGCTATACAAATGAACTATTATCATGATTCATGTTAATAGGATAACTGAAACAGAGTTTACATTCAACAGATTGAGAAAATCTGTTTGTAGGGTCTTTAAGTTAATTGGAGGCAGCAAGTATTAATAAGCCCTTTTTTAAAGATTTTATAGTACTGCTTCTAGTTGGACATTCTAATATATGGCAAACAAGTGAAGGAGCTGAACAAAAGGACAAAAAGACAAAACTGAAGAATTCAGTTGAAAGAGTGAAAGTTGTCTGAAAGTTTGTGAATTTAGCCTATAATTTTAAGGCATGATAAAACATGATTTGATATGATTAAAACTTTTTCCATTTTTGTAAACCCTTTAAGACGATTGATTCTGGGTTATTATTTTAAATTTTGAGTCGTAGTTATGAATATTTCTCAATTTGAATTTAATATTTAGTCAATTTCATCTCAACAAACTAACAAAAAACGTTCAGGTGACCTGTGAAAATGCCATCTTTAGTCAGGGCTCTCAGTGTTGCAGCTTGTCCAGAAACTTGTGTATTTCTCCACACATTTGATTTCTGTTTCTGTCTCTAATCTTTTCCAGATTTCTAATACTGTTTTCACTGTAGGAAGACTGATGAGGTATTGCGGCTGCCTTCATGTGAAATTCTATCGACTTGTGGATCTCTTTTCGATTGAAATGTAAATGTTTTGCATAGGAGTTGTAAAGCATCTGTGCCTCTTCAGGATCCAGTTCACTTTGTAGCAGTTCCTGATATATCTGGTCAGCTGCAGCTTGGGTGATATCTGACTTTGCATATATATATGCAAGAGTTATTTTCATTTTAAATGAAGAATGGGGATAAAGAGAAATCACTTCTTTGCAGAGACTGATGGCTCTGTTGATCATACTGTGCTCCAGAGGGTTGTCCTTCTGAGACAAGATCCTCCATTTGTAGCATGTTGCAGCACATCTCTTCAGATAACGTGCGTCTGGATGTCTTTCCAGAGCCTCCCCTGCCAAATCAATAGCTTCATCCATAGATACATATCTTCTGTACAGCCTTAGTAATGGTTTGATCCCACTGTAGCT
Organism: Dascyllus trimaculatus; assembly: GCA_024666655.1. Taxonomy (NCBI): domain Eukaryota; kingdom Metazoa; phylum Chordata; class Actinopteri; family Pomacentridae; genus Dascyllus; species Dascyllus trimaculatus. The sequence goes on from JAMOIN010000473.1 coordinate 1,046,592, forward strand.
GCTGACTGGCTTCCTTAAAACCTTTCGAGCCAGCTCACGTGCTTCATATTCAGTGTTTATTCCTTTGTCAGCACAGGCCTCAAGGTAAAGAGCAGCAAGGTACAAGTTCGCCCGATCCTGTTCTTTGGTAAGTTTCATTTTCTCCAAAATGTCAGGCCCCAGGTTTCTGTTTTGGTGACTACAGGCATTCACTAATGCTATGACATGGCTGGTCTGCCACTCCACGATGCCTGGCTGCATCCTGATGGCTCTCTGGAAGTACTCTGCAGCCAGCAGGTTGTTGTCTTTGCCAAACTTCATCAGGGTCCAGGCTTTTTCAACATAAATCTCTGGATGGAGCTCATTGGGAGATGGCGATGCATATTCATTTATCAGAGCATTGACCTTTGATATGTAACCCTGACTCTGCGCTCGTTCTCCCACGTGGTGGTGCAGCCAAGCTAGGTTCCCATAGCTCACCACCAACCACTGACCTTCATCTGAAACTGTGTTTCTTATCTGGCGGAAGGCCTCTGTGGCTCTATTGAAGAAACGATGGGCATCTTCGATGAAGCCCAGCTGGCAGTGGATGAATCCCTGCAGGTTGTAAATATGCCCCAGCCAACTGTATCCCTCCTGGGTGCCAATGTCCTCCAGATTGTCCCTGATATGGAGAAGTTTAGACCTGCTAGAGTCCAGATCCCAGGTGAAGTGGCACTGCAGAGCCTCCAGTTTGGATTCCAGACTCTGAGTAGCACTGATGGAGAAATGAATATGGATAATTTTGAATTAGATATCTACAATGAAGTATTGTACCATGCTCTGTGGTGTATTTTGTTTAGATAATTACTGTTCATCTCATGTGAAAGGACAGGAAGACAAAAAGGAAGGGAACAAAGGAAGGAAGTAAAGGAAGACCAGTTTGGGAGAGAGGAAGGGAAGGCGGGAAGGAAGACAAAGAAATCAAGAAAAGAAGTGAGGAAGGAAGGAAGGAAGAAGGGAATGACAGCTGGAACTGAAGGAAGGAGGATAAGGAGAGAGATGGTGGAAAGAAAGAAAAAAGAAGGAAATAGAAAGCAGCAATGAATTATTAAGAAGGATCGCAGGAAGTAAAATTAATGCATCACAAAGAGTAAATACAAATATAGAGGGAAAGAATTGATCATTCAGTCAGACTTCGCTTGTGTAACACTCTTTATACATACAACACAAAGTGCTTCACAGAACAAAGATAATTTTAAAAAAAATCCACCCATAAACACTTTATCATTAGTGTAGGTCTCAATAAAACATGGACTGAGGAAACACAAATAAACATAAATACCATTAAGAGAAGACAGAGGCAGGAAAAGCCAATAATTCAGTGGAATACGAAAAGAGAAGTTAACAGATACGATAGATGAGAAATGTTGGAAGAACTGAAAAGTGGGGGAAAGGAAATAAAAAAGGTAGACAAAAAAAGAGAAGTAAGAAGAAGACGACCCAAGAATAGAGGAAAGAAAGAACAGTAACATAATTCTAAAGGAGGAATGGAGGATACAATATTTTACAGGAGAAGCTGCTCACCTCATCATGCAGCGGTGACCTGGACTCAGAGCTCGCTAAACACCACTGGTTTCTATTCTTTATGTAGCCACTATTTTAGGTGTGGCACCATAAAAGTCAGTAATGTTCAACTTGTACTGTTGTAAATGATGTGATATTGAACACCAGGCTTGAACTCTGAGCAGCGTCCCAGGAACAGAAACATAAAGTCACATGTTTGTTACACTGAAAAAGTTCAGCTAGTCTTTACTTAGATCTACAGTATGTTCTGGTTCTAAACAGAGACAACGAATAATGGATTATTTAAAAAATATATTTAGTTATGCTCAAATGGAGGTCATAATCTTTAAACACAAAATGATCAGCTGATTTTGCTGTTTACTGGGAAACACTTACAATCATCTGCTGCTCTGTTTTGTTTTTTATTTAAACAAACCATGCCATTGTCTTTGCCTGTATTCAAGAAAATGAAAACTGACTGCACAGTTTATCTTTTGAATCTTTTGCTGGGGTAGGATATGTCAAACCTTTATAGATTAACATTCTAAAGTGTAAGTGAAGTCATATGTGAAGTCTTTTTTTAGTCTAAAGGTCATGTTGGGATGAGAGCAGACCAGCCATGGAGCTCATTAACATGTGACCTATCCTCAGAACTAGACTTCCCTTTGATCTCAGCTACACACCTGTAAAGTTTCCTGGCTGTAGCTTGCATGGTTGTGATTGTATGGCCCACAGCATTCGTGAAAACCACACTGTACCATGACAAAAGTCTGACCCAGCCTTGGTAATAACATTCTGAGTGCAAATTAAAGTTTTCCTGGCTTTAAACAGTGAGTTGGGCCACTTTACATTTGTAACAGTCCAGACACAGAGATGTGGAATTTAAAGGCAAGGCAAGTTTATTTGTATAGCACATTTTCAGACAAAAGGCAATTCAAAGTGATTATACAGAAACAAGAGCAAGAAGACCAAGTTTACAACACAACACCGGCAGTAAAAGCAATTAATAAAACAAAAATAAAAGACAAAATTATTGAAATAGTAATAGAATAAAAGTCACAGTGCAGTGTAAGATAAGTTTGATTTAATAAAGGCAGTTGTAAAAAGAAAAGTCTTTAGCCTTGATTTAAAAGAGCTGAGAGTTGGAGCAGATATGTGGGGCATAAAAACTGAAAGCTGCTTCTCCATGTTTAGGTTTAACTCTGGGGACCGAAGGCAGGACTGTTCCTGAGACAACCTGAGAGGTCTGGATGGTTCACAGTGAAGCAGTAGGTCAGAAATGTATTTTGGCCCTAAACCATCAGTGCTTTATAAACCAACGTCAGTATTTTGAAATCAGTTCTTTAGCAGACAGGAAGCCGGTGTAAAGACCTCAGAACTGGAGTGATACGATCCAGTTTTGGACTCAAGTAGCAGCGTTTTGAATCAGCTGCAGCTCTCTGATCGACTTTTTGGGGAGAATATCTTGTGATTGACCATGCCGAATGCAGCACTGAGATCCAGTAAAACCAAGACTGACGTTCTGCCATCATCTGTGTTTAAATGGATGTCACTGAAGACCTTAATGAGAGCAGTCTAAGTGCTGTGGTGAGAACAGAATCCTGGTTGGAAAACATCAAAACAGTTGTTTAATGTAAAGAAATAGTTCAGCTGTTGAAAAGCAGCTTTTTCAGTGATTTTACTCAAGACTGGGAGGTTTGATACCAGCCTATAGTTGTTCATTAGTGACATGTCCAGGTTGTTCTTTTTTGAGAGTGGCTTTATAACTGCAGTTTTCAAGGCCTTTGGGAAGACACCTGAGAGAAGAGATGTGTTGACAATTTGTAAAAAGCTCTGAGGCCATGCAGTTAGAAACATTTTTGAAAAGGCCTGTTGTTAAAATATCAAGGCAGCAGGAGGAGGATTTCAAATGTTGATTGATGTCCTCCAAGTTTTTGTGGTTGATCAGATAAAATTGTGTCATGGCGTTTAAAGTGATTTTAGGTGGACACTGGGACAACACATACCCTGTACCCGATATGGATGTCATTACAGGCTGTGGTAGATAGATGCTCATGGACTACTGACACGGTAGGGTTTGTTAGTCTGTCGACAGTAGCAAACAAGGCACATACATTGTTGTTCTTGCAAATGATGTCAGAGAAGAAGGACTGCCTCGCTTTCTTCAGTTCCAGATTATAGATGTGAAGTCTCTCTCTGTAGATGTCATAATGAACTTGAAGATTAGTTTTTCACCACCTGCATTCAGCTTTTCGACACTCTCTTTTTTCTGCTCTGACCAGCGTGGCATTTCTCCATGGAGATTTTTCTCTTACCAGAGACAACCTTCACTTTAGCAGGTGGAATGACGTCAACAACATTTGTAATTGTAGAACTAAATTTATCTACAAGTTCACTGACTAGAACCCAGGGGAGTGTTTGTGTGTGTGTGTGTGCGTGTGCGTGTGCGTGTGCGCGCGCGTGCATGCATGGGTGTGTGTGTGTGTTGGGGGGGAGGGGGTGTAAAAGAGAAAGCCTGGTATACCGTTTTTTTGATAACCATTGTTTGAAGGTTTGTGTGCAGGGAGATGGTGCTCTCAAAGAAAACACAGGAATGATCAGAGAGAGCAACATCAGACACAACAACCTTAGAGATGTTTAAACCTTTGGAGATGAGTAAATCCAGAGTGTGGACCTTATCGTGTGTAGACTGCGTCACATGCTGAGTCAGTCCATACTTAAGGACACAACACAGTTCTTTGGTTTTTCTTTATCTAAAGAATTGTCAACATGGATGTTAAATTCACCGACGATTAAAACAAAGCCAAGGTCTACAGCAGCACTCACAAGGAAGAGCATTTGACCACCTGATGACCTCCACTGTACATGTTAAGAATCTACAGTAATTCATTATTTTTCAAAAAATGACAAAAATAATTTGGTAAGGACTTTCTGTGACAGTAACAGTTTATGGTCACATGATAAAAAGCAATTAGAATTTGTTGGCTTTGAGGCATAATGAAGGGCACTGGTCATTAGATTCTGTCAAAATCAGTCAATCAAGAGAAAATTGTCCAACCTTTTGATAATGAAAATAATTCATGGCTGGAGCCTCACAGTACTTTCTTTCTGTGTTAATCACTTGAAACACAACAATTAGTCACATTATGTAGCAGAGCCAGCTCACCCATTCGACAATATAAGCAAATGCTAAGAGTGCCGTGGTCTCCAGGAGGCGCCACAAAATCAGGAAAATATTCACCTTCAATATAATTATATTAAAACTAGTTATTACTATTAACTCTTAAAATGGAAAAGCTCACAGTGCTTCAAATGTAAAGCAATGCACAAATAATAATACTACAAAGCAATGCTATTGGATTTCTTTTGTAAGTGTATGTAAATCGCCAATGGAGGGGACATAAAATCTCACCTAGGGCGCCACATTGGGTATGGCTGGCTCTGTTATTTAGAATCAGATGTTGTGGAGTCAATATAGGGCTTTTGCTGGGCAATTAGTTCTTTGGTGAGCTTCCAGTTAAAAGCATAAGGCAGCCTCGCCATCTGAAATCACAGAAAGTCCTTTACAGTGAAGTTGCTGAAATGTTTCAGTGTGAAAAGACAGAGCACATCCTGAAATGTTAGGTGTCTAGACTGAGCAACAATACTTACTTAACAAGTAGACTAAATATGTGTTTTGTTCATACATAATGTAGCTGCGTCTTACATGTGTGTGTAGGCTTTGGTTGCTTGCATTAAAATGATGAAACACATTTGAGCCATGAGCCTATGTATGGACAATTTTGTAATAAGCTGAATCTGTTTTGGGAGGTTTAATGCTAAATTTGATCTAAGCAGTTTTAAAAGCATCATGTACTACTAGTCCCTTGCATAGTGAATAGGATTAGAGCATCTACTTGAGATAATCGGGTGCACAAAAGTGTCGCCAGCAATGATTTCCTTATATTTATTATATTTATTGTAGTTACTGATTTTATTTATTGTCTCACACCCATGCACTTTTAGGCTACATCTCAGAATCAGAATCAGAATCTTATTTATTGGCAAGTAATTTTTACATTACAAGGAATTTGTCTTGATCTGTTGGTGCAAACAGTTATAAAGTTTTTTTTAAAAAGCAGAAGAACTAAAATAATATTAAGAATACAAAAAACATAAGAAGTAGAATAAGATAGATACAAATATATACACTAACATATGTGCAGAATGTCAGGTGGGTAGTGTGAGACAGTATAAAAAGAGCAGTTGTGCGTTCATCTCCATGACACTTGTCATGGACATGAACGCAGGGGCCAGGGGCCTTGGGGGTCAGGGGCCTTGTTGAGGAGACTGGCTGCAGATGGGAAGAAACTATTTTTGTGGCGTAAGGTTTTGGTCCTGATGGACCGCATCCTCCTGCCAGAGGGCAGTGATTGAAAAAGTCTGTGTCCGGGGTGGGAGGGGTCCGCCACAATCCTCCTTGCTCGCCTCAGAGTCCTGGAGGTGTACAGGTCCAGGAGGGATGGGAGACTGCAGCCAATCACCTTCTCTGCTGAGCGAATGATGCGCTGCAGCCTGCCCTTGTCCCTGACAGTGGCAGCAGAGTACCAGATGGTGATGGAGGAGGTGAGGATGGACTCTATGATGGAGGTGTAGAAGTGCACCATCATAGTCTTTGGCAGGTTGAACTTCCTCAGCTGCCGCAGGAAGTACATCCTCTGTTGTGCCTTCCTGGTGATGGAGCTGATGTTCAGCTCCCACTTGAGGTCCTGGGAGATGACATTTCCCAGGAAGCGGAAGGAGTCCACAGTGTCCACCTGGGTTTAAAACAGGGTCATGGGGACAGGTGGGGCTGCGTTCTTTCTGAAGTCCACACCATCTCCGCTGTCTTTAGAGCATTAAGCTCCAAGCTGTTCTGCCTGCACCAGGTCACCAAATGGTCAATCTCCCACCTGTAGGCAGACTCGTCACCACCCGAGATGAGTCCAGTGAGGGTGGTGTCATCTGCAAATTTTAGGAGCTTGACTGACTGATGACTGGAGGTGCAGCTGTTGGTGTACAGGGAGAAGAGCAGAGGAGAAAGGACGCAGCCTTGGGGGGAATCTAGATGTTGTTTTGCATAATGTAATTGTTGTTCTGAGGTTGTTGTTTTTTTCATGTGTACCTGCCCATTATCTGTTAACTAGCCCTTGTGAAATAACTTTCCTGCAAAATTAAATAATAAAAAACAAAAGCTAGAATCGTGTTTTAGGCTATGAAGAGCACCAGAACTAAAAGCTATGTCATCATATATATTTATATCAAGGTTATTTAGATACTTCAGCTTTTAATACACAAGACTGCACATATTGAAAATGTGCATCTCTCTGTGGTAAGCCTGCTGTTCTGCAGAAGGCAGGGTAGTCCCTTCGATCCAATAGGTACAAAATGCTCCCCAACACGTGTCCTCTACTTATCCTGGGGAGGGCAGTAACGTACGGAGAGCACATCAAAAGAAATAGGAGAAGAAGAAGACGCTCGATGACGTGTTTTGTTCTGCGACAGAAACAAAGTGGCAGTTACAAGCTACTTAGCCGGGTTTTTGCAGCAGCTACGAAATTTAATCGATAATGCAAGACATACTAACGATTCTGTGAGTAGTACTATTATCACTTCAACACAAAATGGACAGCTGGAGTGTGGTAAACCCCGACACAATCACCGTCAAGTGGCAGCAGTTACTTTGTTGGTGTAAAAACAGTTAGCTAGCTGCCGTTAGCCGAACTTGGTGATTAGCTAACTTTATTTCTGACCCCATGTCGTACTTGATCTGTGTTTAATATTTTTATCCCTTAGATAACGATGTGACAGCTAGGCGTGGCTACGTGGTGTTGAGGAGTAGTACATGTCCCGGCTGTTGGAGGTGGAGGAGGGCAGGCGGAGGGTCTGAACTCTGTGGTCGACTGTCGGTAAACGGGATGGAGACCTGGACCCCCAATCCCCGAGCCAAGCCTTTCGTCCCCCGCCAACAAAGAAGCTTGTATCTCACCTGGAAGTATAAGCTAACCAATAAGAGGACGATTCGTCGGTTCTGTCAGGTCAGTAAAAAAAAAAAAGTGTAAAGTGTAGCCGACTAGCTGTCTGCCAAACTGCACATTCTGCGCATCGATCTAAATATGCCAAATACTGCTGCTTTAGTTTATGATACTGTACAAAGGTAGCTATTCTTTTCTCTTACATAATTTTGGATTCATGAAATCAACTAAGCCTACAGTTTGGGGTTTCAACTCTCTAAATCAGAATTTCCAACGCTGATTTGACTTTACTTCCAAAGTAAAAGCTGCTAGGATTGTCACTGCTTCCAGCCTGACATATGACACAAAACCTTAGTCACCCTGTTTGTCAGAAGATATAAATATGTTGAAATGATTCAAATAAGGACATGTAAGAAAAATAACAGTACACTTGCCTGTTTATTCAAGCCATTTATACTACCACTACAATAGTTTTTCCTTTAACACCTGTGCATAATCCGTTTCCCTGTTAAACTAATGAGGCGTCCTCGTTCTGTGGGGAGTGTACAGGTGGTAGGTGTGAATAGTTTGAAAATGAAATGAGTGTGTTCAGATTTTACACCTAACTCTGCATTTTTTTTTCTTCCACAGGCTGGGGCTGTGTTGTTTCTGCTGATAACTGTCATAGTCAACATTAAGCTCATCTTGGACACTAGAAGAGTAGCTAATGAAGATGCAGCAGCTCAAGAATACGGTGAGAATCATGCCCATGTCTTATTTCATTACTGTTCATTCTTTCATTTTCAGGGTAGCAGACTACCACACCCACGTTGTTCTCTAGTTCCAGCATTTGACTGAAAAAATGTTGACTGCGACTGTGTTTGGTTAGTCCATCATCTTTTCAGTAACCAGTATTTGAGTCGGGCCATGTAGCTCTGACAGCAGATACCCGTGGGCATTACTGTTTAGGCCTGTTTCTCAGTAGACAGAACATCTCATCACTCAACAGTTGGTCAGTCCATAAAGCTTTTGTCCTCAGTCTTTGAAGTTGCAGAACCTGATTGGTCAAAGATCTTGGTGTAACACTTGGCTTTCAAATAATGGTGGTGCAGTGACTGGTACCGGCACCTCACAGCACAGGGTCCCGGGCTTAAATCTTGGCCTGGAGTCTTTCTGTGTGAAGTTTGCATGTTCTCCCTGTGCCTGTGTGGGTTCTCACCGGGTGCTCGGCTTCCTCCTACAGTCCAAAGATATGCTGAGGTTAAGTGGTGATTCTAAATTTCCCACAGCTGTGAATGTGGGTGTGTTTGTTGTCTGTCTGTCTGTGTGGCCCTGTGAAGGCAGGGTGATGTCACCCGTCCAGGTCATCCTGCTTCACCCTAAGTCACCTGGGATAGATTTCAGCAACCCCACGACCCTACAGGGGATAAAGCAGTGTATAGAAAATGGATATTTGCTGCAACAATTTTACATGTTTTTGTGAAACTACATACTGATCCTGGTCTCATTCTTATTAGAGGATGCGATTCCCAACATGGAGACGCCACGCAGGCCAGCCAACGGACGCAAGGTCCTGGACATTGAGGTGTACTCCAGTCGCTCCAAGGTCTATGTGGCAGTTGATGGCACCACTGTGAGTGATTGAATGTTTAAATTACTAACTGATGACAGTGTTCCAAATGAATAGTACATGAATGGTTTCAGTCAGTAATGACATTTTACTCACCAAACTTATGAGACCTGTGAATGCAGCTGCAGATGGACACATGTATGCCTCCTAAAGTAGTCAGTCCCTGTTTGCCATGATTCCTGCCTCAGAAAGGCATTTTGTGATGATGACACACTCCTACACACATACAGACTCAGAAGGTAACAACATCATCTGCTTTGCTGTTGCAGCTGGTAATTATGGATAGAAATGGAAACAATGTGACATTTTCATTGTGACTTTTTTTGTAATGCATTGGGATGCTCATGCTGCTATGGTTGAACAAATTACACAAAAGAATCCCTGAAACATTATGTAAAATGTTGTTTATCATCTATCCCAGAGTCAGTTATTATAAGGAGCATTTTTCTTCACATTTGATGGAGCTAGGTTTAAATTCTTTATTTTGCTCTTCTACTGCAGGTGCTGGAGGATGACATGCGAGAGCAAGGCAGAGGCATCCATGTGATAGTTCTTAACCAGGCAACTGTAAGGATCTACTGTTTAGTGTTTATATTAAATATCAACAAAATAGTTTTTGGCCATTTCAGTTTCAGAGGTTTCATCTGAGACAGCAATGGCATCGGCCCAATAAGAAACAAAACATGATGTAACCAATTTCCTGTAAGAACAATGCTTCTGTTTTGCTGCTTAATGGAGAAAAACTAAAAATACACAACAGTCTTTTCAAATCTTCAAATTGGAATGGTCGGGTAAATCAACCACTGTCTATTGTGTGTGTCTCAGGGTCATGTGATGGCAAAGAGGATATTTGACACCTACTCACCCCATGAGGATGAAGCCATGATCCTCTTCCTCAACATGGTGACCCGGGGTCGTATACTAATTTTTACCATAAAGGTCAGTCACTGACTGCTGGCTGTGCAATGAAACAGGTATTTGTGTTATGGTCATAACCCATACAGATGGATTTTTGTTCTGCAGGACGAGGGCACATTCCACCTGAAGGATGCTGCTAAGAACTTGCTAAAGAGTCTGGGCAGCCAGGTGTCCCTCAACCTCAGCTGGAGAGACATGTGGACTCTGGTGGTGAAGAAAGGAGGTAGTAGGGCAAGCTTTCATTTTGAAGTAGATCGAACTCTGTCAAACAGCATTGGGGTCACTGGCCAGCCATTACACAGGAAGACATTCACTAATTCATTCACTCAGTCGCAGAATCTCTGTGGAGCTGGAATGATTAATGATTGCGGTCCCTCAAAACAGGGGAACAGTGCCATTTGAAAAACTTCAAGCCAACTATGAACAGCTTCACGTTTGATTTTATGGCATGATTGAAACTGATGATAATCATTTATTGTTCCTTTACTTGTTGATCAGTCAGTTAAGAACACTGCAAAATATTTAATGGCAAAAAAACTTGCGATAGAAAATTCAGGGAAAAGCAGCTACTAATGCACTACTACTGCGGGGTGCTTTGCCAGTCTCTTCTTGTGAGTGTCTGGATGGATGCAGAATCATTTTGTTTTTACAGGGAAACTAAATTTTATTGGGAATGTGCGAATTCTTAAAAAAAGCAATCTATGATTGCTGTTTTTGGTGTACATCAATCAAAGAAAAGACAAATATTTAACTATCTGCTTAGTTTCGCGTGGGTAAGCTGCATCTATATTAAAATCTGGTACAAAAATAACTAATTACACTAACAATCTGACTGGGTTCCCTGGACTGTGTGTCTTTGTCTTTATAAAATCAGGCACACTACTATCAATTTCTGGATGAGATTACCTGTCTTGGCCTGCTGTTTGAATGGGTGTGTGTTTCCCTGTCCAGGTCAGGTATATGGAGAGAAGAACTCAAAGTCTCCAGCTTTGTCTACCTGGGGAGACCCTGTGTTGCTGAAGACCGAGGTGCAGCTTACTGCCTCTGAAGGTAAGTGACAGTTCAAATGCTTGGAAAAGTATAAACTTTGTCTGATTGATTTTGTTTTGATACCCCTTTATAGTCAAAACTACACCAAAAAATCTTATTTGTAAAATACTAAAATATCCACCTGCTTCACCATTGACCATTTTTGGCATCATGTTTTAAACCACTTTTAAGAATTGAAAGAATCCAAAGTTTTATTGTTATACATGCAAACTGTTATATGTACCAAAAACAATAAAGTTCTTACATGAATGCTTGTCTAACTAGACAGTTACAATTCACAGTACACCATTAAAATAACAGAGTATAAAGTAGCACAAAATACTGTTTACAAGATATGTAATGTCTACCAAATAATACATTTAAGATGAGCTAGTAAAATGATGTGACATAGCAAAGTAGGAATATACAGTGTTACAGTGGGTAGACTATATTACACAAAATCCTGCAGTGGTTTTAGGCAATTAAATAGATGCTGCGACAGATAGCTTCGAAATAACCATGTGAAATTTTAGTAGTACTAATGTAATATTGATACTATCATGTGTTGAACAGTCTAAAATGGTTAGGGCAGAGGCCGGCTCTGAATTATGTTGTGCATGTGTGAATAGTTCTGAGCTGTGTCTACAAGGCATAAAGGAGAAGAGTCTGTCATGATGTACTTTGTCTTTCTGAAGCAGCATATGGGGTAAATGTCCTAGATTCCAAGAATGGTCTCTTGAGTCATTTTAACCACCCTTTTTAGGGCTTTCTTCTCTTGAACTGTGCTACTGCCATACGAGGATGTACTACAACCTGTGAGCACTGACTGTGTGCTCTTTACATCGAAGGTTATCACTGTGGGTGATCCCAAGGAATTTGAAACTGCTGAGCATCTTTGTGGTGTCCCCACAGATGTAAATGACATGAAATGACTTTTTTCTGACATTAATTACCACCTCCTGTGTTTTTCAGGATCCATTTGCATAGTCCCAAATGCTAAACTACAGTTAACAAATAACAGTGAAGATTTATTACAAATCTCTAACAAACTGAATGCACTTGTATGTCCTGCAGAGGCAGAGTGCCATTGGGCAGACACCGAGCTGAACAGGAGGAGGAAACTCTTCTGCAGCAAAGTGGAAGGATACGGCAGTATCTGTAGTTGCAAAGACCCGGCACCCATTGAGTTCAACCCTGACCCTGTAAGACACACAGGACACACTGCAAATTACTAGCCACTTGCCAAAATTTAAAATCTTATTTTCAGACACGATAGATAATTTGGCTTGTTTTAAAACTTAATTACTCATTTTTAGTCCTTGATTTTACAGTACAATCTTAGATTTGAGAAAAAAAACTTATTTCAAGATTTCTTACCAAGTAAAATTTACTTGCTGATCATTTCTGATCATTTCACTGCTTTTAAGTAATTTCTTCTCAAATTCAGTGTTTTTATCTATATTTAGGCTACTCTTTTTTGCAGTGCAGCTCTTTATTTCACTCTACTTGTCAGACTAGATGTTTTATTCAGTCGCACGTAGTGGGGACACATAAAAGCCTGACTATAAAGAAGCATTGGTATTCCTTTACCGGTAACACTTCATTGTTTAGGATCACTGAAAAATACTTTCCCCAGCACATTGTGCAGTGATCACTCGACACAGGGTTTTATAGTTGAACAATAAACTGTGAGTAAACTGTGAAAATCGAAAACAGTGTTTTTGTAACAATTTACTAAAATCTGGATTAAGTGATATTTTTGGCTTCATTGGTCAAAAATTGCATCCTGACCTTTCAGCATCTTGTGTCCATACTCATATGCTAAGAGGGGCTTAAAACGGAGAGGGGAAAGCGTAGATCTGCAGGAGGAGGGATGTATATTTTTGAAGTTTTGTTATGCGTATATATATATATATATATATATATTTTTTTTTTTTACCTGATATAGCTGTAAATTTTGGACAATATAAGATCTAAAACATGGAAGTTTACTACAGTGCATAGTAGACCTTTTTTACTGAATTACTGCTGTTTAGAAATAATATCAGCTTGTGATGGGATCTCACCAGATGCAACAGCTGTCAAGGTGCACTCGGTTAATAATGCAGTAGTTACTATATTGTTATTGTAACGGTAATTACATTATGTACATGAGTAATCAGTGATCGTGGGTTGCACCACACCCATTTCCTAATTTGACTGGAGCTGCCATGGTAAGTGCGACATTTGTAATGAAGTCAGATTTTGTATCACTGAAAAAACTTAACATAATTAAGTCATGGCTCCACTATAAGGTAAAAGCATAGGCATGAAGTGTGATTAGTTATCTGCTACGTTTTTATTCTTGGATATAAGCTTGATTTATATCTCAGCCACGTACCCGACACTGTAGCCTGATGTTTCACCTTTTCAAAAATGCATCTGCATGTCCTGACAACACTTCTGTGTAGCAACATGTAATATGCAATAAGCATGTTGCTAGTTCTTGCTAGTGTGCCCATATGCCGTTTTCTGATTTCAGTACCTCTATCAGTCTGTGTACAGACTTGGTTGGTTCTCATGGCTTCTCCCTTTTTCTGGGCTGCTGTAATTTCAGTGAAAGTAAAATGTTTAGCATTTATCACTTCAAATCCAACTTATGCATGCTGTTTCAGTGGCCATCGTTGGAATTACATGAAGAAAGTCAACATATAGAAGTCCCCCCATTACGTAGTGTTTTGGCAGTTTAACTGCACAGCGACAGACACGGCGACGCAGAAGTATGAAGGTTCACAAAGACGTAGGCCACTTTGATGAACTGCAGCATAGGTTCTGCGTAGATTCAACACAGAATACAAATCAAGCTTTAAAATTATCAGGTTACTTCAGTGCATGTCTGATTTCCTGTGTAACCTGATGTGTCCTAGCAGTTTTTTTTATTGTATGCATACAAACATAGGTCTATTCAATTTGTGCACCTCCTTCCAGCTCCCCAACAATAAAGTCTTCAGTGTCCCCGTCGCCGTCATCGCAGGGAACAGACCCAACTATCTCTACCGGTAAGATCTAAAAAGTAATGGTGTGTTTTTCTTTTTTTGGATCCTTTTTCTGTGGAAGAAAATCAAAGTAGTGCCAACTCATCTCATCTGTTTTATACCGCATACAGTCATCACTTGTTTAATTTTTACTTGTCACTTATGAAAAACTACATGCATATTTGTTGCTATTTCGTAGATGAACTGCATTTTTGGACAAATACAGATAAATGAGCCCTATATACAGTAAATACTGTTGGATTGTAGGATGAAAAAAAGTAGTGGCACCCCTCCCTTAGAAATCTCTTTGGCAAATGTTTAAAAGAATATTACAGTTTTCTGCAAAATCACACAGTCAGTACCTTTGATATAGAGCCAAGTAATAAATTACTGTCAATAATATCTGTTTTCAGGATGCTGAGGTCGCTTCTTTCAGCTCATGGTGTGAACCCGCAGATGATCACTGTCTTCATTGATGGATATTATGAGGTACCATGTTTCCCCTTCCTTTTTTTCCTCAGATTATTTTCCTCCTGTGTTAGTGCTGTTCAATACACCACATAAGACACTACAGCTGGATGTTGAACTGAAATGCTCTTCCACAGATAGTCGGTGCAGTGAATGCTCAGTCAGATTGCGGTTTTCTATTTGTCATTCTAACCATATACATCCTTTCTCTTAAGACCAGAAAAATGAAATGTAAACTGCATGAGCATATTCGTTAAGTAATAAAATAAACTAATCACAAAAATAGTTCATGCTGATCATTTCCTCAACAAAACTCTGGAAGTTATCAAGAGTTATTTTGATTGGTGTCTGCGATGCTGCTTCATTCTAATTTTTGGTACCTCAAAGAGCCACTTAAACATGTACTTTGTATTTGTAATGTGTACAACATTTGTGTGTCTTTTTGACTCAGGAGCCAATGGATGTTGTGGAGCTGTTTGGACTTAAGGGAGTTCAGCACACCCCCATCAGCATCAAGAATGCCAGAGTGTCCCAGGTAAAAAACAGCCAGCTCCTCATTCAGTGATTAACACCTAATTCATAATAGTCATTCAGAACAATGAGGTCACAGAGGTCGACTCAAAGAGGGCCAGGTATTTTGTTAATTTAGCCATTCCATAATATCCTCAGCAAGGCTTAGTTTCCTTTATATTTTTCACTGAATTGTCATATAGGTGAAAGTTTTGAGATTCAGCCTGATTTCAGGTTATTAAGGTAACTTAGACGTCTATCTGTTTTGCTTTTTGCTTTTTGTTTCTATTGTGAACATCAGCAGTCTGTTTCTTTTCTCAACTGTAGCACTATAAGGCGAGTCTGACTGCAACCTTCAACCTTCACCCAGTAAGCGTCACTTCCAAACACTGTACTATGACATATAATGACATCTTTTCTTACTCAGAAGTTTTGGCCTATTTTATTCATTGAAAAGAGCGGCCAATTGTTAAATGGCTTGTGGTTTGCACTGCTTAGAGTGGCTCCCCTGACAGCACAGATCCCATCATGCATTATTTTTTTATTTTACTTCATTCAGGATGCCAATTCTGCGATTGTACTCGAAGAAGACCTGGATATTTCCATTGACTTCTTCAGGTATGTTCTAAAAACTGCCCACCACTACTACAGATAGGCAGATAACAGTGTTATTATCAGTTTATTTGAGTAGCATAATATAATCATATCTTAATTACCATTTATCAAGCAAAGAAAACAAAGATTTGATGCTTTACTGTTTAAAGTGTGTTAATGATTGACTGAAGGTTACGCTAATATGTATCTGAAGGTGTATAATTTAACTGTAAATTAATTAGATGTTTTGACTCTGAATGGTTCTTTCTAGTTCTACATTCCACACTGTCAACAAAGAAGGCCAATTAACCCCCTCCACTGTTAAAATCACCACTAGGTGGCGGTAGAGTTACAATTATGAAGCTGTCAGTTGCGTTGAATGTCCAAACCTTTCTTTGTTGGAGAGACTTTGAACTGTGTGTTTGTTTTACTTTGGACTCCAAGCTGAGAAGCACTTGCAGCCATCATATCATTCCATTTAAATGTTGGTTTGCTCTTTGAAACAGGAGTTCAGGCTTTCAGTTTGGAGTTTAGAGAAAGCTTGCTCTTCTACTAACAAAGACAGACCTGTTTTTTATTAGGTTTACTTCTGTAATTGTAAATACGCTAGCATGTCGGTTAATCTTGTCCCCAATTCTGTTTTTATCAATATCAAATTGTAGAAATAAGAAATCCTCTTAGTTGTGAATGAATGATTTCTTCAGGTGTCTTTTGTTAGAATTTTTAAATACGTTCTGCCAACCCAATGCTTCACTGTTTTTTACGGCGCTGACTGTGTACCGACCTGCTTCTGTACATTGAGGGTCATGAAAACAAGACTGCTGACACGCACAGAGGACTCCCCTGAAAGGAACTCTTAATGCTACAGCATAAAGTGCACAATGTTCAACTGTGTATCAACAGTTTGTTCCTTTCCTGTTTCAACATGATAGTGCCCCTGTGCACAAAGTCAACCCGACAAAGGAATGGCTTTTCCACTTTGGTGGAAAGAACTTCACGGACCCAGTCAGAGCTCTGATCTCATCCCCCCCCAGCATCTTTGGGATGAACTGGAACACTGACTGCAAATTCAACCTTATGACCCAATATCAGCGCCGGACCTCACTAACACTCTTGTGTCTGAATGGGAGAAAGTCCGGCAATCCGCTGTCTGTTGTGAAGACGAAATTATTTTGAGTTAAGAAAACTTAACTCAGTAATGCCCATGTTCAGAAATTACATGTCTGGTGTTCAGGTGTCCATGTGTTTTTGGCCATTTTGCAGGTGTTAAGTTTAAGTTCTGATTTTAGTGATTTAACCATTTAAAAGAATTTCTCCAGAAGTTTTTTTTTTTCAGTTTTTAGTTTTCTGTTGTCAGTTGCAGCACGATTTTTTAATGTTGATACTAGTCTTTATACTGAAGTAGCTTCTTTCACCAATGTTGCTGTTCTTTTTCTGTTTTTTTCTGCAGCTTCCTGAGTCAGACCATCTCCCTTTTGGATGAGGATGACAGTCTATACTGTATCTCAGCCTGGAACGACCAGGTGACTGCAGACTACCTCAATTGCTCATGCTTTTCTTCTTTTGCCTATCTCCTTTCATTTAACCTTTTTCTGTGACTTAAATCTCTGCTAGGCCTTATCACTATTATGCTTGTAAATGTAATTTATGTAGTCCATTGTTGAAGTAACACAAAATAACATCAGTCAACCGAATAAAAAACAGCATTTGAAAACTCATCAGACATGCTGATAGCTAATTAAACGATCATCTCATTGAGAGAGTGAAAGCACATACATGTTTTGGTTAGAGCTGAAGTTGCACACAGTTTGATCATTGAATTGATTACAGTTTTAAGGGTTGGGAAGCTGTGGAGAAATCCAGTCTGCAATTTCTATTGCAGTGAAAGAGAGCTCGACAGTTCTTACTTTCAGTTGAGGTTAAAATCTAAATTACAAAACCTCAATTGAGTTGAATGTTGGCATTGTGAGACACAAACCAGTGATGACACTGATGAAAGTTCCAAAAGGAAGAAAACTAAGAATTTACATGAATGGAAAATACATTAAATACAATGAAAGATAAAATTATTCGGGTTATTTTGAATACTTAGATAAAAACAACATATACAGATATCAGCACACGTATTTGCACACATCTCCTAAGCATGCTTAACATTTTAGGTTTGGAACTAGTTTTTAAGTGCAAGCGCTGAGAAGTAGAACGCCAAAAACAATGAAAGAAAATGAATTCCTTAAAAATCAGGGTAATAGTAGTGTGACTATGTAAACTTTGGTGCAACACTTGTCATCCTGTTACAGTTGGGGTGTGTATGTCTTTGGCTGTAGAGAGTTGTCTAATCATCACCTGAATGTCTCTGGACAGTTCAGAATTGTCTCAGTCACTTCTACAGTGGAGCATGAGATGAGGGGGCTTCATTTACACCTTATGGTCTAACCTTACATGATCCAGTCAGTGCCATTTTTTCTCCTCATACATCATTCTCCAATAGGGCCTCAAGCATTTCCTTTCTTCAGAAAAACCCACATGCAGATATTAAGCCCACAGAAAATGTTCCAGGTGTTATTGATAGCAGCTGTTGATTTTCTGTTGTTGTACAGGGCTATGAGCACACAGCAGAGGATCCGGCACTGCTCTACAGAGTGGAGAGTATGCCTGGTCTGGGCTGGGTGCTAAAGAAGAGCCTCTACAAAGATGAGCTGGAACCAAAGTGGCCAACACCTGAGAAGGTGCAGGAGTTATCTTTTCTGTATTTAAGAACTTCAGTCAGGTCATTTGGATGTTTACCTGGAAAGGTTACAAGTCACGCATATTTTACTCGCCTATCTTCCAGTCTTATACCAGTTCACCATAAATACTGTGAAAACTACACAAACACTTCTCCAATGGAATGATCATGTCACACTGTGTCTGCTGTATGAATTAGCATTAAGCTGTTTTTATAACCAAGATAAGTTTGTAAGAGGAAATTATTTTATTGCTGTTTTACAATTTACAATACCTGCAGTTCCATCTTTTTTTATTTTTACAAAATTGACTTAAACCAGTTTCTACATGAAAGGAATGAAGTCTTTCTGCAAGATCATTGTGTTTTTAGCCACATTGTGAATGTATGAAAAGTATATATACTATTTTTGTGTTTTGCAGCTGTGGGACTGGGACATGTGGATGCGAATGCCAGAACAGAGGAAAGGCAGAGAGTGCATCATCCCTGATGTGTCCCGCTCCTACCACTTTGGCATCATCGGCCTCAATATGAACGGCTATTTCCATGTCAGATCTGAGAAAAATATTGCTTTATTTATAATCAGTTCTTTATTGTATATATTGACAGAAACAAATACGTATAAAAGACGCACAAGATGCTTGATACACACAATATGTATACGTATATATTAGTGCTGTCAATCGATTAAAATTTTTAATCGCGATTAATCGCATGAATGTTATAGTTAACTCGCGATTAATCGCAAATTAATCGCACTTTTTTATCTATTCTAAATGTCCCTTGAATTATCATTTTATACGAGGAGGAGGCGGAGAATTCGCGTTAGCTGTGTTAAGCCATCAAGTGGTATTACAGACTGGATGTGCTACAATGATAACTCGGTTCACTCTGACAACACACACAGATAACTCTGGTCTTGTCAATCGTCATGCGGCACCCCAGGTCGCCGTCACCTGGCGGAGCATCTGGATCAGCGGCACGCGGTTCGGTACGCGGAAAAGGAGCCGACAGAAAGGCGAGAGAGAATATTGCTGCTGTACCACCACCAGCAGGAGATCCTGTCTGACTCCGACGGCGACCACCTCACCCTCGACCTCGCCAACCATGCCCCCTCCCCACCCACCCCTGCCCGCGTTAATCTCGCGATAAAAAAATTGACGCCGTTAAAATTGATTTGCGTTAACGCGTTAATTACGCGATATTTTTGACAGCACTTTCTTTGTGCGTCAGAGTTAAACTCACGCAGGCAGCCATATATCATCAGTAGCACAGAATTAATTATTGAGGGTAATATAACTGGAAATGTGCTCAAGTGTATCAAAGATACACATATTTGAAAAAGCATGCATGTCTGTGTATATTCATATAGGTACTTCCATTCCATCCATGGTATTTATATTACAAATGTTACATTGTTACACTTGTTTATTTGTAACACAGGATATCTACTAGTGCTGCCTTTATTTCTGAACTGGTTTAAAATAAATAGCATAGTGATGATTTTTTTGTTAAAACAACTTTCATATGATGTGTTGTTGAGGTGAAATCATGTGGAGATGTTGTCCATTTCTGATGTAGTTATCATTTGTTTGTCTGATCATATTGCTATCCTTGTCTTTTCTGTCCTGTAGGAGGTGTATTTCAAGAAACATAAGTTCAACACTGTTCCCAATGTGCAGCTGAAGAATGTTGACAGGTGATGTGAAGAAATGCTGTTTTTATCTGAAAAGTACACTTTAGAACAGAAGAAACTGCACCCCTTTTTGATACTACTCAGATGTCAAATTATTCAAGATCATCTGACATTATAATAACTATTATTTCAAGGCTGAACAACTTAGAATGACTATTTTGAAAATGTAGAAACTCAGTGCAGTGAATACATGTGATGACTGACACACAAGTTAAAAAGCCTTTTTTTTAAAAAAAAGTGAGTGGATCTTAATTTCCAGTTAGTCTAACTGCATGAACATGGTTGTAAAATGAGCTGTGAACTCCAGAGCTTTTTCAGTTTTGGGCTGCTGTGGTACAGCGCCCAGGGAGCAGTCAGGGGTTAAGGGCCTTGCTCAACGGCCCAACAGCGGCCACAGTGGGGATTCGATCCACTGACCTTCAGATCATACTATTTGCACAATGTCACTGAGGAAAACAGACTAGCAGTGCTTCAGACTTGTTATTAATGAAAATCTGAGTTTGTGTGGCAGTTTGGATAGTGTCAAATACAT
The DNA here is from genome assembly GCA_024666655.1 of Dascyllus trimaculatus. NCBI lineage: Eukaryota > Metazoa > Chordata > Actinopteri > Pomacentridae > Dascyllus > Dascyllus trimaculatus. The sequence continues at coordinate 1,067,204 of JAMOIN010000473.1, forward strand.
TGCTTAATATCATCCTCAATGGGCTGTGCCAAGGAAAAATCCTTGCTTGCTGTGTGGTGCAAGATGATTCTTTCCTGAAAAACATAGAAAAATCTGGAAAATATTAAAAGCACATTCTTTGGTCAGATGATATCAAGATAAATTTGTTTGGCTAAGAGGTATCCAGCATGTTTGGTGTGACCAGGGCCACCAGTGAGTGCATAGTCCTGACAGTGAAGCATGGAGGTGGGAGTGTGATATGTGGCTGCACAACTACAAAAGGTGTTGGGGGTTAGGGGGTTTGGGGAATGACATTTCTAGATTGCACCATGAATGCCTCTGGAAATACCAAAATATCTGCCGACAAGATGACTTTAACGTGAAAGGTAGATCTAATAGAGTCGTCTCATAAGAATGGCAGAACATGTCTACAGAATGTTTTGCAACACTGGTGTCCTCCATGCCTGGTAGAATGGAGTCTGTCATCAAAATTAAAAGTGGAAAAGAAAAAGTAATGGATCTGAATCTCAGTAATGACAGGTGTATTTTTTCTTTTCTTTTTTTTTACTGTGGGGCCTTTATTTTTATTATAGTAAATCTAAACTCTTAGTTTTTATTTTGACATGAGGGGCAAATACCATAGTGTTTGACTTAAAAATAATGCACTTGCATACAATTTTGAATCATTTGACATTTAAGTGATATTGCATTGATGTGACAGTGACAATCTTGGTGTGCTTTACAGCTTGAAGAAAGATGCTTATGAAGCAGAGATCCAAACCCTGCTCAAGTAAGTAAAATGTTTTGCTGCTATGGTGATAAAGCACAAAGATAGGTGGCATGGTTGATGTACTAGTGTGTGTGTGTGATCCCAGAGAGGCCGAGGTGCTGGACCACACTAAGAACCCATGTGAAGATTCGTTCCTGCCAGACTATGAGGGGAGGATCTATGTCATGTTTATTAAGATGGAAACTGAGACAGACACGTCCACGTGGACAGAGCTTGCCAAGGTATACATGTCCATCATGTATATACATCATGGCCATTAGGGCTTGTTTCCCCTGTTTTTGACAGTTCAGATTAGCCCTCTCCCTAGTAATTGCCTCTCTTTGTCACCTGTTCAGTGCTTGCATGTTTGGGACCTGGATGTACGAGGATACCACAGAGGCCTGTGGCGGCTCTTCAGAAAAAGAAATCATGTCTTGGTTGTGGCTGTGCCAATCTCCCCATACTCGTAAGTAATGTTTAACTGATATGTGCATCTGTGTAAATATTGGAATCTGCAAGGTGGTGCAGACCGAAATTTGACATGCAAAAGGAGCCTTAATGAAGATGTCCATCTACACAAAAGCCCAGTATAGTATAAACAGGGCATTGTATGTGTGTGCTTCTAACTGTATCAGGCTGCTATTGAGGCATAGTTGGAATAGCTTTGTTTCATCCTCATTTTTTAAATGCTATCTTAGAGACTGGAGGGATCAGGTACATGACATGTAATATCCACTTTTGTTAATAGCCACTTATTTGTGCACCAACTGCGGTCCTCAGCTGGTCTCCAATGCACTACAAGTATTTGACAGTGCTCACAGTCCAATACATCCAGTTACGCTGCTGGAATTTAGTTTTTTATTAGAACATGCCATTTATGAGTTTGGTTTAATTATGTTGTTAGTCATTGTACTGTTGCTTCCTTGAAGTTAAGTGTTCTATGAGTAAGAAATCCATGGGAAGAGAGTGTCTTATTTTTATGTTGCAGCCAGGGTTGTAACATAAAAAGCCAAGCAGAGGCATCACAGACCGCTGTACTAAGAACATCAGAAGTGTATTTTTTCATTCTGACACGTGAAATGGATGACAGAAAAACATAGATACAAAGAGAAAGCCTGATGGTACGTCCTTGGGGACAAACCTCTGTAGAGGAGTCTCAAGAATATTGCCAAGTAATCACAATTTTAAGAATTGTACATGAATTAACTTGCATTTACAATGACCCCACTTAATGAGGGCGAAGACCTAACGTGAAACATGACCCAACATGCAAACCCACCTGTCTTCTATTTTTCAACCTGGCTTAATACACTTGTATGACTTTTATTTCTTATAAGATGTATACAGTAAACTATTGTATAAAAACAGGAACACATCCTGACATTTGCTTAAAAAAACAACCTCAGAGCATTTTTAGTTACAAAAACAACAAAAAAATTATTCAATATAAAATATGCATGGTCATAGTGGTACTGATCACAAACACAACAAATGCATGTCGATCACTCCTCTTATCCACTGCCTGTCTCCTCTCTGTCTCAGCCCCCTTATCTGTTTTTCTCTTTTTTTATTTATGACCAGTGTGAAGAAACCAGCCAGTGTCACTCCAATTCACTTAGAGCCTCCTCCCAAAGAAGAGGGAGCCCCAGTGGAACAAATCTAGACCTGATGCTATCTTTACAGACACAAGCATTTCAACCAGCCCAGGCCTTAACACTTTGTTTATTCTCTCCAACAACCACTACTAATAATCCAGCCTGGGACCAACCGCTACCAATCGGACTTTTCCTACATATTGAACTTGTGTACAAGAGAATACCCTGGAAAATGGAGTCCCTTTTTTGTTGGAAGAAGGAATAACACTACAAACCACTCTGCTAAATCCATTCAACAGGTTGAAGAGGTTTGGTGAAGCTAAGACCAGTTTTGGTTAGTTGTGACTTTACAACCAAACAGATGTGACGATGTGTCCACAGCTGTTCTCTCCATTTCTGTGACAACTGTGTGTTGAAGCAGGGTTTTTGACAAAAATGGTACAACTGACACACAGTCAACATAATTTAGCCAGATTTGCTCATAGTTTTTGTATTTTTTCACTACTGAACACCTATCCATCTTGTACATATCTTTTAACTTATCTATATTTATTTTACATCTACTAGTCAAGTTTTAGTGGTTTGCTTTTTTCAAAAGAAAATCCACTTTTATCAAGGTCAGTGCTTTTTTAAGAGCCTAATGTTTACAGACAATGAAATAATATTGTACATACATGTCTAAATATTTTTTAATGAAAATTTAAAGGGTCGCATATTTTTCAGAGTCAGATACAGAGTGACAAAGCCCTGTGGGTTTTTACTGTTATTGACTGCTTGGGTCAGTTGCCTCAGATTAGGTTGAATGAGGGAATGTGAATGGTGGCTGAGAGACAGAAGGCTGAGAGATCTTTACAGTTTTAACCCAATACATTGTAAAAATGGTAGCTTAGTAACACATAATGTGTACTCTGATCACAGTAATGTTTTCCACTGATGAGTGCAAACAGGAGAAAACAAAGAGCTTCTGGCTGGACATTTACTAGAGCTGGGTGTTGTGTTTGGACAAAATGTGTCCATAGCATAGAAACTTTTTAAATTTTTTTTTATCAAGAGGGGAAGCAAAGTAAGCTTTTCTGTACTTTTTGGTTATATTTAGGCAGAGTTCACAGACAATCTTGCGTCCGTCCTTAAAAGCACGAGGCACTCAGTTTCATCATAGACTCTAAAGAAAATTAAAGATGATCATCATGGTCAAAGGTCTCACAAGTCTCTATGATACAACTGGATGAAGATGGATGAAGTGAGAAGCATGATGCATGGAAACTTCCCTTAACCTTTTTATCATTTGCCAGTATTGTGCCAACAGAAGAATGTAACTCTAGACTTGGAGTTGACTCTGTGAAACTGTGCTCATTACACAACTAAGAACATTTAAAACCTAGCCCTGCACTTACACAACAAAAGAATGGTGCAAAACTCAAAACGTTTTTGTTGTTTTAGTTTTAAGAACTATGCTTTTATTTTAAATAATGAATATTTTTCAGGAGGTCTTGCAAACTGAATGCCGCTGACAGGTTTTGATGTACACGTGTTAATACTGCGTATTATTTTTCAGAGGTGACTTGATTTCTTGGTGTGCCTATCAGTTTTAGTGTCTCTCAACCACTGTTGAAGCCAGAGGCCCCCCAACTTCCATCCCCAGTACACAGAGATGTCAGCTAGGAAAATTTGTATAAACGGAATATAAAAATCCTCATCTCAGTTCTGCTGAGTTACTACTTCGCAGACGTATCCTTCTGTGTGTTATGACTTGAAACATCTGCTGTGATTAATCAGATATTATCAGCATGAACTTGTGTTTGTTCTACATCTTTCTGTTATGTTCTCTCATTGAACTGTCCTCCATTACAGGGTGGTGCAAAGGTTGATGGGTTTGTTCTAAAATATTATCAGACAGAATTATTGCCCATAGAGGAAACTGAAAATTTGATCAGGACCTGAGCGTTTTCAAAGTAAAAGTTGTTCTCTCATAATCATGCGGTACAGAATAGTTTCTCTGGTGAACGCAATGTATATGATGTTTATCAGAAAGAGACTAGTAAGCATAATCAGTTTTAAACCATGATTCAAGACCATTTTATTGGACTTCAGCATACAGAGCTGAACAATTTTTTCAACCTATACTGTGTGTTTGTATTTGTCAAAAGCTATATCTCCTTATAAAACACTGTATTATAGTTTAACGGGTAATGGATATTTGAGTCAGACCATGCTATCGTGCAGGAACACTTATACATATAGCAGTCTTGTTGTGACTGAATTCAAATTCTTTACCATTGGACTGAAAAAAGACGAAGGAAAATCTACAACTCTACAGTCTACACTTTTTTTCATTCTACTTTATAGTAGCACACTTGTTTCTGTAAGTTTAGAAGAAAAAATGAACTGAAGTTATTGTTTCCTCAGCAATACAGTTTGCTTTGTCCAAAGCTGTGATAAAAATTGGAAAAGTGGAACGAGTGACAGTAAGGATCGTTAGACATATTGTAAGTTTCAGATGTGATTTGACGGGAATGAATTCCTGTGTCTGGGAAATGAATAAAGATATTTTTTACTAAATTTTGTGCAGTTTTGTCTCTTCCCAACCATAGTTTATGTCCAAATAATGTCAGTTTTTCTCGATAGCTTACACACATTTTCTGAAAGCATGCCTCATACTCTCAGAACTCTACACACTACTCAAAAAAACACACACACACACAATGGGCAAAACCCCTCAATTCTCCTGCAAAATAAAATTTTACTTTCAAAACAATGTTACTTCTTCTCAAAATGGTATTTTGTTTTCAAATGACACAAACCATCACATGAATAGACATTTATGAGAACCAGTTGAACACTGATGTGCTCAATGTAAAACACTATGAAGAATGGAAAACACCTCTTCTCCATTCATCAGAATGACTTAGGCCTTTTGTTCAGTGTTACACTCACTACAGACAATACATACATGAGTGTGTTGTAAAATATTTTTAGACTATTGTTTTTTTTACTCAGAACACACAATTAGATGGAAAAAGAATATTTGTTTTTTCCCACAGAAACAATGTTCACAGTGAACATCCCAACCAACACAAAGTTGTACATACAGTGGTCTACATACAAACAACAAGAATTTACTGTATACAGTTACAGTAAAAAAAACTATGCTGCATCTTCTCTTCTGTTTCGGTCTGACCACAGCACCTCATCCACATCACAGCCAATGTTCTCCCTGGCCAAGCAGTGGGAAAATATCACCCAGCATGGTGAATCCAGCCATGAAAGCATCAACTGCTATATCTCCACATGTATCTTCCATAGCTTGTAGAAGGGGTATACGTGTTTGTGGATTTCAGTCATACACTTTCCATCTCCAGGCAGAAAAAATCCTCAATAGGATTGAGGAATGAAGAATATGTTAAGCTCTGATTGCTGATTGTAAAACTGTGTGACAGATGTTTGTCCATGTGATGAGTCAGTGTGCATAGCAGGGCAGTTAACTTTAGAATTTTGAATGACAGTGTGTTCCTTGAGAAAACAAGAGAGTTTCTTCATGGAAATTGTGCCAAATGCAGAGAATTGTGTGTAGAGTTTTGAAAAAAGTGTGTTTTAGAACTGCAATGTGAATGTAAAGCAGGAATTGTGCTTGTAGTTTAGCAGAACTGGTTCAGGGGGTCGGTGCATGAGTTACATGTTGTGGTCACTGTGTCTAAAGTACCAGTAATTGTGTGTAAACAGCTGAGAAAAACTGTAACTTGGGGCTGTAGTCAAGTTCCTGCGACCCTACAGAGGATTAAGCGTGTATAGATAATGGATGGATGGATGTAGTTAAGATGAGCTCAGATTTTTGTGTTTGTGACCTTGTGCTGCCTCTGGATTTCCCACAAGACCTTCAGGCAAAGCAGTGGTGAGAGGAAACCCATTGGCAAGGGAAATGTATGCAAATCCTCAGGACTTAGTGGATTTCTCCGTCCACTGTGGCTGACCAAGGACAAAGGGGGCTTTCTGCTCTTTGAGTTTAGACTTTCACAGTCTTTAAGTACGGTGGCCCTGAAGTGCAAATCACATCAGCAAATCACTTAACACAACAGAAAATTAAAAAATACAACCACATTAACTACTGGGGGCCCTGAAGTGCAAAACACTACAACATTAACCAAACCGGAAGAGGTAGGTACCAGTGGGCAACATGAGACATCTCTGATTGGACGGCGCCGTTCAGCTTTTGAAGGGAAAGCTATTCTGCCTTGAGGAGAAAACTTTTAATGGTAATACAAGTTTTTAAGAAATAGTACATGTACATGGTTCCTCAGTGCCCCGCCATGTCACCATACAAACAGCTACTGTAGTGTTTGTGGTTCTGTGGGTGAATGTGTGTGAGTTTGTGTGTGCGGCAGCGATTGTGGGTATGTGGGTATATCCACTGCATGTTTTTATTTTGGAAGCACTTGGGTTACATTTTGAATTGTATGAAAAGTGCTATATAAATAAAGTTTATTTGTTTGATTTGATTGATTGATTGAAAGCAAAGGCAAAGAGAGAATGTGTTGAATAATCTCAGGATCCAGAAAAAGAAATTTAGAGAATGATCACATAATAATGCATGTAATGAATGTCTGGAACATTTTATTGACAAACTTGATATATTTACACTTTGGAGATGTTCTGGTAAGTTTTTACTACTTGTAAAAGAACATTTTAGTAAAATATAATCATGAGTGAAAGAAAACAGTAAAGAAAGAGAATGCGTGAATGACAGAACAACAAGACCTCCCTAAATAATGATTTAAACACTCAATTACGTGATCCATCATTGTTATATCCTGGTATGTTTTCTGTGAAGGAGCCTCAGCTGACTCTGCTGTCCAGGTGACAGTACAAGTACATGGACACAATCATGGCAGCAATCTGGAGAAACACAACAACATATGAATCCAAAGAAGGTACATAAAATTCAAATATTTACTTAAACCAGACCAGTTGTGTGGTTAATAAATATTGTTTTGGTTATGTCAGGTAGCACAAAAGTTAAGGTTTCTCAAGACTAGTAAAAAAGAAATTGACATTGACTCTTGAGGGCTGTAATTTTTTCTTCCTCATAACTACAAAGGACTATCCAGCTCACACTGGTGTATGATGTCAGGCTAATTGGGTTAGACTGTTTGGCAAATACTGTAGCTTGACGTCTGGTTGAGATACTGTTCTTTACAACACGACAACCCCACAGATGGAGGTCTTTCATTTAGGATTTTAAGGTTCTTTGATACAGTTTTAACCCTTAGACCTCTTTTTTTTTTTAAGTTACACTCAGGACCTTAAGGAAAAAAATTCCACTTAAAAACAATGCCATAAAAATTATTATATATCAATACTATTTTTTCACTTTTAATTACTTATCTCTTTTGATCTTCATCAGTCCTGATCATAATTACCAAATATTCATTCATTTTTAGGTTTTTAACCCTTTCAATGCCAGTTTGTTTACATTATGCAGTCCCTCCAGGAATTCGCGATGTTGTGATCACAACAATTAATGCAAATTCAACCAATCTCCATGAATTCTACGTGACCTTTCAATTTTGTCCAATCACCGCGACTTTTCCACAATTTTGGCCAGCCTCCTGTGAGTTCCACCAATCACAACAGTCCCCAGTGCAAACGTAATGCACGTACGTCACCGAATTCACTTCCTTGTTTATGGTTTGAAGATACAGATACGTATGCAACAAAAACTACTGCAGAACAATTCCCTGATGTTCTTCACGAGAGCGGAGGTAAACTGTTTTCACCCCGTGCAATATTGAGGTGGAACACAAACGAAATTCATCGATTGACACTTTTCTACCGCGAGACATATTAGGAGAATAGGTGAAACGAGCAGACCACAGACCAGACAAATCACCGTGATGAAGCTGTTGCATTTTGATCTGTCGCGAACACTGAAAGAATGTAGGTCAGTTCGATTCATTAACTGACGTGACGAGCTGTGAGCGTGTGCGTGTGAACACACTAAACTAAAACACACTTCTAAAATTTCTAATGAATTATACAAAACAAAGAAAAAAATGCAACTTTTTGACAATCTTTTACTGTCTCCCGCAATTTTTTCGCAACAAATACACTTAAAACATCACAACTTACATCACAATATTTTAGAAAAGCTCTTGCGAATTCAGGCATTTTAGGCCGCAACAATCTTGAAAAACGCCCACAAAATCCTGGAGGGACTGATTATGTTGCTGTTTTTATGGGAAAAAAACAGAAAAAAATGAATAATTTTCTATAAAATAAGTGCTAAGGGATCATTCTTTTATTATTACAGGCTGGCATGTGTCAATGATTAGCATCAACATTGATTGTGATGCATTATCTGTTATACAGTGTGTCATTTAAAAAAAAGTTACACTCAGGACTTTAAGTACAAAATGTCCCATTGAAACCCATTGTAACTGCTATTTATTCGAATGTACATCATGCAATGGACACAAACACCCCACAGAGACTCTAGCAGGCCACTCCCTCATCTTAAATACACTTACTTCCTCTTCCTGGATCTCTGCCTATTGGGAGAGGGAAAATGGGGCGGGGAAAGCAGAGGAGAGGAGAGGTTTCTGTTTAGACTGTATCCTCTCCTCCTGCTGGGTTAGGCATGTCCTCTGCTTCCCCCTTTTTTCCTCACTGCCTTTATTTCATCCCCCAACTACTGTTATTTCTCCTAATCCATATCCACTGACTAGATCTCGCAGCCTCATCTGACATCTCCCTCACTGTCTTCCTCAAATTCTGCCTCTGCACTCCCAGCTCCCTCAAAAGTGAAACAGCTGACCCTGCAACAAAACCTCAACACCCCACTTCAACTGGACGAACCCTGGTCTTCCATCCCCTCTGCTCAGATTCTGTCTTCTAGTCAGCATATCTAGTCTTCTTCCTCTCATAAGCTGCCTCCACTGAATTTTCCCAAGGAACTATTAGCTCAATGAAATACACAGTCTTTTCACTTACTGACCACAAAACTATGTCCGGCCTCAGATTAGTACAGACTGTTTGGGGAACGATTAGCTTTCCTCCCAAGTCCACCTGCATTTCCCAATCACTAGCTCCTACCAGGCGGCTACACCCCTGCCTCCTCCCTGACTTAATTCCTCTATTCTTCTCCCGCTCTTGAACAAACTGCACAACTGACCTCTCCTTTCTGGAACCTCCAGCATTCACCTGCTTTCTTCTATCAAAAATAGCAGTTATAATGAGTTTCAATGGGGACATTTTGTCCTTAAGGTCCTGAGTGTAAAAATTTTGTGTACACAGTGTATTATTAATGAATATATTTTGGCGGTTGAGGAATTTCAGAATTCCCCTAAAATACACACCTTACCAAATTTTATACCAAAAGCATAAACACAGCCATTATTGTCTAAAAATCAAAAATGAAAAGGACAATAATGTCCTCATGGGCGCATGAGGGTTAAGCCCTATCTTTGAGCCAAACTGAGCACACTCACATTTTGTTGAGAATGTAGCTTTTCGTTTTCATGTGTCTTTACCTCTAACACTCCAATTCCTGCTGCGATGCCTCCCACAATGTTGGCATGCTCTTTGAGGGTCTCCAGGATTTGTTCAAAACAGCCCTGAGGAGGAAAGTATTTGTCCAATAAAAATGTCAATTCTACACAATACACACGCTAGGCAACTTCAGCAGACACCAGTGGAGCAAAACTAAAGCTTTCACTATGTTTTAATGTATTACACATTCTCGCCCTAAATGAATTAGGGCTGGTTGCAACTAATACAGCCAATATAGCAAAATATATCTATCAATTAATCCATGTAACAATTTTTCCACTTGGTCAATTCAGTGAATCAATTGGTCATACTTAATGTTAAAAATAATGAAAAATCTGCTCTATCATGTATTGCAGTTAATCTTGGTACAGATATTCATGGACCTGTCAGGAAGAACTGTAATCTCCTTAAGGACTGGCTGACCTTACTTCTAGCAACACCGTCAGTATTTTGATTTATGACCAAATACCAACAAAATTAATACTATTCTCATTGACCTCAGCTGTACGAATTCACCCAACCCAGTTCTGCTTATTTTACCTTCTCTTCAGTAATTTGTCAGTATAATAATTTTAAATTACAAAATTTTAAATTTTAGTGCTCATTAGAAAATGCTGGCATGCTAAACTAAGCCAATGAAGATTGTAAACATTATACCGGCTAAACATCAGCATGTTAAAACTGTTGATGTTTGCATGGTAAAATGTTATTGATGATATTTGCATTTAGTCCAAAGTATCACTTTGTTTAGTGCAGTTTTTCAGAGCTATATGGCTATAGACCTAAAATGATTCATCCACATTCAATCACCAGTTCATTAGAGACAACTGGGTAAAACTAATGCACTCTCAAAATACAAGCATGCAGTAAATCCTGTGTTTATGAACAAATGTTATAATGTTTTCATTGAAGATGTTTTACATTCAACTTAGTAATTTCAGATACTATAGTGTGTGCTACTTTTAGATTGTATTGGACTATACTGAAAGGCATCCTTAATATTCTGTCCTCCCACTTTTGTATTAATGAATGTGCACTCATAGTTTTTCATTTCACCTGCACAGTGCTGCGCTCGGCCTCTGCTGGACTGCAGGGGATATTGCTGGTCCAACAGCAGCTGGGCGGCAGGCTGCCCCCATTCTCCTTTTCAAACTTAGAGCCCATGAAATCAGTGTAGTTGGAGAAACCGCAACACTGCAGCTGAGAGGGGGATGAAAATGCACAATTAATACTTGAGGAGAGAGTTTTATGCAGATAATGATGGTTTTAATCTACAAATATTATCCATTTTATTCTCCTTTCCTGTCAGTAAACTTTGATTAGTTCCAGCTGAACAAGAGCCTTGCTGCTGCACGAAGTTCCGAGTTCCGGTTTTCACCTCAGATGTTTCTATATGTTGTTGTGCATTTATTTTCAGAACAAATTAGTGCTGACTGTTTTGTATTTGCAGGCTTTGGTCTCAAAAAACTCTTAAACCCTTTAAAGCCATTAGTGAAATCTGTTATTTTAAGTACTGATTACATTGTTTGGGGGCCCTCCCATTGCTTAGAGTTTTATAAATAAAACTTTTGGAAGCTTTGAGCACTATAAATTCTATTCACCTAAAACAGAAAATTCAACCAAAATAATTTGCTTTGCTTGATGTAGCACAAGTTTGTTTAAAAAAAAAAAAAGCAAACCAGCTCTGATATTATTTTACTATTTTTTTCATACATTGCCAAAGTAAACGTAACATCTGTTAACTTGTCACATCATTGGTGATTGAAGTTTCTTCAGCAGAGAATCAGGAAAGATTAAACATGGATGCTAACTGAGTTACTTAAGCTAAAGCTATTGTCATCAGAACAGATGACATGAACCTGTGGATGGAAGCTGACATATTTTATTAACAATGCAGGGTTACAAACTGTTAGCTTTGCACTTCATTCATAGGCAGTTTGTTTATGCTTTTTTATGAATGCAACTCAGAGAAGGACATGGCATGACACTGTCACAAAGACTGTATCTACTGTTTGTTAAATAAAGTCAGACTGCAACTATTTATACGCATGCTTTGTTCTTAAAAATCATAATGGATACTGCATTGTTCAGTTGTACTTATAAGTTTACATACCCTGGCAGAATTTATGATTTCTTGGCTATTTTTCAGAGAACATGAATGATAACACGAAAACTTTTCTTTCACTCCTGGTTAGTGGTTGGGTGAAGCCATTTATTGTCAGACAACTGTGTTTAGTCTTTTTAAATCATAATGACAAAAGAAACTACCCAAATGACCCTGATCAAAAGTTTACATACACCTGTTCTTAATACCGTGCATCGCCCCCTTTAACATCAGTGACAGCTTGAAGTCTTTTGTGGATGAAGCTCTTTATTTCCTCAGATGGTAAAGCTCTCCATTCTTCTTGGCCTCCAGTTCTGTAAATTCTTGGGTTTTCTTGCATGAACTGCACATTTGCGATCTCCCCAGGGTGGCTCAATGATATTGAGGTCAGGAGACTGAGATGGCCACTCCAGAACCTTCACTTTATTCTGCTTAGCCAATGACAGGTCCACTTGGCCTTGTGTTTTGGGTTGTTGTCATGTTGAAACATTCAAGTATGTCCCATGCGCAGCTTCAAGGCTGATGAGTGCAAATTTTCCTCCAGTATTTTCTGATAATATGCTGCATTCATCCTGCCAATCAGTTTTGACCAAGTTTCCTGTGCCTTTGTTGCTCACACATCCCCAAAACATCAGTGATCCACATCCATGTTTCACAGTTGGAGTGGTATACCTTTCATCATAGGCCGTGTTGACTCCTCTCTAAATGTAACGTTTGTGGTTGTGGCCACAAAGTTCAATTTTGGTCTTATCATTCCAAATGACTTTGTTCCAGAAGTTTTGAGGCTGGTCTCTGTGCTGTTTGGTGTATTGGAAGCGGGATGCTTTGTGGCATTTTGCATAGTAATGGCTTTGTTTTCAACCATGCAGCCTATTTTTCTTCAAGTGCCTACTCATTGTACATCTTGAATTGGCCACCCCCCCCCTTTTTTAGAGAGTCCTGCATTTCAGTTTTAGTTATTTGTGGGTTTTTCTTTGCATCCCGAACAATTTTCCTGGCAGTTGTGGCTGAAATTTTTGTTGGTCTATCTGACCGTGGTTTGGTTTCAACAGAATCCCTCATTTTCCCTCATTTTTGTAAACACTGCTGCTTGGCATTCTTAGTTCCTTGGGTATCTTTTTATATCCCTTTCCTGTTTTATACAATTCAATTACCTTTTTCCACAGATCCTTTGACAATTCTTTTGCTTTCCCCATGACTCAGAATCCAGAAACACCAGTGAAGCACTGGATGAAAGATGCAAGAGTCTGTCAAGAGCCCAGAAACTCACTGACCTTTTATACTCACACTGATTACAAGCAAACAGACCACAGGTGAGGATAGTTACCTTTAGTAGCTATTCAAACCCATTTGTGTCAACTTGTTTGCATGTTGTCAGGCCAAAGTCACCAGGCTATATAATCTTTTGATCAGGGTCATTTGGGTAGTTTCTGTTGTCATTATGATTTAGAGTAAACAACTGTGTTTACTCTATGTTAGAGTAAACACAGTTGTCTGATAACAAATGGCTTCACCCAACCACTAACCATGAGTTAAACAAAAGTCTTTCTGTTATCATTCATATTCTCTGAAAAATGGTCAAGAAATCATAAATTCTGTGTTGTGTATGAAGTTAGTCAGAAACTAATGTTACCTCCAACCCCAGATTTCAGACATGGTCAACTCAATCAATATTCAACACTTCATACACAACACTAAATCATCTGTGCAAACAGGTATTTTTTTTAAGTATATACAGTTGTGCTCATTAGTTTACATACCCTGGCAGAATTACTGATTGAGTTGAACATGTCTGAAATCTGGGGTTGTAGGTAACATTAGTTTCTGAGTTAAAAATTCTTAAAAGATGGTCAAGTCACATTGATTTTTGCGTAGTTTTCTTTGCGGCAAACTGTGGAGCAATGTTTGAATTGCTATAACTTGAGAAATAACGTAGCTAGAGTCCTGAAATTTTGCAGGCTCATTGATATGTACATATGCACCACAATTGTACAACCCTTCTTTGATAAAATAATCCAAACCAGTCATATGATGGTGCAAATTTGGTCAACAAATTTCAATGTTTCTGTCTGCTCTGATATTTCACCAACTATAAAACCTTCATTAAGTATAGTGCTAATCAGAGGTACACTTTATGAGAAAAAAAATATTGAAATTGCATTGTTTGTTTGTTTTTTGCTTTAATGGTCAACATTAGGACAATCACTGAGCGGGTATGATAGATGAAACCACTTTTTAAAGCTTGGTGAATTGAAGTGGAATGACCCCGTAGTGTATCAAATGGCCTTTGTTTTAATTTTCTCAGAGGAGTCAGCACCTGAAGTTTATTGTAATCATTCACAAAGCTATGCCACTAAGAAATAATTTAATTACCACAGTTTTCTTCATCACCAAAACTAATCATTCAAGTTGTTATCTGTATATTTTCGATCCAGCAGATCTTATCATAATTCCAGACAACCTGTTATAACTCTATGAGAGAACCAAAATGTGTGATTGTTTTTTTGTGCGACAAAGACACATGGCTTTCAATATAGAGTATTTAGAGTTATAGGAGTCATTAGAAACACAACACTGTCATGATATACATGGTCTTTACAAGTAGTACATATTATACCTCTGTCATGGTGGTGTTCCAGATCTTGGTGACCACAGGATCACTGCCATAATCTTTTTGTAAAGCAGGGGCTGCCCACGCTCTGAGGATCCCCTCAGCCTGTGGAAAACACACACACACACACACACACTTGTGAGAGACCTCATTGAGATGATACATTCCCTAACCCATAACCTTGACCCAAACTGGGTGGAACCTCCTCCCTATGAACAAAAGGGGTTAAGTTGTCCTTTGAAGAAGGGAGCTCTGGACAAAAAGCCAAAACTGTTTTCTCATTCCTTCACTGTCCACAGTTCCCAAATTGTTTAATCACCTACTGGCCAAAGTGTTCATACTCTCCAAAAATATGCTCACTTTTCACAAACATCCTCATTCTCCTAAATTTCTTAATTGCCCCTAAAATTTCTAATTTTGCAAAAACTTACAATGTCCCAGCACTTTTAATGTCTTCATTTCCAAATATTCATTCCTTCCAAAAAAATACCTCAATTGCAAAAACTATCCCCACTTCAAAGTATTCTTCAAGGCCAAACATGTCCTCACCTTCAAAATTGGCTTAATATTCCTAAATGTTCATATTTTGAACAATGGTTCTCCTCGTATTCCAGTACATCCTTAAATTCTAAAATGTCCTCACTATGTTACATGTCCTATTTTCCAAAACAGTCTTCCCACTCCAAAATATCACTTTCTAAAATGTCTTTACTGTCACCATTTTTTTACTTCACAGTCTTTACATTCCAAAATGATTACTGAAATGCCCCAGTTGTCCCAAAAACATATGTCTACCTAAACTGTTGTAACTCTTCTTTCCTGAAACCTTAGGTAGGCGGAGAAGCCAATGCTGCTGACCCTGAATTTAATATCTAAGGTATGTATATCAATGGATTTCCAAAAAAAAAAATCTTAGACCCAAAGTCATACAGTTCTGATTTCATTCAACTTGCTTGGTTCTCAGGTTCACTAAAATCACTGTTGGATAAGGAGACTGGCAGTAGTGCTCTACAGCAGAGCAAAGATAGCACACAAGGAACACACACGGCCACTGAATTTGCTGGAGTAATGGAAATGAGTATGTATTTAAAGTTTTCACTTTCATTTTCAACACATTTCCCTTTAAAACAAAAAAAAAATAAGTCTTTTCGACTCAACTTTAACAACTTAAAATGAAAAACTTGAATATACAGGGAATACTGCATATACTTTTCTTGTTTACCCTTTTGGTTCAGTTAATAGTCCTTTAATAGTCTTTATTTCAAGCATCCTCAAGTTGTAATCAGCATTTAGAAACAGCCTTTTAGACAGTTTCTTTGCATCCAAAGAAACTGTCTAAAAGGCTGCAAAGAAACTGTCTAACCCTAACCCTAACAAAAAAAAAAAATCTGAGTTCTCAGAGAAAAGTAGAAAAAAAATGGAATCCACTTTTTAGGTTCCTACAACCCCTTGGGACAGCACAGCATCCTGGTATTGGTGTCTGGTCAATGTGATGGCATTCTTCAGCAATAACGAACACCTGCGCCAAGATGTTGACAAAAAAAAAGATTTTCCTCCAAAAAAAAAACAAAACAAGAAGAAAACGTCTATCAGAGCAGCTTCAAGGAACAAGCCACCAGGCAACCAAATGTTTTCATGTGGTTCAAGTACAAATCTTCAAGTTCAAGTTCTTATTGGTCTTTCCTATGGTGATGGTGCATCTCCCATGTAACCTAACAGGACATGCATGGTTCGTAGTCTTATGTGTCCGAGCACTGTGCTGGAAAATCTGTGCACATCCTTTGGAGTGGAACATGCAAATGAACTCAGGACCATCTCATTTAAGCACTTGATCATACAGTCTGAATAGCACGTTGGTCACAATCAGCATTGGAATTCTGCTGTTGAAATGACATTCTGGGACAGTAAGTGCTAATGCATCTATTCAGCTCAATGCTTTGATCAACTGGATCAAATGCAGCACTGAGATCCAGCAGAACAAGTATAGAAACTAGTCCACTGTCTGAAACTATTAGAAGATCATTGGTGACTTTTACCAGTTCTGTCTCTGTACTATGATGGATTCTAAATCCTGACTGAAACTCTTCAGACAAAGCATTTCTATGCAGATAATCACAGAATTGGCAGCAACAACTTTTTCAAGAATTTTAAAAATAAAAGGAAGGTTGGATATTCACCTATAATTGGCTAAAACACCTGGATCTATAGTAGGCTTTTTGGTGTTTTCACCCAGTTCAATTGTTTAGTTAGATCAGCTTTCTTACTTTCAAGCTCAGAGGTTTCCTCTTGGTTTGATTTTGGCATAGGCAGGGACTTGCTATCATGTGTGGGGTTCTTTGGCGTTTTACTTAGCATTTCCACTTGTTTGGTTAGCTCATTCTCTTTTTTTCAAGCTTGGATGTCCCACTTTGTTTTATGTTGGGAGATGAGACAGGTTTGTGATTGTAAGAAGGGATATTAAAGATGGAGTGAGCATGTGCTGCAGCTTTGGTACTGTCCAAGTGCTTTTTCATCCTGTTCAGCTTGGCTGACCTGCGATCTTCATCAGTTCTTAACATAAGGAGGAGTTCAGGAAATGATAGTAGATTGCTCTTCCTGTGTTCTACCTGCAGGCCTATGATGATACTCTGACAGTCCCACTGAGAAGGAGACCAACTTGGGTGCGTCAAGTGTCATAGTCAAATGGACCATTTGGCCTTGGCATCTGCCCAGAGAAGGTGCGTATCCTTTGTGAGGATGATGAAGTGGTTGACTTATTTCAAATGACATGTTCCACAATCATTTTCTGAATTGAAGATGTTCCTGTCGGTGTGAACAGGGCTCAATGGCACATTAGAAAGATCACTGTGAATGTGTGTGGGCTCCACAGGTTCACTCTGGTTATCTTTCATGGTATCATGCTTGAATGTGTCATAACCTTGGGTTGTGTGCGACTCTGTTGCACTAATCTGTAAGTGAGGTGTAGCAGCTGGGCTCTCTTGCAATTCACTCTGTAGCATGCTTAGGAAACCTGTCCTGCTACTGCCTTCAACAGTTTCTATTTCACCAAGGTATGTATGGGCTAACTCCCTGCCTATCCTATCCTATCTCTTCCTGACAGATATCTCTGGTGTTTCTCACAGACCATATCACAGTAGGGTCTTTGGGACTTGCTAGGGCACCTACAGTAAGGGGATCAGTTCTTAAGACAGACCTGTCAGATGCATACTCGACACGGACTCTACCCTCTGGTTGTCCTGGCTCATTGGGGATCCTGATTATTTTAGAAATGTCCCCACTGACTTCAAATTATTTATCCTATCTTCTATCTGTGTAACTCCAATACCTGTTACATACAGTCAGCTCTAACCATGAACACCAAAACAGTTGTAAATATCCACTTAACTCAGTGTAATCAGTAATTTGCTAAGGTTTATATTGTGAGGTGGAATATCAGGAAGCCACAAATCAGTCTCCTGCTGGCTCACCACTTTGATGTAACTCTTCTTACCTTAAACCTTAGGTAGGTGGAGAAGCCAATGCTGCTGACCCTGGATTTATTATCTAGGGTGTTTATATCTGTGGTTTTCAAAAAAATATTTTAGACCCAAAGCCAGACAGTTCTGATTTCATTCAACTGACTTAATTCTCAAGTTCACTAAAATCACTAGGTTGGGTATGGAGAGTGGCAGTAGAGCAAAGAAACTTCCACCACACCACATGACCACTGAATTAGCTGGAATAAAGGAAATATATATATTTATAAAGTTTTCACTTTCATTTTCAACACATTTCCTTTTATATTAAATTGGCATTTCTCTTTAAAACAAAAAATAAGTCTTTTTGACTCAACCTTAACAACTTGTGTGTCAGCACTTAGAAATAGTCTTTTAGTCAGGTTTTTTGGACCCAACAAAAAAGTTAACCTGATATCTCAGAGAAAAGTTTTTTTTAAAAAAATGTAATCCTCTCCTATAACTTGGTTCCTACAACCCCTTTGGACAGTACAACATCCAGGTGTCAGTGTCTTGGCAAGGTGAAAGCATCCTTCAGCAACAAGGATGACCTGCTCCAAGATGTGGACAAAAAAAGATTGTCCTCCAAAAAAACATGATGAAAAAAAATGTCCAATGGAGTTTGTCCTGATGATACTCTTTGTGTAACAGACACCCTGTGGCTCAAAAGCTCTTTCTATCTAACTGGTGATACTATCGTGAATTTCACTAAACATACTAATTCACTTCACAGTTTCTCTTCTAAACATTAATTTACTTTTCAGTTTCTCTGACATCGGTAACATCTTATCACGCTACCTGTCCGAGCTGTGCACTCCCCCTCAACTGTGGGGAAAAGGAACCGAAACTTAGGCTACATGCATGTAACGTAACCTGCTCAGGGTGTGTTTAGGGAACCTCCATAAAATTATGTGCACATAAAGCAGCATGCTGGCGATCCATTTAAGGAACCTCGGAAATTTTGAGTGTCACAGAAAATAACCTTGGTTACACTGTCAATGCCCTCCAAAATTTGCTTATTTCCCAGAGTGCTGTAGTTCTTCAAAAATAGTATTAATTTCCAAAAGTTTCCCAAAAACTTTTGGAAATGGAGTTTCCAAAAGTTTGGAAATGGAGTTTCCAAAAGTTTGGAAACTTTTGGAAAATGAGGACAGCTTGGAAGAGCTGTCCTGATTTTTCAAAATGTTCTATATTTTGTTCAAATGCCCTCTTTTTGTACTCTTGACTGTCAAAAAAGTCCCAACTTTTCAAAATCGTCCAATAGACATTTACATTCTAAAATGCCCACACTTTAAAAAGTCCAAGTTTTCCAAAACAGATCCTTGTGGAACACCATGATTGAGACCATGGGACTCTGAAAGTTTGTTGTTAAGAAGTACACAGCGAAATCTTCTGGACAGGTATGATTTTTGTCACGATCTCCACTTCAGTCCCTGCCTGTATCCCTCTTTCTTTCTTTCCTTCTCTCTCTTTTTCTTTCTTTCTCTCGCTCCCTCTCTTCCTCCCTCTCGGTCTCCCTCTTGCTCAGCCCTGCTTTTCTTTACTCTCTCCCTCACACTCACTCTAGCTGTGTCTCAATTCAGGGGCTGCATCCTTCTAGGCTGCATTATTCGGCCGCATACGTCACAGCGGTGTGACTAAGGTTGTCCCATTTCGTAAAAACTCGAAGATTCCTTCAAATGCGGCCGACGAATGCATCCTTCTTTTCCACAAATTTGAAGGATGCATCGATGTATCCTTCATAGCCCCAAATATCCCAAGATTCATTGCGGGCCGCTGACAGTTCGATCAACAGCTGGAGTTTTAACTGCTGATGGCTGACGGAGAAGATGGATGGAGGATTCTAGTTTTAAATATTAGTATTATGTTACAGTTCACTCCAATAGTACAAGTGTTGAACACATTAAAATTTGTTTTAAAAAACGATTAAGTTCCGTTATTGATGAGCCGCTGCAGTTTAAAGCGTTTACTGTCCAGTTGTTCAGCTTCAGTGTTTAAGCTTTATTTTACCGAGACTGTGGCGATTTTTTCTGACTGCGGCCACCACGAAAACGACTTATTCATTCATAAATATTCACATATTGATTCCTTATTTAAATTACTATATGAAGAAGAAGTAAAATGGTTACGAGGTAACTAAATCCTACTGGAGCTTCTATTGGTGGTGATTCTCTGTAGACCAGTGAAAACATGACTATCTTCACTGTTCTTAGTTTAGCTCCACCAAGTTATCTGATAACATGTTAAACATAAATTATATTTGGTTTCTGTTCAGACAGCAAGTCAGTCTCAGCCCAGAGATTGTGGAGATTTATAATATTTGAAGTTCATATCAGTGGATGTTAACAGATTTAAACAAGCTGTGAATGCTTCTTGTTTTTCAGACAGTTTAGTCCCGTACCACCAGACAGTACAAGACCCTCAAGTCTTCAAGGATATAAAACATATTAAAAACAAAAATTACAATTTCGGGATCAAATCTAGTCAAAAATTAGGTAAAATTACAACGTCGTCTTGTCCTGATCGTCAGGATGAAAATTTGTTTGTCAAGGTTGCTAGGCAACAAAGAGCGGCGCTACGAGACGTCATGATGCAAGCAGGAAGTTCATCGTAGGCTAGACCACAGCTATAGTCTGCCTGCAGCCTGATTACTAGAATTGGAGGCAGCTGCGAGGAATTGCTCACCTGCCACTAATCATCCTCCCTCAATAAAAGCCCTGGTTCATTCAATAAATCTCTGCTAGACTATAGACGATACTGCCCTGTTTCTCTGCTATTCCCGCTCTGTCTCCAGCCTGCCTCTCTTTCCATCTTCGACTGCCGCCAAGCACCCCCTGGACCCTGCCCCCCAGCCAGCCTCTATCTGCTTCTGTTTTCATCTGCCTCCTGTCTGCCTTCCCCCAGCCCGCCTGTCCCTCTAGTTTAGTTTTCTATCCTGTGAGTCCCCCTGTTTGGTTTGTTTTGTTTTTGTTCATTCCTATGAGTTTTCCTTTATCTTGTTTTGTTTGTTAGAGTAGGCCCTTGGTTTTTGTAGTTTTGCTAATTTCTTGTAAGTTGTAAGTCTAGTTTCTCCATTCTGTTTTCCTCCTCAGTTTAGTTTCCTCTTATGGTGTAGGTTCCAGTTGTAGTCAGTTTTCTTTGTCCCCGTTGTTAGTTTTCGTGTTCATTATCTGTTTTCCTTAGATTTCCCCTGGGTTGATAGTTTAAATATTTATTTGGTTTATTAGTTTGCCCCTTTTCTATATTCAGTTTGATTAGCTCCTGTTGTTTTGTCCTCAGTTAGTTTTTCCCATTCTTCTTTGGTTTGAGTTCCATCTTGCAATAATAAATCGTCTTTGAAAATCCAGCTTTCCTCTGCCTGCTCTTGTGTCTGCGCGTGGGTTCTCAGCCACCTCCCATAACAATTTTAATCACTGGAGCACCTGACCTGAGACACCAAAATAAGACTTGAGTCTGTCAAGCAAAATACAGTGATCCACTGTTTTAAAAGCAGCATTTAAATCTGTCACGGGTTCGCTTCAAAAACTGGGAAAAATGATGGCTCAGCCGGGGAAAAAATTAATTCAGTGGGTTTTATTACCACCACCAAAAGCAAACGGTGGAAAAATATTTACAGTGTGGGGGGAAAAAATGAGAAATGAACACAACAATCAAAACCAAAAGTATTTACAGGAAACTTCCAATACGGATGACCCACAATGCCTCTGCATCTCCAGCAAATCAACACCAACTCCAACCAACTGCAGAGCAGAAATGCTCTGCTTATATACCCCCCTAGCCCCTCCCATGGGCAGACCAATACTAAGTAAGGAGGGTTTAGCCATATTGGCTTGATAACTCAGAAAAAGACCAAAATTAATAATACCCTGTTAAACAAACATCAGAAAAACAAAAATGCCCAACATATGGCTCTTAGTTCTTTAGCAAAAGCTGTAAATAAAACACAACATAACAATCCACCCCCAAATGGTATAGTCCACATCACCTGGTTGCTGCAAGCGTGCCACAATACCCTATTTAAGCCACAGCCAGGAATTGCCTCTGTTTAGCCCGAGCACCAGAGGAACCTGCAGCAGCATCACACAGGTGAGCGTCATTGTCCTTCGTGTTGGGATCGGGATCCCTGTAGGCGCTGAGTGTGCACCCTCGCACGCGCTACAGGGACAGAGTTTTATGGGGAATATGGGGGAAACCGGTCTATGATCATGCCTGCATACTGTTAGCGCAGACCAGCAAAGGAAACACTGAGAGCGCATCATGCGCTCACGCTGCAGACTCTCTCTCCGAGGCCAGGGAGAGAGGCTCGCCGTGACGGATGACGCCGCGGTCTTTAGCGCGCCGTCACAAAATCTAACAATAATAGAACTGATGCTGACTCAGCGTCTATAGTGAGCAGCAGATCGTTCACCACCTTTGTAAGGGCTGTCTCTGTGGAGAGGTTGGCCCAAAAAGCACATTGCTGTGGCTCTAAAGATGATTTGACAAAAAATAACAAACCAACTGATTTAAAACCATTTTCTCCAACTTTTGATAAAAAAGGAGGATTGATCAAATGTGTATCCAGTCCAGGTGTTTTTAACAGTGACCTGACCACGGCAGTTCTAAAACAAGCTGGAAAGTCACCAGTAGTAAATGATAGGTTCACAAGGCATAGTACATAAAGTCCTAGAGTTGACCTAGGCTCTTTAAAAGCCCACAGTGGCATTGGGTCAAGTAAGCAGGTTGTGGGTCGAGCAGCCATAACAACCTTAGTTAGTGCACACAAAGTGATAGGTTCAAACTCTGAATTCTGCTTGACAAAGAACAGAGCCGATCATATCAGGCAATCTGGAGTTAAAATCAGATACAGTATTAGGACTGATGTATTGAGAGCATTTTTCTGTGCCATTGTCTTTCCCTGAAACAAGGAGTTCAGAGAATAACATGTCAAATAAAATCAACAAATGGTCAAGAACTGGTAATATACTCAGTTCATTGACTGACACAGACAGCCCATGACCCAGCACAAGATCAAACTTTTAATCTCACTGTGTGAGATTAAAAGAGTCTATGATGTTGAAAAAATCTTTCACTGGGGGCTTGTCCTCACAACATATGTGAATATTAAAATCATCAACAATTAAAATCTGCTCATAATACAGAATAAAACAAGATAAGGAGTCTGCAAACTCTGAAATAAAGTGGACGATAAATCATAGCAACTGATACCAAGGAAGGATTATTAAAAGTGAAAAGCTGGTGTTCAAAACTTGTAAAAGAAGCCGAGGTGATGACCTGTTTGCATTAAAAATTGTTGCTACACCTCCTCCTCTCCCCACCAGTCTGGGAGAGCTCAGGAAGCTGGACACCAGGGGGGCACAGCTCCAGAAGGGGAGTCAGTTCACCTTCATGGAACCATGTCTCTTTTAAAAATATGACATCCAGTTTATGAGAGTCATGAACGTCATGGAGCAAAAAATCTTATTTGACAGAGATCTGGCATTTATGAGAGCCATTTTGATTGTGGTATCCCCATACACCGGTGCAGTGGTATAGTCCAGGCGTCTCAGATTTTCACTTGGCACAATGCAGTAAGGCAAGTACCATTCTCCTGGCAACCTCCAAACCTAGACTTGTACATTGGATTGTCAGACAGAGAAGCATGATTTGTCACTCCAGAGAACACGTCTCCACTCTTCTAGAGTCTGGTGGCAGCGTGCTTTACACCACTGCATCCGACACTCTGCATTGCACTTGGTGATATAAGGCTTGGATGTAGCTGCTTGGTCATGGAAACCCATTCCATGAAGCTCTCTATGCACTGTTCTTGAGCTAATCTGAAGGTCACACAAAGTTTGGAGGTCTGTAGCTACCGACAACAGAAAGTTGGACTGTGAGTCTCAGCATCCGCTGACTCCACTCTGTGATTTTACATGGTCTACCACTTTGTGGCTGAGTTGCTGTTGTTCCCAATTGCTTCTACTTTGTTATAGTACCACTAACAGTTGACCGAGGAATATTTAGTATCAAGGAAATTTCATGAATGAACACAGGTGGCATCCTATCACGGTACCACACTTGAATTCAATGAGCTCCTGAGAGTGACCCATTCTTTTAACAAATATTGGTAGAAGTAGAAGCAGTCTGCATGCCTAGGTGCTTGATTTTATACACCCGTGGCCCCTGGAACACTTGGATTCAATTATTTGGAGGGATGTCCCAATACTTTTGGCAATATAGTGTATATTGATGCCCCTGATGGCTTTGGTCAGGAAACATTTTGTCTCCAATGTGCAAAAAAAAGAAGGTTAGGTTTCAAGCTGTGGAAAGTCTTTTGTTGTGAATGATCCACTCCCCCATCTCCACCCTTCAACACACACATACACACAAGTGCACATACACACACACACACGCACGCACACACACTTCCTCTCTACAGTTTTTTCTTTTTTGATTAATAATCCCCTCACATACAAGTCACACAAAGACCCCTTTGATGAAGACGGAGGCTGTGTGGTTTACTGTATGTCCATGTAGCCATTAAAAAATGGCTACATGGACATATGTGTGTGGTACTAGATGTGTGTGAGCATGTGTACAGTGAATGAGGTAGACACAGGAGACGCCCGAGGGGATGCTGGCATAAATAGCACAATTAAAAGTGCCCCCCATGACGCTCAGAGAGTGGTTAAGATCAGAGAGGGTTATTACCAGGCAGCTAATTCATCTCTGTCACTCGGCCCTGGGCCCTCCACATCCCATTAAACACACACCATACATACGCACTGATAAGAGCCTCACCAAACACACACACTCACACACACGCACGCTGGATAGGCAGGACAAAGCCCTGAGTGAGGAAAGAGGAAATAACCTATCTACCAGGAAACTGAAGTGTAAACACATTTTATACAATGATAAAAATGTTTTTCATGTGAGTTCACGGAGAGTTTTGATCGGAATGTGTCTCTGAGTGGAGGAAGGAGCTGAAGAGATAGTGTCTTCAGTCAGAGAACCAAGGTTACAATTTAACCATATGTTCTCTATCATCATGAGACTGTCTGTCCGCCCGTTACATATATCATATGTGCAGGGTAACTCTTTAAGAAACCCCGTGAGGAGATGATGCAACCCAGACCACGTGTATATGACAAACTATTTGCAAATGTGCACTTATTTACACACCAACAAGGCTGTGGCCCTGCACAATACAAAAACCAGGCCTGAGAGACAGAGGGGCTGCTTAAGCCAGTGTAAGATGCAAGGATGACCCCAGGAACAATGGTAAATGCCAAAATGAACTCAGATCAGTTAGCAAGCTGCTAAGTTGACCAAGGGAGACCACAAAGGTGGACAGATGCCTGGCCTGGTCATCCACTGGTAAGTCACACCCAGCACCCAGTCCAAAGGAGAGACTGGCTGCTACATTCAATGGATTACATACAATGGATTGGAGATAAAAGTGGACTGAGATGACCATGTGGCTGCTGCACAAATGGCAGTGAGAGAGGCTCCCTACCAGGCTATGTGGTAGCCACACGACGAGGTGAGTATTCTCAGACCCAGGATGTGACTGGCACACCTAGGAAAACACTCATCTGCTGAATGGTGTCCGCAATCCAGTGGGACAGCCCAACAAGGGTCTGCCCAAATTGCTGGAGTCATACAAAGAACCGGTAATTCTTCGTGACAGCCTGTCTGCTCTAGATGTGTTTCACCAAGACTGGACAGGGCACGGCGAAAACTGGTGCTGGTTCTCCTGGTCTTCCCTAGAAGAGGCAAGTGACCGCAGCTCAAGACTGCAGCTCAAGACAGGTTGAATTCAGATGAAGTCTTAGGCAGGAACACCAGGTTGAGACGAAGGACTACATCTGACTCATCTGGCAAAAACCTGCAGCAGTCGCCACTGGCTTGAAATGCACTAGAGAAAACCCATTTTAGATCAGCAACAAGAGTCAAAAGAGGGGGATGCTGAGGCACATCACGGACTGTGCCCAAGATCCATGGATGAACCGGGATCTAATCCTGCGTCACCACTACACCTTGCAGGGTTGTGGCAGACTCCCCTGTTTCCAGCTAAGACAGTATGAACAGCAGGAGTCCCTGCGCACAACTATTCTGATCTCAAAATTATTATTCGGATACCACTACAATGACTGAATATTTGGATATTTAGATATTCGGGTCTAGCCCTATGATTGACAAGACCAAAGTTATCTGTGTGTACTGTCAGTGTCAACTGAGTTATCATCGTAGCACATCTACCTCCTCCTCGTCAAAACCAGGCAACGATGGTAATGAGTATTGAAATGACAATTCAAGGGACATTTAGAATAGATAAAAAATGTACGATTAATTTGTGATTAATCGCGAATTAACTATGGCATTTATGTGATTAATTAAATATTTAAATCGATTGACAGCGCAAGTTTCTTTACTGTACACAGCTGTTAGCATATTTTATGTAGCTCCACACTGCATTGATTTCATCAATCCATTATGAAGTTTATATCAAGCCCTATAATGAATCCCTGGTCGCTTCTGAATCACTTTGCAGAAGAAGAACAACCATGACCACCGACAGCCCCTCATAATGTCTGTTGGAATTTCTTTTTAAATCCCAGTTATTCCAACCACCTGAAAGTCATTGGCTCTTTGGTCAGATGAGCTGTGAAAAGCTGGTGGCCAAAAGGCACATTTATGTTGCAGATAAGTAGAACACAAAAGACATTGCGTGTGCCTCTATCTCTTACTCATTGACATGAGCAGCTATATATATGTATATTAGATGTGTATTGCCCATATTCATTATTCCACTGATATTGTGTATACTGTGTGTTCTTAAAAATAGAAGATGAAAGCTGGTCTTGCACATTCATATCTCTGATGAAACTGATGTTTGCAATTAATTGATGATGCTAAAGCTAAGAAACAGCTTTAAATCAATTCTAAAGATGATCTATGATCCATTTGGGAAAGACAAACCTATGAGTTATGTCCCACAGTTCATGGGGCTATAGCTTTCCTTTCTCTCTCTTGCTTTCTCTCTACACACTGCACCTCCTTGTCGATTAGCCTACTGCCAGATACAGTTTACACTGCTCACTTTGGTTAACATAGGTTGTGTAAGTGACAAGTGAGAGATAGCACAGAGTAACTTAAAGAAACCGCCTGAGCAACAACAGCAGCAGCAGCAGCAGTAGCAGCTCCAGCTCAGCTTCCATGGACACACACACGTACACACACACCCTCACCCACAGCTTCTTTGTGTGGGAGCTGACAGACACAGGATTAGAAAAAACCAGAATGAATTGGATAACCTGTATACTGCAAAAACAAAATTAGCTTATTATGTAGTTGTGTCGTGTGTAGTTGAGCCACCAAAACCCCAAATTCCTAAAAGGGACAAGAACAGTGCAGCCATAAATTAAAGATGTCAATGACATGTTTGTTTCACAAGACTTGAATGAAGCATCATCATATTTATTCCCTACAAGAATCCTACTCTAAGCAGTATGACACGTGCAGCACAATTCCTTCATGTCCCCACAATGACACAGAATGAGACAACAACCATAGGGGAAAAAACTGGATATCAAATGAACATAAAAAATGTGTTCAGCAAAGCAAAAGTAACTCTTTGCAAAAAATTCAATGTGAAAATGCATCTTAAAAGAGCATTTACTATTTCAGCAACAGTTTAGACTACAGCTACTCTACTGAGGTGGGATGCAGATGTATTGCACAAATATTGACCAAACTGTCAAAAATGAATACTGTTTCAAAAGGAATCCCTTGCATTATGATTTCATTGCAATGCAGAAAACCTACCCAGGAATTAGCCTGACTCTTCAACACTATGACCTGCCAACTGTCATCACATTGAGAGAATGTGACTGGCAGCTTTTCTCCTAATATAGAATAGAATAATAAGACTTTAAGGAATCATATGATTTCCATGTCCACTAAACTGTTACAGCTATTGGAACAACTTTTTTGGGAAAACTGTACACTTTCACAACATAAGTCGTCTAGCGCTATGTGACAACTTATGTTGTAAATATGCGCTATATAAATAAAATTGAATTGAATTGAATTGAATTGAATTTCACATCTACACAGTCAACATTCAAAAGTACATAGATGCCCTCAATTCTTCCCGGTCAACTTACTATTCACACATCATCCACACCAGCTCCAGCAACCCCAAGACTCTGTTCTCTGTTCTTCAGTTCCCTTCTGAAATCCCATGGCAACACCTCTTCATCCTTCACATCCAATACATGCCAAACTATCCTTTAACTTTTTTCAATCCAAAAGAGATTCCATCTACAATAGCCTCCACACCGCCACCCCATTTCCCCACCTTGCTCCTCCCCTTCCACTGCTCAGCCTTTATTTCAGTTATCTCCTGTATCTCCTGCTCAACTCTCCCAACTCATGATCCAAATAAAAACACCCACCTGCACCCTGGACCCCATCCCATCCAAGCTCATCAAGACCTGCCTTCCTGTCCTCTCTCCACTCATCACTGCCATCATCAACTCCTCCCTCTGCTCTGGATCAGTTCCTGTTACGACCCGGTCTGGGGTCAGGTACATAAAAGGGTATAAAAAAGGCAAACTTTGTCTTCAAATCAAATCACAAATTTATTGGATAACAAAAAGAGGCCTGATGTACAGGTAAAAAAACGACCAAAGCCAAAATAAAACAAAATATATACAGTGCTACTATCTACAAATACCTAACCAAAGATCCAAATATCCACAGAATACACAAAACCACCACCCAAAACCACAACAACCATGAACACTATCTAGAAGCACAACCGATCTAGGGACAAAGTTCTCTGTCATTTTATTTTAAAAAATAATAATTATACTTTTTTTTTAACCAAAAAAATGCTGACATATTCTACATAAATTGGTCAGAATATGAGTTTAAATAAATAATCATATAACCTGTCACTATTCACTTAAATATGATCATAAATATGTCAGTTTCCCCTCACTTTAGAGCGCCAGATAGAGAGAGCCCCTTCAGTGCATCATTATCAATCCAATCCACTTGTTCATATAGAGAACGCCCACGTCATTGAACATCCAGTCCATGTTTTCCCTGTGACCTTGCTTGCAGTTGGTACCTGCAGAGGCACACAGAGCTGCGTTCGGAGAACGTGAACGGATGGATGAAGAATGGATATCAGAAAGTTTTTCAGGAAAGTAAGTATTCATCACTGCTGGTAACAGTTAGCTAGCTCCAGCCCCCAGCTAACAGCAGAAAGTCCCATGCTGTTAGCCAAATGCTCCATGTTTGACAAATAAAAACCTGGCTTGCACATATAGACAGTCTCTGCGCACGTCTTACCTTTGTTGTTTTACGGTCAAAAAGTTACATTCCAGCCCTAAAAGAATGCTGCTACTTAGCTAGCTAGTTAGCCTGAATGCTCTGTGAAGGTCCTGGTTTTTTGTAGGAGTCAGAGCAGAGGAGCACAGAAAGTGAGAGAGGACAGACCCCTATTGGAAAGGTGAGTAGGAGAGTAATGATTAGAAAGTGGAGAAAGCCAACCATCCAAGTTGCCCTAACAGTGCCTGTAAGCAGCTGCTCATGTGAAAGGCCCTTTAGTGGACTGCATCGGCTGCATTCCTGGTTGAATCAAACAGTGGGTCAGAAAAGACTTCACAGTCTTGCAGTCATGTCAACTGAAAAAGACAAGCTTCAGCGTCTGAGTCACAACAGAGTGATAGACCGATTTACCACCCTTAAAAACAGACCGCATTCTTTGTTGCTTCCATCCACCAACTAATTTGCAATTGCAGTCATTTTGTTCTTGTTAATGCTGTAAACATGTGTTGTTGTAAACCTATGTTTGCTGTTGTACTATATTAAAAAAACTGAAATAATAATGAATAATTTCTCAGCCTTTGTTAGCTGTTTGTGAAGTTTTGTGCATATGCGCTGCATTTGCTCACATCCTGTGCATCTCTTGGGAGCTAAGCCTCCCCTGTCCTTAAAACCTAGTGACGCCCCTGAGTTAAACCACACAAAAACCAGTGGGTGAGCCACTGCTGCTAGGATTTAAAAAGCTGGAGGCGGCAACACGGACTAATCAGACCTCAACACCGTTCGCTGGTTGGAGGAAGTAGGATCAGCACAGCTGCTTTAGAAAAGATGAGCACACACTCAAACAAGAAAACACAGGACGAAACCAAAAGACAACACAAGAACAACAGAACGGAACAGAAACAATACGGACAGGGCCATAACACCCCCCTTTCTAAATATCAGACATTCCCCTACCAATGTCTGATACTTCAGGAAGAGACACGGGACAGAGCATCGGCTAACACATTTTCTGTGCCTTTTTTGTGTTTGATCTCCAGATTAAAATCCTGGAGCAATAGGATGAGTCTGTTGATGAGTCTCTGGTTCCCGTTCCTCATCCGGGCCAGAAACACAAGGGGATTGTGGTTGGTGTAGACCACCACGGTTAAAAAACTAGAGCCTACATAAACTTCAAAGTGTTGCAAGGCGAGCAACAACGAAAGGGCTTCCTTTTCAATGGTGCTGTACTGTACCTGGTGCCTATTGAACTTCTTAGAGAAGTAGCAGATAGGGTGGTTGATACCGCCATTATCCTCCTGCAGCAGCACTGCACCTGCACCGCTGGCGCTTGCGTCCACCTCCATCTTAAAGGGACGCTCAAAG
The DNA here is from genome assembly GCA_024666655.1 of Dascyllus trimaculatus. NCBI lineage: Eukaryota > Metazoa > Chordata > Actinopteri > Pomacentridae > Dascyllus > Dascyllus trimaculatus. The sequence goes on from JAMOIN010000473.1 coordinate 1,097,985, forward strand.
TTAGGAGCAGCCAGAACAGGAGTGCTGCAGAGGACAGCCTTGACTGACTGGAAGGCTTCTGTGCAGCCAGAGGACCATTCAAATAGGCGGGAGGTACTGGTTAAACTAGTGAGTGGAGCCACAACATCTGAAAAGTTTCTACAAAAACCACGATAATAGCCAACCATCCCTAGAAAACGGCGAAGCTCACGCTGTGTCTGAGGCACAGGGAAGTCGAAGATGGCCTGGACTTTGTCATCAAGGGCCCGCACGTGATCCTGACCCACCTGCTTTCCTAAATAGGTCACAGTGGCGCAACCAAACTCACATTTGGCCAGGTTTAAGGTGAGGGAAGCCTGCTTCAACCTACCAAAGATAGTGCTCAGGGTTTTGATGTGCTCAGGCCACGTGTCAGAGTATGCTACAGTGTCGTCTAGGTAAACCTCACAGTTTTTAATACCACCTAGGACTTTGTGCATCAGGCACTGGAAAGTGGCTGACGCATTCCTGAGACCAAAGGGCATCACAGTGTACTGGAGGAAACTGTCTGGAGTCACGAAGGCCAAGATTTTAGAAGCATGGGGAGTTAAAGGGACTTGTCAATAACCCTTTAACGGGTCGAGTTTCGTGACAAATTTGGCAACACCAACTCTGTCCACACAGTCCTCTATTCGGGGCAGAGGATAAGAGTTAGCCTTCGTCATACTATTGACTTTTCTAAAGTCAGTTCAAAAACAGGGAGTTTTGTCCGCATTCGGTTTGCCTACATCCATTCAGACCGACCAAGGCTCAAACTTCCTGTCAAAACTGTTTGCTCAGGTCACGGAACAGAAACAATACGGCCAGGGCCGTAACAGTTCCCGATACCCTCAAACTAGCTGCCATCACCCCACTTCTCAAAAAACCAGGACTCAACCCTGACATTATGTCCAACTTCCACCCTATCTCCAACCTCCCCTTTCTCTCGAAAATACTTGAATGTGCCATTGCATATCAGTTCCAAACCCACCTCTCCTTCAACAATCTGTATGTAGTATTTCAATCTGGTTTTCTGCCCAAACACAGCATTGAATCAGCCCTCCCCCAAAATATCCAATGACCTCCTCCTCTCCGCAGACTCAGGACATCTCATTATTTTCATCCTCCTTGACCTCACAACTGCCTTTGACACCGTCCACCACTCCATCCTCCACTCCCGTCTTGAAACATCACTCCACATCACTGGCACAGCACTCACCTGGATCAAATCATACCTCTCCAACCGGCAACAGTTCATCCATATGGCTTACAGCACCTGGTGTTCCCAGGTGGGGAACACTCCTCCACTGGCATGGCACAAGGCGTCCCCTAAGGTTCGGTGCTCAGCCCTCTGCTCTTCCTTCTCTACATCCTCCCCCTTGGTAACATAATCCATTGTCACGGTCTCCATTTCCACTGCTACACTGATAACGTCCAGCTATACATCTCCACCAAATTTATCACCTCCTCCACCCTCTCAAACTGCCTCTTTGAAAAAAAACCCTGGATCCAAAAAAACTACCTTCAACTCAACTGTGACAAATCTGACCTCATGATTATTGGCCCCAAATCCCTCACCCAGTCCATTCATCACTTCTCCCACACTGTTGACAACTCAACCCATGACTCCCTTCTCTTACACCTGCAACCTTGGACTAATCATTGACACCCACCTCACTTTTGAACATCACATCAAACACATCACAAAAACAGCCTTTTTTAATCTGAAGAACATTGCTCGTCTCCAGCCATCTCTCTCCCTCCCTGCAGCTGAAACCCTCATCCACGCCTTCATCACCATACAGACTCAACTACTGCAGTAACCTCCTCTATGATCTACCTTCCAAACTCCTCAGTAAACTTCAGCTCATTCAGAACTCTGCCGCCCATCTCCTCACTCACACCCCCTCACATGAACACATCACGTAGATGGGCAATTATGCACCTGCACATGAAAATTCAAGTTTTTTTGAGATCAATCAGTAGCACACATAATCTCAATTTCTCATTGTGTGTGTGTGTGTGTGTGCGTGTGTGTGTGATAGAGAGGGGTACACATATGTAAATAGGCTGTTTTGCATATAAAATGCTTCAGCTTCAGTATTCCAGGATAATAAATTGCTCAAAGTGAGAGACCGCGCACATGGCCCTGGGCCATCCCAGAGTCATTAAGTAGCTGAATTTAGTGAGGCGGACATAAAGCCAGTAATTCAATGGCAGCCTGCTGCAATGATAGAGAATTTACATGAAGATAAAATCCAGGGAGTAAGACGAGAAGGGGAGAGAGTGTAAGGGAAAGAAGCAAAGGAACAAGTAGATTTAAGAGACAAAGGAAAAGGGAGTAAAGAGGAGGAGTGAAGAAGGAGAAAGTGCAGTGGGAGGAGGAATGGGATGTGATGGGTATGTGGTGGATGACAACTTACAAATGAAGAATACGCCAAAGCCACAACTCCAGCAGCCACTTCAGCGATGAATATGATGAGAATGATGGAAAAAAACTGCAGGGAGGGAAGATGATAGGAAAAAGTCAACATTAAAAAAGGAAAAAACATTACTATTCACAGTATATAATTCTAATCAGTCAACTCAGTAAAGTTCAATTGAGTACACAGACACACACAGTAAGAACACACAGAGTTTGAATTATCTCTTGCATCAGCTTATCCATTGTCTTTGTTCAGTCCGTGACAGCTGTTTCTCCTGTCAGCCAGTTATGTGCTGGGTCCTGTGCTGTCATTTGCAGGATCTGCTCCACTATCATCTTTCAACACAATCATCATCTTTCAATGCAATGGGAGATGTGTACGTGGAGGTTCTATAAGGAAATGTGATGCCTACATTCCTCATTAGAGTCACTACAGTGGACGAAGAGGTAGTTAGCTCCATCATTAACAAGTGTAATGATGTACACTGGGACACCAGAGCAATCATTCTTTAGCTAGATCAGAGTTCTTCGAGCTGTTTGGTGTACAGAGCAAAGCATTCTTATATCATCTCAAAACGTGCTCAGGCATTATAGAAACTTCTGGTAAGGAAGCAGAAGGATTCCTGATTGAGTCACTGGGTGGCAAGGTTTTATCTCCCTTTCACCACTCCTTGAGTGTCCTGAGATTCCTAACAGTCAAGCTGAGATCCCGACAGCCAACGCAGTTTTGTACCAGCCCCATCTCCATCACAGCGTCAAACACATTCTAGAACAGGACCCAGAAGCAGAGATACTCCTGCTGCTAGGAAGAGATGTGCTTAGCACACAAGATCAGGCAACAGTACTTTTTGACTCTAGTGCCCTGTACCCCGGTTCTCCCTCAATGTTGTGCTCATAACATGTCCTGACCTTAACAACTCCCTCCTCTGTGTTCTTCTTTGTTTCTGCAAGGAGAGATTTGCTATCCTGGCAGACATCTTTCAGATGTTTTTTGGTGCAGGAGGACCACCACAAATTCCTCTGTTCGTTATGGGACCAGGACAATGACCTCAGCAAGTCGGTCATTGAGTATCGCATAAGGGTTCATGTTTTTGACAGTTTGCCCTCTCCTGCTGTAGCCATCTATGAGCTGCGAAGAGCCATTGCAGAAGGTGCTCAGGAGCACAGTGCTGACACAGTGAAGTTTGTCGAGAGGCACTTTTACGTGGATGATGGCTTGGTGTCATTACCATTGGAAGCAGAGGCAAGCGACCTCCTTCGATGAACACAGGCGTAACTCGCTGAGTCAAACCTCCACTTACGCAAATTTGTATCAAACTGTCCAAAAATCATTGAAGCTTTCCCATCTGAAGATTGTGTTCCAGTCATCAAGGACCTGGATTTAAGTGCAGAAACAGTCCCCACACAGCGGTTCTCGGGTCTACTGTGGGAAATCACATCGGACACGTTCACATACTCTGCATCAACCTCCATCAGACTATTTATTCATTTTGGAGTCCACTCTACTGTCAATAGTATTTTTGATCACCTTGGTTTGCTGGCACCTGTCATGATCCAGGGAAGAGTCCTTCTCAGGGAATTTCAAACCTCCGAACCTTCCAACTGGGACGCTCCACTTCCAGAAGACAAACAGAAGAAATGGGACGCCTGGGGGAATTCCCTCCAAGACCTCAAACAGCTTCATGTACTAGGTACCGGTACATACACACCAACCTCACTCACTGAAGCTGTGCATACAGAATTGTGTGCATTCTCAGCAAGACCGAACTGGCTCCCCAGTCTGAGCCTACAATCACAAGGCTTAAGCTCTGCATTAGAGATGGCGGATCTCATCCAAGAAGGACTAGACCTGAAATTGGATGCTATCAACTTCTTTACTGACAGTGAAGTGGTGCTTGGGGAGATTTCTAACGAGACAAAACGTTTCTACACAAACATCCATAACAGAATCCAGCAAATCTGTCAGCCCTTGTTTCGCCCGAGCAAAAGACATTATCCTGAAAGCAGCACAGAGGTCAACCTTTGCAAAAAACTGTCAGCCCTTCAAGCAAACAAGGTGGAGCCTATAAACAGCCCCTTGCAGAAGCTTAGCCCAACTTTGGAAGACGACTTCATCTGCATTGGAGGCCGAATGAAGTAGTTCCACCTTATACCCACAGAGAGGAACTCAATAATCCTTCTCAAAGAGGAGAAAAAAGCCATGTCTCCCTACTGCTCGTACAACATTACTGTGAGCAGGTGAAACACCAGGGTAGCCACCTGACGGAGGGAACAGTAAGGGCAGCAGGACTGTGGATCTTGGGTGGCAAGAGGCTAATCAGTTCAGTCCTCCACAAATGTATAACCTGTCAGAAGCTGCATGGGAAGCTTGAAGAGGAATATGTCATATAGCAAACCTACCTCCTGGACATCTCAGAATCTGCCCTCCTTTCATGTATGTGGGGCTTGATGTCTTTAGGCCTTGGACCATTACAACCAGGCGTACCAGAGGGGGACAGGCAGAGAGCAAGAGGTGGGCCATCATATTCAGTTGTCTCAGTTCAAGAGCTGTACATATTGAAGTGATTGAGTCAGTGGATTCCTCTAGCTGCATAAATGCCCACAGGTGGTTCTTTGCAGTCAGAGGAAGAACTCAGTGGAAGAACTGAACCCCCCAGCCCGAAAACTACAAAATCCTATGGAAAAACTCTAAACCAAAAAAAGAGGGGAAATCTAATACAAGCACAGGTGAATAACTAAACTAAACTAAACTAACAAAATGGGATACTCATGAAAGGGGGGAACTAAACTAACAGGGCAGGCAGTCTTGGGGGAAATCTGGAGTCCAGTGAGAAGAGCCAAAGCTGGTGAAGACCGGGGAAATGTTGGAGCAGGACCAGCGGCAGGCAACGGTAGGGTCAGGTTGGCGTGTGTATTGCCAATGCAGGACAGGCAGGCAGCAGCTGAGGGAATGCTGGCAAGAGACAATTTGGGGAGCCAGCAGAAGTGTAGGTTGGCTGCCAGCAGGATCGGGCGGCAAGTGTATCGCCAATGCAGGACAGGCAGGAATCCGGGTGTCCGGCAATCACAGTCGGACCTGTGTGCCGTTTTCATTACCTGCATTTGAGTCTCTGAACCGTCTGTAACGGTAAAGTAAAATAAGTTCAAAGAAATGATCTACTCTGTGTGATCTATTGGATCTATTTATCCCATGTTGTGTTCTGTTTCATCCGTCATCCTTCATATACAGTAAAACAAATTTGGCCAGAAGAGGTGAAAACAAATATAAAAATATTCTGCAGTCTGGTAATTCACTCTATTGTAGCCTAAATAGCAATTATAAAATCAAGTGATAGATTTGTTGTCTGCTGACAATGAATTTCTTTACAATTTTAGGAGTCAAGATAAAAGCACACTGCATTAGCACACCTGGGCCCACCCACCCGGGCCCACCCACCCAGGACCTGACCCCTGACCCCAGAAGAGGAGCTGGCCATTGATTTGAATAAAGGGATATAAAGGGACCCTCAATTTCATTCTTTTTTTTTTTTTCTTTTTTACGAATTTCAGTTAAAGAATGTGTTAATAACTGCTAAATGTTTAAACTGTTTGTAAAAGAGATTTATTTTTGATAGTTTGTCAGGTCCCATCCTGTTAGCTCACTTCTTGTTTACTTTAGCTAAAAAACATGCCAGTAGCCAGTGTGACTGTGACTGGACTCTCTTTGTTGGGCACAAGGGAGAAAATTTCTCGTTTGAAGTCACTTACAATGTAATATTAAGTTAAAAGCATGCTGACTATTTTGTATTGTTTTATTCATAGTTTTCACCAGCATGTAAATGAAGAAGTGTGACAGTATTGGTCAGCCATTGAATCCTGTTTAAGTTGGTGTTTAGTCAGAGTTTCAACAAACTCCACGAAAACACTACAAGTATCCTACCAGAGGGGCTCATTTCCTGCATTAGTTGATGTGCCCCTGGTACCTCCAGAGCTGTAGAAATCTCAGTCTGCAACTCCAACAAGCATGACAGTTTCCCGTCACCAAGAACAGTCCTAGGCTGTACAGAAGAAAACACTGACGGTAGGCAAGTAAATCTCTGTTCATCTTTCCAACTGGCAGTAAAGTAAATTTTTGATCCACACATGTGCAACACACAAGTTAATTTAACCAGCAAAACTAGTGAGAGAACTAGCAACTCAGCAGAGTTTCACACACAGCAAAGGTGGCACACTCCTGTCACTTTAGATCATCTTGATCAACACTAGCAGAACATGGTGCGCCCGATGCTTTTTGATTAATCTGATACAGTGACAAAAAAGTATGTGAACTTTCTGGAATTTCATGATTTTCTGCATTAATTTGTCATAAAATGTGATCTGATCTTCATCTAAGTCAGGGGTACTGACAAATATAAATATATAATGTGCCTAAAATAATAACAAAAAATTCTGATCTTTCATGTCTTTATTGAGATGAACCATAAAAACCTCATAGTGCTAATGGAAAAAATATGTGAACCCTTGAGTTAATGACTTTAGAAAAAGCTAGTTGGAGTCAGGTGTTAGCATACCTGGAGTCTTGTTAAGGAAATGAGTTTGGAGGTGTGGACTAGAGCTACTTTGACTCATAAAAACCACTCAGACTTTCTGAGTTTGTTCCACACAAGAAGAACACACTTATGCGAGCCGTGCCTTGCCAAAAACAGCTCTCAGAGGTTCTACAATCCAGAATTGTTGATTTACATAAAGCAGGAAAGGGTTACAAAGTGATTTGAAAGACTTTAGAAATTCACCAGTCTACCTATTTGTGGGAATGGGGATTTACTAAAGTAACCAAAGATCCTGGTCTCTTCGTACTTGGCCTACCATCCAAGACTGTGACACTCCCCTCTGTTTAGCTTGAATTGCTTGATAAACTGTTACTTTTGGCAACAAAATGTATACTGTTAAGGTGGATTTGGGACAAACCTCCCACTGTTACTATGTGGCACAAAAAGATTCTTTCTGTGCTTCCACATGAGAGGATTACTGCAGTGCTGAAAGGCAATGAACAGTTATTCTTGATCATTTGGCAACCACTCATGGACTACCTTCCTGCGGAGAGTCTTAATTTATTGTCCAAAGTATTCTCCTATCAGAACTGGAAGCCCTCTGGACTAAATACGGCCACTGGACATACTCATCCATACTGAGGCTGGATTTAAATTTAATGGACTTTAGCAGGTTGACGTAGAATAATAAGTTGAAATTAACATGATATGGAAATGGGGTATCTAATGTCTTATTTTATTTTATTTTATTTTATTTTATGTCTTTTCTGCTTTAATTGTATTGTCTGTTTTTTTTTTCCTTTTTTCTTTCTCTTTCTGGTTGTGTCCATGTACATGTCTTTTAACTGTTATATTGTTCTAAAATTCCAATAAAATTGTTATTTAAAAAAAAAGAAATTCACCAGTCTATGGTTAGGCAAACGATTTACAAATGGAGACTTTTTGGGACTGTGGCTACTCTACCAAGAAGTGGACACCCAGTCAAAGTGACCAAAGAGCACAACAAAGACTCATCAATGAGGTAAAGAAACAACTTCAAGTGACAGCCAAAGATTTGAAAGCGTCACTGGAGCTGGCAAACATCTGTGTTCATGAGTCTACAGTACATAAAACATTGAACAAGCAGGGTCTCTATGGCAGGACACCACAAAGGAAGCCACTGCTTACTAAAAAGAACATTGCTGCATGCCTGCAGTTTGCAAAGAACACATTGACACTACACAGTGGTATTGGTAAAATGTTTTGTGGACTGATTAAACTAAGATTGAACTATTTGGAAAGAACACACAGCACTACATCTGATGTAAAAAGGGCACTGCATATCATCATGAAAACATCATCCCAACCATAAAGTGTGGTGGAGGAAATATCATGATTTGGGCCTACTTTGCTAACCCAGAAACAGTTACCGACTCTCATGAAGATAACACAAACAGTTCTGATGAGGAGTACACTCACCAACGTATCCCTTGCTACAGGTTATTGAGATCTCAGCAGACAGAACATCATCAACCAGAGTATCTCCCTCAGCCTGAGCAAACACTAAGTGCTAGGGCCAGTGATTTTCGCCCTACTGTCAGAGGGGCAGCATAGACATTTTTGAACTTTGAAACCCTAAGGATAATCTGCCATTAAACATTTATTGCTGGATGTTTTGTAGTAATGAAATGAATGACAACAAACAATATTTACCTGAATGAAGAATCTCCAGCTTTCAGACATAACCAATAAAGGTTAGATTGTTACTGTTATTATTATTATAAACATCTCCACCACTTTTCACCTCCTTGCAACCAAAATCCATGACATGAACTGATACTGTTATGTAAGTTGGCATAAAATGGTCCTTAGAAAAGTTGTGAGGACATGTTGGCTTTCATGGTACCTTGGACATCTTTGTAAAGTAAACCTATACTACATCTTACATTTGCCTGTAATCTGAAGTGCACTTACTGTGAGCAGCAAACACTTGCTCTCCTTGTGGCTCCCACAGCAGCCCAGAAGTCCCAGCAGCACCAGCACGGCACCAATGGCAATGCAAAAAAAGGCCACATTGACAAACTGCATGCCTTGACTGGAGAATGGCCCCAAGAGGTGGAGGAACGAACCCCCATCCACGCTCACCCAGATCCCCATAGCCAGCAGTGTTAGACCACCTAGCTGCAAAAGGATCCAGAAAAATATGATCAACATATTTTTGTGCAACATCTATGCATGAGTGTGTAAGGAACAAACTAATTTCTATTATTTATTAAAGTGGGATAAGGACTGTTAGTAGTCCACACTTAACAGCAAGTAAAACCTCAATCATTTTGTTGCCTGGCAGTCATCCAGATGCGGTCGAGTCAACATTTTGGTTATATGTTTGGGAATAAGAGGCCATATTACATCATTATCCCTCTGGTACTATTAACTCTTAGTGACAACATGACACCTCATTATCCTTTCCTCTATTCAGAGAGGTGGATTTCATGTGAGACTGAGAGAAATGCTGCCTCAGGCTTCCTGTTGTGCACTGAGGTTGTGCAACAACTTGGCCTCTTTTTACTTATCTGAATAAAATGGCTGCCTTTGTTTACTGATGCCTTTTTCTCCCCATTAACGTTGTGCAGATGCAATGGACAGAAATCTATTTAGTGATCACCTTGTGCTCATTGACGAAAGCAACCTTGGTGTGTACAGAAGTAGGCTACATAATTATTATAACAGTAAAGAAGATGGATTTTTAATTTTCTCAATAATTTTTTGGACTTCAGTCAGGTTTTTCTTTTTTCAGCCCTACAACAACTGTACAAATATGTGACCAGTGTTTCCACTGTCACACATTGAATGCCAGAAAGGTGCACATATAACAACTACAAGTAAAGTGAACTTCAGATGACCAGTATACTATAGTATAATTATGATGTCACATTCCTGCAAATCCTGAAAAAAAATAATTCTTGAAACCAGAAATGGAAACATGAAAAGCTGTTTGTCTTACTAACTTACTACTTACTACTTACTACTTACTGTCATTTTACAATTTTGAAAATGCAAAAAATGCTAAGGAATCAAGAGATTCAGGCCTTATTGTCATATGCAGCAATAAAGAAATTATAAGCCCAATGAAAGTTTTAGCTGAAAGATATGTCCCTGCTTTTTGTCATACCCCAGGTTGCAAAGGAGACAAAAAACTCTGTGAGATTTTCCTCAGGAAACCAAACTTCAAATGCAACTAGTGTAGACCTTAGAGAAGGATGACGTTGTTGAGCTGTTTGTTCAATACCACGCTGCATTGCTTACCCAAAGTATCTGCATTTGGATCATTGTATTGAAGTGTTGCTCTATAGTGGTGGGATATACATTTACTGCATTGCTCTGAATTTATGAATTAAAAATCTTCTGTTTTGTTCTTTATTCAGTCAGTCTTCTGTCAATTACTTTACCTTTCCTGCAGATCTTTCACATTAATAATATCAGAGGAAATGGAATAACAGTACTCTGTAAACAATTAGAGTACTAACTGGTTTACTAAAGGAAACTGAGAGTGTGAAATGGAATCATGCAGTACGTATTACTTTTGCTTCAACACGTAGCTATATAAACAAAATTAAAAAATGAATAAGAAGCAATTTTAATAAGGAATTTTGAAATAAATCCCTACATATACAGATAAACCTGTTTCAAACAAAGGCCTCTCTGGACTTCAGTTTTGGAGAATTTACAAGAAATGAACTGGCTTTATCTTGTCGTACCACAAAATGGGTGAGCAGTGAGTATTCTTTAGAAGAGGCTATTGTGCATTCATAAAAATCTGTAGACTTAAAACCTGGTAAACCTGCTTAGAACTACAAAGCGGACTAAGGTGCAGAACATTCCAAAGTAACACACAGTTAACCCAGAGACCCTTTCTCAGAGCTGTAAATTTGGTAAGAAACCATTTCAGAAGACAGCTGACCCAAAACTCACACCTAAATGGAACATCTGCAGATCAGCTGTTCACTACAAATTGACTAATCATGGCCCTCCGGAAGACAATTAACTAAAATTAGTTTCTAAAGGTATTTGGCCTCTGACACCACCCCTTGGGATGGACAAAGCCATAAATGATCAGATATTGATTTGAATTTGGCTCCAACACTTTCTACATAAAGAAAGTCACTGGAATGCAACTTTGGCTTTTTCTTAAACTAGAGTTTTTCCAAAACTGGGGTTTTTTTTTGTTACATGAAGGCTTAATTTGAACTCAGACTTAAAAAAAAACATGTCTTAAAAACTTAGGGATTGTTACTTGATTAATCTTTCTCTGGCTTTTTCATACTTATTAAGATTATTGTCTACAACTTAAGCTGAGTTTTGTGATTTTTCTGTTTTACTTAAAGTTGGACTTCTTAAGTTAACTTTAATAATGCAACAGCGCAAACATTTTCATTTTAACTATGAACTCCGACCCTTAGTGTTTTGACTTCAGCACAGTTTTTGAAAAGGTTAAGGTGGTTATCAACTGTACCAAAGTGCCTCCTTGTCTCTGTGTTTCGGAACCACCCCATCCAGCAGATCTTCACAGCTACACATCCTGCAACGACCTCCCTGTCCCTCCATCAAAGGCTATGCAAGCATCATTTTCCTTTAGCTAAACGGGTAAACTTAAAAATTACAAATGGCTTTTACAGTTCCAGAGTGATTCTAAATTCATCACCTTTCTACCAACTGCTTCCAGCGATGATCACAGTTAATTAATTAGTTTATATGCATTTATTCATTCACCCACTCACTGTTTGCTGTAACATCATTGTTGTTTATTGTTTACAAGTTAATTTGATTAATTATTGATTGAATTCAAATTGAATACCAATCTGAAGTATTAATTAATCATTTAAGTTCTGAATATATATTCAGTGGTGCCCCTGATAAACGAGTGCAATTTTAACCACAAAGTGTAGTTTCTACATATGTGGTGTGGCTGTGTTAGGCTACACGTTTTTGCTACATATGTTTCCACGTATGTGGCTATTTCCACTACAACTATGTCACATGTGTCACATTACACTGTAGAAATCATCTGATCTCATTATCATTGTCTATCTGCCTGCCTCTCCTTCTTTGTCTCTTTACCTCTGACCTTCTCTTATTCTTTTTTTCCACCCTTTTATTCTCCTCTATCTCCTCTTTGTATTTCAGTCTGCACTCACCCTATTGAGAGATTTTTTTCATCTTTCCCTTTCCTCTACTGAAACCATGTTTGAAACCTGATATCACCTGTCAGGCTCCATTAGAGCAGTTACAGTCATTGCCCCCACCCCTACCCTGCTCTGCTCTGCTCTCCATCAGGAACCAGCACTACACATCTCCTGTCAGACACTGACAGTTCTCATGTGAGGATAATCTCCTGCGTTTTTCTTTGTCTTTCCTGCTCTTCTGATCTATTTTGTATTCTTTCCTTCATTCTTTCTGCCTCTCTCCAGCTTTCACTCTCTTTCTTCATTACTCTTGAACCCGTTGAGCCTCATCGTTGTACTGTTAGTTAAATGTGATACGACAAGCATATTCCCCTCTTTAATCCATGTCTGCCACAATCATCCCTAACTAGGCATAACTACAGCTGGCACACTAGGCTTTCTTTGAGGTTTGCTAATCCCTTTGATGGTGTGCCATATGCAGGTGACACCTATGTGGCAAAGGGACTGAAAGTAAATCAGATTTTTGAGATAGTGGGGAGAAAAAAGCAGTGTCCTCTCTATGGAGATGAAAAATATAGTCTCCTAGGGTCCAAAGACAAGGAGTGAACAACAGGCGAATAAGAGATAGCCTCCAGAGAGGGGGAGGTGAATAGAGACCCACCCCAGTGGAATTAGTTCAATTTTAAAGGCCTGACAAGAGAAGGACATAGAGTATGGCGGCACAAACAGACACAGCAGCTCAACCTTCTTCTTTTTTAGTGCGAAATTTTAATTTTAATCCTGAGAATCCAACCTACAGTCGACGTGATCTTTTGATCTTAGGTCTACAGTGTAATTAGGCTATTATGAGTGAATTTCTGCACTTACACAATATACCAGAGGACATAGTCATGTCATTCCGTGGACTGTTACCAGCAAGTGTCGAAGATGGAGACAGCACAGTAAGCAGAAGAGAGGATGTCAGTCCAGTTTACTCACAAGGCTATGGAAACCACCACACCAACCATCACTACCGAGCATCATCATGAATGCCAAATCCATCACCAACAAAATGGACAAACTAAAACTACAAATCTTCATGAACAAACTCATACAGGACTGTTGTATCCGCTTATAACACAGAAATGGCTTCACCCACTGATCCCAGATGGAGATAGCATGATGCACAGCATTTGCTGGGACAGAGACAAAGACTCCAGTAAAAGCAAGGGAGGAAGACTGTGTATTTATTCACACAACATTTGCTGCACTAGTGCCAAAATCATAGACAGCCACTGTTCTCAAGATTTGAAATACCTGACAGTTAAATGCAGGCCCATTTACTTTCCATGTGAGCTTACTGTTGTTAATCACAACTGTTTAAATTTCACCAGATGCTAATGCTAGCATAGCCCTAGATCACTTGCACAGAGCCATAACCTCACAACAGAGCACATATCCCGAGGCACCTAAATCAAAACTGGGGATTTTAACCATGCAGATTTAAAGACAGACATCCCCAAATTTTAGCAACACACCAGTTGTTTAACTAGAGGGGAAAAACAGTGCTTATTCTAACATCAAGAAAGACTTCAACACCACTTCCACACTTATGCCAGTCAGATCACAGCATACGATGCCCTCAGAAGAAAAGCTCAGCCCAACATAAGAGCTGTTAAAACATGACCTGAAGGAGCTTCCTTGCAGAAGCAGGACTACTTTGAGAGAACTAACTGGGACATCTTTGAGATGAAAACATGGAGGAATATACATCAACTATACTCTACTGCATACAGAACTGTGTTGACAACGTCACTGTCAACAAACACATCCAGATGTACCCCAATCAGAAGCCCTGGATAACAAAGACAGTTAAATCTCTTCTCAAGGACTGTAACGCCACCTTCAGGTCTGGTAATAGGGCTCTATACAGTGCTGCTAGAGCCAGCCTGAAGAAAGGCATCCTGAATGCTAAAGAAGTCTACAGGGGGAAGATTGAGGACATTTTAATGACCTCAACCCCTCACTTCTTTGCCCGCTTTGAGGTAAAAGCAGCAGGCACAGACACCACACCTTCACCAGCCTCAGACAGCCACAGCCTCACTGTGCAGGAGCATGAGGTGAGGCATCTGCTCAGAACAGTGAATCTGTACTTATATGACTGTGGCCCATCCATAACTCTAATACCATCATTAAGTTCGCTGATGACACAGCTGTGTTTGGACTTATCTCAGAAATAGACGAGTCCGCCTGTAAGCCCACAGACTCAAGGCCACAAGCCACAAGTCCAAAGACTGACATTGTGGTGTTCAGAGAGCAATCAGAAGATCATCAGCTGTTCACTGCCTTCTTTGGAGGACTTATTCAGCTTTCACTGCTTCAGTAGAGCAGCAAACATTCTTAAGGATCAATCCCATTCAGAACACCTTCTGAACGACCCCTTTTCCCCTCTGGAGAATAATTAAGTATTATCTTATCTTATCTTATCTTATCTTATCTTATCTTATCTTATCTTATCTTATCTTATCTTATCTTATCTTATCTTATCTTATCTTACCCTCAGGTAGACGTTTCAGGTTCATCAAATCATGGACAAACAGACTGAAAAATAGCTTCTATCCAAGAGCCATAAGAGGACTGAACTTTGTCAAACAATCACACTAACCACATGGACCTGAGGACCCATTAATTATCTATACACTTTGAATTTATTTCTTATGCATTTAAAGATTGGCAGATTTTGTTGCAAATCGTAATGACAATAAAGATATTCTATTCTATTCTATTCTATTCTATTCTATTCTATTCTATTCTATTCTATTCTATTCTATTCTATTCTATAGAACTCATCTTTCTATGTCACTTCTCATTTCAAATGTGTGTATGTTGTTCCAAAGCTTTGCCAAACAAAAGCCTCATGACAGGGTGAGATGTACCCTTAAAACCATAGGGTTTTTTGTTTTTTGTTTTGTTGTTGTTGTTGTTGTTGTTTTTTTAAAACATACGACTGTAAATCTAAGATTTGTTAAGCTATGTTTTATTCAGAGATATTTTAAAGATGGGTGAATGGGGCTGAGAGGCAAGGCAAAGAAAAGTTACGGCATGTTGATCTCCTAATCACAAGGAAAGGTTAAGGTGGTTATCTGTCTTCGTTACTTGAGAGAACAGGGGCAATGACACTACTTATGCTGAATTCAGTGTTAACAGGTCCATCTTACTATGTAACATTGGATGAACTGCCAGCTAATGAATGTCTGTAAACTTGATTATTATCAGGCAAGCTTTGAAGTTTTCCAATCCTTGCCCCATTAGTTTATTGTACATTATCTTGTTAATATGAGATAGTACGTCATAATTATACGACACAGTCTCTATTTTCTTGTCTTTTGTGGGTTCAATGTTCTTCCATATTTCAATACACCTTTCTCTCGGCAATTTGAAGTGTGGTGGAGCCTTTTCAAGGAAAAACACCTTGTAAGCATTTTCGAGCATCTTGCAGGAGAAAACCCATTAGAAACATATATCAGTGCTTGAAATTTGGAGTTTTCATGACTAGGCCCTGAGGTACAAATAACAAACAGCCTTTAATTTAAGTTTATATAAATTTAAGTAATTTCAAGGCAAACTAATTTACTGGTCAGATCAGTGTTTCAGAGGCAGAAAAAATCCCGTCAGAACCTCAGACAGCTTGGCCTTCATTCAGCTTCACCAAATATTACAAAGAGTAAAAAACAAACAAACAACTAACCACTTGTTTGCATTTTTACATAAATATTTTGTCACTGCATTGAAAAACTGTCATGGGAGAAGGTTCTCCAGATCCTTTCTGTTCCACAATCTTGTTGTGTGCTGTCATAAAGGAGAAACCTGGTTCACAAACATATGTGATCATGAGGGGCAGTAAAAACTTCTTTGCATTAAGCATGTGAATTTCCATCACTGACAACAATTCGATAAACACCTCTTTACACTACTAGCAATATGATACATTAGCGATACACTGAAGCCCTTGATGATATGATGAGATACAATTCACCCCTGTTTCCGATTCAATGTGATTTGATATTGATTTGATGGCGATTCAGTTCTACACAATATGATAAGATGTGATTTGGTGCAATACGACGCGATTCAACATGATGCAAAGAAATTATACCAAAAATTTAAATAGAAAATAAGAAGCTGTAATTCAGCACGGTACTAGAGGAAGAGGATGTGTTTTATTCCTTATAAGCAGCAAATTTAACAAACAGTGCACATTCTGCTTTTAATCTCTACCAGTACTATGCATCACTTTATGCAACTTCTTATTGGCCTCTTAAAAAGCACAACAAAAAAGCCAAAGTAGCTCCAAACACCTGATTTGAACTTTTTAGGTGCGTCAAAAATCTCATCTAGCTGCTTGCTGCTGCTCTCGTTGTCGTAAATTTGTTGCGGCAGAAATGTGCTTTCCGGCTTCTGTCCGTGTTCAAAACAAACCTCATAGCAGTGATGGAGGTTACACAGGATAGAATGAAATACAACATGAAAAAATCGATGCAACCATGGATTTTACCGATGCAGGCACACAGTGAATGATGCATCACGATTTCACCCATCAGTTGTATCGATGCAAACTGAATGAATCGATGCACTTGCATTGTGCACATTTGTATCTAAATACCGATTCGTATCAATTAGTCTCCACGTGCTTACTTAGCATGTTCAGACAAATAAGATATTTAATTTTGGGTTCCTATCAAAGTTTGGAGGATAACAAACTTCCTCCCTCCTCTTCCCCACTCCCAACCCAACCAGTCGAGGCAGATGTCTGCCCTCCCTGAGACTGGTTCTGTTGGAGGTTTTTTCCCCCTTCCCTACCATAGGGGTTTTTTGGTTCCTTCCCAACATCGCTGATTGCTTGCTCATAGGAAATCCAAAAGCAATTAGACAGTTGGGTTTTCTTTTTTCTGTTTTCTGTTTTCTTAACCCTTAAATGTTTAGCACTATATAATGACACATGTTGTAAATATGTGCTTTAAAAATAAAGTTGAATTAAACTGAATTAAACCAATCAATTAGGTAATGATTTTTTTCTCTACCACAATGTTACAGGTAGCAGCTGTACTTGACTGCAAAACTGACTGTTTTTCTAAAGTGCTCTCAAACCACAACATTACTACGGTGCAGGAAAAGCAGTTGAAGTATGTATATTAAAAAAAATACTGATTCATTTGTAAAAAGCTTTCTCCCTTCCACTATAGACAGCAGGGGTTGTTTCCTCGAAGGAAACTGTCTCTAAATGCAAATGTCCACTGGAGGTGAGTCCTACAGGTAATGATAAAACTACAATGCTGAACTTGGATTACAGCTACAGTAACTGACATGATTGAGCCATCAAATCAATGCATTATCTTTATGAACTAAAGAGAACTCACAAACCACATTAGATATCCACATTAAGCCGAAGTTATAGGTGGCAAAATTAGTGCCTTTGAAGTTAAGGAGATGAAAATTGCTATGATGGGGAGAAAATAGAGGAGAAAGCATCTTTTAAGTCTTCTTGCTCAGTGTTCTGAGATGTTTATGTAACATTTCTGTTTGCACTAAAGGACAGGATGAGATTATTTTCTAGGCATTTGAAAGGTGTTATTTGTCGTTTAAAAACACAGAACTTTTCAAAGATTTCAGCAGTTGGAATTGTTTTTTTTAAGATTTAATTAAATGAAAGCCTAACCCTAACCCCACCACCACATCCTGAACCTCTTCTCCTTCATCATATTTTAGCTTGTAATCAAAGTGGAAACATACTCACGAAGATAAGCAAGTTGAACAAAACCATCATCAATTTGACAAATGTGAAGCAGCCCATTTGAATCTGTAATAAAGGAAGAAGATAAATTATCCAAGACCTCATATCTCTTATTTACACACAAAGTGAAAGAAACAGTTACACTTATACAAAGTCTACTAAGCCACTGTCCACATTTTTGCTTTGTTATTACATCTTGCCCACATCCCTGCAAAATTAGTGTGGAAATTACATTTCTGACAACAAGCCTTAATGATAACCCAGATAGCTGTAAGAAGCAGTAAAGATATCTTGTAATGGGAGGTTACAGGAGAAGAAAAATTAGAAAGAGAAAAGTTTACATGTAGAAGATTCATTTAGACTCCAAAATGCAGATCTTACCCTTTAATATTTCCTTGTATCTAAGTAGAGTGGATTAAACCAGTTTAACGGTCCGTGTCCTGGGATTTGGAAAGCAAAATTGACTTAAGGAAAAAAGAAGCCAGACACTTTTAATTAAAAGTATTCTGAGATTTTCTGCCTCTTCGGTGTTTCCTAGTGAGCAGATGTGAGTGCAAAGACAAGTCTGTCTGCATATATTTGTATAGTAATGACATCCATGCAGGTAAAAAGCCTGTGGTGGAGATCACAAATCTGCGGAGTGCTTTTTCTTAGGCTAGCTAGCAGGCCAAAGGGAGGAATAGGAGTGGCCCGGGAGGACAGAGATGACAACAGATGAATATTGTTCAGATAAAGGTATGGAAGGACTCAAGTGGCAGTTCTGACCCTGCAGGTACAAAATGACACGGATTCATAGCACAGGATCAGCCTTTCAGGGATTTGAGGTTTAAAACATGGATCTTGTGTCTCTGTAATAGACCTGTCAGATTGTAAAGGACACAAACAATCCTCAGAGCTTGAGACGGAAGAGTCAAATGAAATCTGAGAGATGAAGTGACATGTTGTGCAATATTAGGTGAGATATGGTCATAACCTTTAGGTTTAGTTTGTCACATATTACCACTGTGACTCTCTTATAAGCCAACTCACATGTTGACACTTTGTCTGTGAAGAAAAGACACCTAGACTTCCTTCCTCACTAAAAAACCCACAATCTATTGATATGCAAGTATTTTTCATTTGAAGTTTTCCATGTTTCCACATCAGATTTGTGTAAGTTTCCCATTGGTACAGGATCAAATTGTAAACTTGTGATGTCATGTTTGCAGACTCACACTTTAAACTCACATTTCAGATGAGCTCACAAAAACTTTCCATGCTGAGCTGATGAAGCCAAAAAACTCCAAAACACACAATTCTGTACAGTGAAACGAAGAAATAAACAAATAAAAAAGAAGAATTTACCTGCAAGAATGTGGAAATTGATCGTGTACTGAGTGAGGGAGGTGGAGCCCTGGTAGAGTGAAATTAGCCATTTAGCAACTTCCTTAGGTTGAAAGGGGTGAATATTTTACGGATCTCACTAGTAAATGACACAAGAGGCTGATTAGGGTATTTGTGGATAAAATGGCTTCTGCCCATGCAGAAACTTTACCTGATAGTAGTAAAAGTACTCATAATAAATGCTGTTTTTGATTTATCGGAGGAATAGGTTTGAGGCTGCTAGTCAACAACAAGGCTACAGTAGTGTAAAAACTGATTGCATGTCCTATGTCACCTGAGTGTCTTGTGAGAGTAGAGATGAAGGACACACAGAGAACGCTGGAGGTGGCAACCAGAGTGACAGCTAGGAAGACAAAGTGCCACTGGAGACAGGTGCCATGGAGATGAGTTTGGTGGGCACGTGGTCCATGTGTCTGTCAAGCTGTGACACACTAGTAGTCAGTTTATGCAGGGCTTCCAAAGTCTCTGGCAGAGCTGTCTTGTTTGTAGAGGCAGTGGAAGGATCTGTATAGTAATGCTACTCAGTGTAGTAGAAATGGTCCCTGTGTAGTCATGATGTGGGCTGAAACACCTGCCAATCTGTGTCATGGTCAGCAGACTTAGAAAAAACTGAAAATGTACTGAGTCATGATACCAACAGAATTTTCCCACGCATGCCCCAGATGAGGGCAGAGACAACCTCAAAGCTGACCGCCTTAATTCTGGCCCAAGTATACAATTTCAAAAGAAAAAGGGAGAGCAATCCTCTGTACAAGAGGAGCCCAAAGAGAATAAAAACAGAATTCTGAGAGATAAGCAGTTAGTTCAGTCCCAGGGCTAACTCTGAGCTGTCAATTGCTGCCTTTTGACAAATTAAACATTTTTGCACCAGACTCTGCCTGACTCAAGAGCGTTATTTTGAAGACTTGTCTGCTCATTTTCTTGGCTGCTTTGAGCAGGACTTATTACAGTTTTTTTCCGCCCCCTGTGCTTCCCTATGAGGGCTCCTTGGATGGAGAGAGGCTGTCAGATTTGCTTAGTGTCTCTTAGGTTCATGGTAGCCAGATTGTTTTGTGAGGGTTTCTGTTTTTGTTCGGACCCAGAAGCAGAGCACAAAGTTGTGGTAGAAAAGGTTCATTTATGTTCCCCTTTAAAGACAAACAGTCTTCAGCAGCTAGCGATGAGGTACACAGGAGGCTCTACATACGAGAACACAAGTGATTAGTGGAGTTAGAAACAAGAAGCACTAGAGACAATTACTCTGCTTGTTTCACTGAAGATGGCCGGAGATTCAGTGTGGCTGTCGCAGAACAATCTGGCACTGGAGAGCAGGGGAAGCCAGGCTTTTATGGAGGTCTGGATGAGGCGAGATAATTGACAGATGCATTCAGTCAGCCAGCTGCAGTGAGTGAAGCCACAACCTCAGCCACACAGTGAAAGGAAATGACGAAAACAAAAAAGGGGAAAGAGGGGGGAAGCAAGGAAAAGTGAAAACCAAATCATGAACCATGTCACCCTGGTTCGTTTCACTATGTGTGGCTACCAGTTCACGAGTAATATTCACACTTTAATGACATTTCCTACAGTTTACACATCCAAACTAAACATATGACACACGAAACTCTGATAGAGTAAGGGTCAGTCATTAATCTGTTCTGACATCCATATTGCAAAAAAACCCAATAAGATAATAATAATAACAATGATAATAATAATAATAATAATAATAATAATAATAATAATAATAATAATAATAACAACAATAATAATAATCCTGTTTTGCTTTTTATTTTGCAGCTATACGGTCAAACTTTTCACTATTAGTCTGCTTGCTGCCTTATTATTACAGCACTTCACAGATTTCTGTCCTGATATTTTATGAGTATTAAGGATTTTGTGTCCTTTTTGTGTTCTGCAACAATATTTATTACAATTGCAACATATATTACGTTAGACCAAATTTGTGCCTCTGATGAAGACTATAGATTTATTGACACTGCATTCTGCTGTTCATTCTATTGTTCATGTCTTCTTTGTTCTTTGTTCCTTTTGCTGCTGAGCGCTGCAGTGCACTACCCTGTACACTAGAGGGAAATAGTGAACTGTAGTGAGGCCCATCAAAGCTCTTTCTTCAATGTTGTCCTGCAGCTTTAAGAAATTTGCTCTTCTTTGTCCAGAAATGCCATGACATATAATATAATTTTTTATTTAAACTGGGATATATATATATATATATATATATATATATATACATATATATTACTAATCATTAAATAGTAATTAAATAGTATTGAAATTATTTTACTGGTCTGAGGAAATCAATAGAAATGGTTTTGAGGTAAAATCATGTCCTGTTCCAACTATTAATTTTGCTTCCGTGTTTTTTAAGTAAGAATATAAATACAAAGAATTTTTCTTTACTTTTTGAGGGAAGACACACTCAATATGTGGTAAGAAGCTCCCCAAAGACATTAATAATTTTCAGTACTCTGGCCTTGCTAAATGTTAGATATCTGATCATCTAATACATTAACATAATAGCTAACCAGCAGTCAGAATGTATTATCATCTGTCTAAAAGGCCAACTAGCTGACTTTATGTAAAAGTGATAACATTAAGATATAATAGCTTGTGGCAGCATTATCTAGCTTGAATTCTTTGCTAATGTAAGTTAAACACCCCTGGTAATTCGACATTATTTTTGTCATGAATTTAAATACTTCAGCCCACTTTACTCCACTTTAGCCCACTTTAGTCCCCTTTAGCTCACTTCAGCCCACTTTAGTACTTTGGTCCACTTCAGTACTGTGGTACTTTAGTACTTTAGTCCAGTTTAGTACTTTAGCCCACTTAAGTACTGTAGTGCTATAGTAATTTAGCCCACTTTAGCTCAGGTAGGACAGTCAGGTCCATGTGTTGGAGGTTACTAAAAGCCACTGTGTTCATCCACTCACCTGTTGACTTTAACAGAGACACCACAGAAGAAGAACGGATCAGTCCACATAGTTTCACAGTTTCTCTTATTTCTTTAATTACCTTTTCTTCCTTTCTTTGTTTCTTTACACTTCCTTCCTTCCTCTTTTCTTGTTTTGTCTTGTTTTCTTGCCTTTCATTTCCTCTCCCTCTTCCTGTTCTATTGTCGTTCCTTTTTTCTTTTTACAACCTTTTATTTTCTTTCTTGTTTCCTTCTTCTTCCTGTGTTTATTTCTTTGCCACCATTCCTTCTGTCTTTCCTGTTTATTTCTTTCCTTCCTTTTCTCCTCATACCTTTACCATCTGCATTTGCTGTTCTTGTTAATCCTCACTTTTTCTTTTATCTTTTCTTTTAACTTTTTCTTAGTTCTTCCATTATTATGTTTTACTTTATTTTCTTCCTTCCGTTGTTTTTATCTCTTTTCCTTCCCAGAAAAAAATCATTGGAACATCTCTCCCCTCCATCATAGACATTTACATCACACACTGCACCCGCAAAGCCACCAGCATTGTGAAGGACCCCCCACATCCCTCACACAAGGTATCTTTACACTCTTGCCATCTGGCAGGAGATACAGAAGCATGCGGATCCGCATGACGAAACTGTTCAACATTCGCCATGAAACAACAAGTGCTGTCTAACTACCATCTACATGCTCCAATCTGCCTCACACTTTACATGTTTGATCAGAGTCCTGCCCTGATTACATCCATATGCAAATATCTATTCACAATCATAGCGCCACCTGCTGGCAACAGGAAGTTTTAGGCAGTGCATTTGCAATTATACCATTGCTACAAACTTTGTGATATAATCCTTGAAATTGGTCATCTTAGTCTTGACACCTTGACAATGCTATAGTGTGAAGCAGTTGAGTTTTCCTAGAACGTCATTGCCATGGCAACACATCTTCGCCATGAAACAGGAAGCACTTCTCCTCATAAGAGGTGATTTCAAGAAACCTTAAATTTGGCCAGTATATACAACAGGCCTGAGTGATGAAAAGTTATCAAAATCTTCCACAAAAGTGAGGCGTGGACATGACTTTAGCTCTGCCTTAAGCACTGTCATCTTCCTCAAACTGGACTCTAAACTGAGTGACTTAGGACTTTCAGAGCCCACCTGCCACTCGATCAAGGACTCTCTAGCCAAACACCCTAGACGATCAGAATAGGAAACCACCTCTTCTCCACCATCACACTCAGCACTGGCACCCAGTGTTAACTTTTCACTCTACAAAATCACTCTGCAATTAAACTGCTGACTCCTTACAAACATGGCCTTTTTGAGAGGTCGCAAGGAGTTCAGCAGTCAGATTAAGGCAAAATCAGTGGCTTTAAGCTACAAAAACACAAAGGCTGTGATTAGAGAAAAACTGAAGTTTGGTTGAGCTTTATATTACTTAATCAAGCTAGTGAATTTCACAGTAAACATAGTCCTTAGAGTTGCCTTAGCACAGCCATAGGAGATGTCAATATTTTTTTAGTTACCACAAACAATAAAGAAAACACATTCTGCATGAAGACTTCACACCACTGAACATACTTACTTAAAAAATAATAATTGCGACACCATTTTGTTACTTTCAAAAGACATTTATTGTTGAAATATAACAGTATATAAACATAGTTCATCAGAAATGACACTAATCTAATGACTCATCTCTTGTGGAATTCTGGAAGCTGAATTGACTGAAACCCATTTGAGTGTAGAAATTACAACACTGAAAGAAAGAAATGAGTCTATTTAAAGCACAAATAGGAAAAATTGAGAATCTGAGAGGATGGTTTGTCATTTGATGGTGTGAATTACAAAAAAATTGTCAAAACACCCAGAGCTTTTTAGAAATCCCCAATAAGTGCTTTGTGCTGAACGTAGAAAATATAGGTGTTTTCTTAATTAGTTTAGAGATATAAGGTTCTGACATGAAAATGATGATACACTACACTGCCAGCATGTGTATGAATTCCCTTGACTTTAGATTGGTGTAAATGGCCTCTGGACATAAAGTGTGTATTACAAAAATGAGATGATGATGATGATGATGATGGTGATGAGTGTGATGTGTACTTGCACCAATCCTGACCCCTGATCTTGGCTATCCCCGAGGCAGGATATGTCTGTAATCTCTGTTCAGCTGTCCTTAAGAGACGTATGAGCTGATGAATCTCCACCAAACATGTTGATCTGACATCTAATGACACCTTTTGTTCACGTAATAACAATCGCAGGTTCCAGTCTTTATGACCCACCTAATTATTACCACATGGCAAGAAACATTGAGAGACTTCATCTAAATGAGCACATCAGTCAGTCTGTTATTGTTCATAATGCATTACGACCACAGTGAGGTATGGAAATCGCGAGCACAAGTATAGGAAGTGGTACCTCAGTGACCTCTATTGTGTCTCCTGCTCTTTAATTTATTACTCACACACACACACACACACACACACACACACACACAGGCATTGCATATTAATTCACAGCAATACATTAGGCGATAGGAGGTCTGTGGTCTATAAATCAAAACTAAAGGGTCAGGTAATTGACTCCTACACAAAGGAACAGGATGGCTCTGAAGAAGATGGGAAGAGATAGGAGGCGGGGGAAAAGATGAGGAAAAGGAGAAGAGCAGCAGCGTGCACCAGTGTGTTGCTGCCTTTGACCCATGTGCCTCCTTTGTTCTATGACTGATGGTATTCAGTGATGACACACATTGCTTATGAGCCCCTGTGGCCATGGGCTCGATCTCACTACCTATAGGGCCACTGCGCTGAAGCAGCGTATAAAGGCCAGATCTCACTGGGCTCTTAGCGGTGCTGCTAATTAGCTAAAAGGGGTCATTTGTATGCAGCTTTTCTCTTTATGTCTCACTGTCATGCTTTCTCTGCTTCTCTCTTGTCTTTTTCTCTCCCAATTATCAGTCAGTTTCCCTCTCATCCTTATTTCAGTTTTTCTTTTCAACTGTAGTTGTATCTAGTCTAATAATTAGCATGACTCAAGTCCATTATATTGACTGTCAAGTCTAACTGTTTAGAGTGCAGAAACTTACATTTCCTCTTCCCCACCCACGCGACAAGAACATTAGTCTGGCTCACTGGATGTACGCTGCAGGTATAGACCTGCCATTGACCAGTCATTTCGGTCAGTATTATACCACCCTTCCACTGTCTGCATGCTGCAGTTCTCCTTGCCACAGGAAACAACAACAGCAAGCTCTGGGCAGCAGCCAACTGAAAATGTGAAAATGAAACTAAAGGTTTTACCAAGGATTTGGATTGTGCAATCAGACAGCTCTGCTAGTTTTCTGCAAATGCAGTCAAGCATCTGAGTAAAGCAAACTTACAGTCAGCTCTGATCAGTAAGTGGAGAGCTTTATACTGGCCAGTTAGTACAGTGAGGTCATGTTTTTATTGAAAGATTTGGAAACTTTGGCTGCTTACATTTAGTTAGATGTGGGAAAATATACACAATGCAATATGAAATATCACGGGCTGTTTTGGTGCTGTTGTGTCATAATCATAAACTGGGTCAACTCTCTGGTTTGCTCTATTAGGGTCACTGCCTTTTGGATCACATCTCATCATTGTACCATTGGACCAGGCCTCACTGTCCTTATTGGGTCTCTCTATTTTTAAAATGATTTTTGCATGTGGCTTGGGTTTTGCCAAGCTTTTTAGACTATTTAAGATTGGCTCCAACATGATCTTCTTTCGTGGATGTTGAATATTTCTCAGACTTCTTTGTTTACTTTCCCACCTTCCTGCTTCCTTTCCTGCCTCCTTTCTTTTTTCCTTACTACACTCTCTTCCTCTCTCTGCCCTTCAGCCACCCGCAACCCCCACCACCCCACCCCTCTGTTTCTGTGTAGGGGATTGATGGAGATAAGAGAGACTGTCATGCAGTAAATAGCATGGACATTGGCTCCCCACCATGAGATGGAAATCGAGCCTACTTCTTGTGCTCTTAATGCTCACCCTATTCTAACAGTTTCCTACTGCTTTCACTGTAATCAACTCTACCTCCATCTCCAACTCCTCCTCACCTAAAAAGTGTAGAATGTGCAGGATAGCTAGTTTACCATTAAGCCTCTCTACCACCCCTTAACCCTGATGCATGAGCCAAACTGCCATTCCTAATAAAAGATTTTCAAATACATGACTCCTTGTCCTCCTTCAATGTCTTTTTCTCCTTCTCCCCTGCTATTCCACCTCTCCCTTATAAGGGCTTGTTTTCCTACTCTTTCCTTTTCTCTTTATTTCATTGTTTTGCCTGTTGAACTAGTTATTTTCCTATGTTGTTTTATTAGGCATGCAAAGTATCTCATTGTGGTATCATGGACAATGAGTCCCTGTGGCTTGTGAAAGGTTAGTGCTTTGGGTGACTGTAAATTGTTTGGCTATTTCAAGGAGCTGTGAAAGGGATAAGTCAACCATAAAATTTGATCAGCTGCCTTATCGCTCCTCCTCCTCCACCTCTTTCATCTGCAGCATCCCCTGTCACTTCCTTCAATCATTCTGATTTTCCTTATTCTGTCTTTTGTGTCTTCATTTTCTGTGTCCACCTTCACATTCCCATTTAATTCTCATTCATCTTCATTTTTCTTACCTATACAAGTTCAAAGATGATGAGACTGAGGTCTCATCCCCGTGGTGTCCTCCATGGCTTTGTCCTGCATTAGGGAAGGATTTCAAGGAAATTGACCCTTTGTGTCTTGATACCTTCAGTCACAACTTACAGCATGAGATTACATACACTTTGGCTGGTCTACGAAGAGTAGACTGACTTGAATGTACTCACATTGTTATTATTTGCTGCAATAGACAGCATCGCCATGTTGCCCTCAAAAGAGCAATGATCCCTCAACTTTTTAAACAACAAAGACTGGCGTCTGAGTGGCTCAGTAGGTTGTATCAGGCTTCTGTTTACCTTCACATGTGGAGTGAACTTGAGAGAAGGTACAGTAAGTTTGCTGCTGATTACATGGACAAAGAAAGGCCTTTTGGAGGGACGTTCTGTGGTCAGATGAAACAAAAATTGAGCTGTGACCTGAACTATGTTAAAAGTAGAGAAGGTGAGGTTTTTAACCCCAAGAACACTGTCAAGCATGGTGCTGTTAGTATTATGCTCTGGGCCTGTTTGGTCTTAGTGAAACTAGTGCTTTACACAAAGTAAATGGAATTAAAGCTGCAAGCAGCGTCGAACGGGCCCTCGCTCCTGATCATGCTCCTCTCCACATGACCTTGTCTAGGGGGCGCCGTAGAGCCGATTAGAATTTTGACTGTGCAAATCTGTTGGTCTTGGGATACTATATGTGTGTACCAAATTTCATGTTTGTAGGATAAAGCAGTGATTTTATATGAGTATTTGAATATTTGTAGGGGGCGCTGTGGAGCCGTTTGACCATGCCCAT
The DNA here is from genome assembly GCA_024666655.1 of Dascyllus trimaculatus. NCBI lineage: Eukaryota > Metazoa > Chordata > Actinopteri > Pomacentridae > Dascyllus > Dascyllus trimaculatus. The sequence continues at coordinate 1,125,620 of JAMOIN010000473.1, forward strand.
TTCTGAATTGTATATTAAATATTAGGTCTTGAGATTAATGAGGTTTTGTGTGGATTTGGTGATTTTACATGTATCACTTCACCTCCAAAACCAATTTCGTTCCACATGGCGATTTTGTTCAAAATGGCCGCCATGCCACGCCCACACCGTGTGACGTAGCCACAAGATTTTAATAACTTTTCATCCTGGAGGGGTGTAGATGCCACACAGCGAATTTGGTGAAGATCGAACAAAAATCCTGGGAGGAGTTTGTTAATTTCCAATGCCTGCGCACGTGTTCCATTGTACAATCTTAAGCTTTTTGTTCAAAATGGCCGCCATGCCACGCCCACACCGTGTGACGCAGCCACAAGATTTTAATAACTTTTCATCCTGGAGGGGTCTAGATGCCACACAGCGAATTTGGTGAAGATTGAACAAAAATCCTGGGAGGAGTTCGTTAATTTCCAATGCCTGCGCACGTGTTCCATTGTACAATCTTAAGCTTTTTGTTCAAAATGGCCGCCATGCCACGCCCACACCGTGTGACGCAGCCACAAGATTTTAATAACTTTTCATCCTGGATGGGTCTAGATGCCACACAGCGAATTTGGTGAAAATCGGACAAAAATCCTAGGAGGAGTTCGTTAAATTCCAATGCCTGCACACTACGTGCTCTAGGGGGCGCCGTTGAGCCTTTTTTGAAATTTTAAAAGCAGGAATGTTTTTGTCTTGGGCTACTGTACCTGTGTACCAAATTTCATGAGTTTACGTGAAACTAGCCGTATTAACTCCACTAAAGCCCAATTTTCAAGGTGGCGCTATTGAGTCATTTTGCCATTCATATGTGTAATTCCCCCAAAATATCAAATTTTTCACCAGTCCTGATGTGTGTGCCAAATTTGGGGAGTTTTTGAGCATGTTTAGGGGGTCAAATTGGGGTTCAAAGTGGCGTAAGAAAAAGAAACCGCCATCCCCCCAAAGAAACCGCCAAAGAAACACTAGAGGAACATAGGGTCCTACGCACTGTAGTGCTTTGGGCCCTAATAATGAAGACGAAGACTACCTCCACATTCTTGACACAATACAGTTTTGTTTTAACTAATGTATTCTTCATTACTTGAAGCTCTATCCTAGGTTTTTTCAAACTGAGTTGATTTTTGAAATACATGCAATCCAATTGTTTTTTGTGTTTTTTGCCAAAACTGGTATTGAAAATCATAGAATATCAGCAGCATTGGTGCCAAATGACATTTGTGTCACCATGGCACCCCTGGTTTCTGGATACAGTTGCTTTTATTAGGGCCCGAGCACTACAGTGCGTAGGACCCTATTGTTCCTGTAGTGTTTCTTTGGCGGTGTGGGGGGATGGGGGGATGGTGGTTTCTTTTTCTTACGCCACTTTGAACCTCGATTTGACCCCCTAAACATGCTCAAAAACTCCCCATATTTGGCACACACATCAGGACTGGTGAAAAATTTGATATTTTGGGGGAATTACACATATGAATGGCAAAATGACTCAATAGCGCCACCTTGAAAATTGGGCTTTAGTGGAGTTAATACGACTAGTTTCACGTAAATTCATGAAATTTGGTACACAGGTACAGGAGCCAGAGACAAAAACATTCTTGCTTTTAAAATTTCAAAAAAGGCTCAACAGCGCCCCTTAGAGCACGTAGTGTGCAGGCATTGGAATTTATCGAACTCCTCCCAGGATTTTTGCCCGATCTTCACCAAATTCGCTGTGTGGCATCTAGACCCATCCAGAATGAAAAGTTATTAAAAAATTGTGGATACATCACACGGTGTGGGCGTGGCATGGTGGCCATTTTGAACAAAAAAGCTCAATGGCGCCCCCGAGAAAATGCTGTGCGAAAGGCATTGGAATTTATCGAACTCCTCCCAGGATTTTTGTACCATCTTCACCAAATTCGCTGTGTGGCATCTAAACCCCTCCAGGATGAATATTTATTAAAATCTCATGGCTGCGTAACACGGTGTGGGCGTGGCATGGCGGCCATTTTGAACAAAAAATCTCAACAATGCCCCCAAGAAAACGCTGTGCGCAGGCATTGGAATTTATCGAACTCCTCCCAGGATTTTTGTCATATCTCCACCAAATTTGCTGTGTGGCATCTAAACCCCTCCAGGATGAAGTTATTAAAATCTTGTGGCTGCGTCACAGGGTGTGGGCGTGGCATGGCGGCCATTTTGAACAAAAAAGCTCAACGGCGTCCCCTAGAACACGGTGTGTGCAGGCATTGGAATTTAACGAACTCCTCCCAGGATTTTTTTTCCATCTTCACCAAATTTGCTGTGTGGCATCTAGACCCCTCCAGGATGAAAAGTTATTAAAATCTTGTGGCTGCGTCACACGGTGTGGCCGTGGCATGGCGGCCATTTTGAACAAAAAAGCTTAACGGCTTCCCCTGGAAAACGCTGTGCGCAGGCATTGCAGCTTTAATTTTTCATTATTATTATGTGAATCTAAGCTCATTCCAGCTCCAGCCTCCACAAAGAACAATTAAGCTATTCAGGTTTTTAGATAGTTGGAGGAGTGTGTGATAGTGAAGACATATGTTTTCAGTGGAGTATTCCTTGAAATGTTTTACTTCATAATAGCTACAGCATAAGAGAAAAAAAGTTATATTTTTATTGTTAATATCATGAAAAGACTAAAACCAGTAATAAATCATTCATACTAACAAGCAAAGCCATTTTAAAGGATGCATTACTAAGTGTGCAATTGCAACTACCCCGGAACCTTAGATCCCTAGGGACTTTTAAAGTCTGTGGTTTATTGCAGAAAAAACTGGGTTGATAATTTGATTTGCTTCATATTTTGTTTTGGAATTTACTACTAAGGTAAGGTGGTGATTTACTACTGAATGTTTTGGTCCTGCTTTTTAGCCAGTTCTTGTCCTATATTATAATATATATTGAAAAGCTACTAGGATGAGACCACAACAAAGGAATTTAAGAGAAGCCCCAGTAGTAGGCCATTGGACCTAAGAGACAAAGTAAAATACCTGATAAATACAATAAAACTGCTATCTCAAATTAAATTTTAAATTTATTTCCAACTCCAAGAAATATCTAAAAAGTAACATACACATATACACACACACACAGACACACACACACACACACACACGTGCACACACACAAACACCAATCAGCCACATTCTGACCACTGACAGGTGAAGTGAATAACATTGATCATATTGGTACTATGTGCTCTTCTGCTGAAAAACCTTGGATTTTGGCATCTGTTTTGATGACACTTAGACCCCAAATAAACATTGTCGCAGAACAAGCACACTCCCTCATCCAAATGGCAATCCCAAATGTCACTGGCCTACCCTCGCAGAAAAATGCACCCCACCAGATGGCAAAAACATCAAACCATCAGGAACATCTTAGGGAACATGACAATCACCCAGGATGTTGATTTTATAGGACCCTGAGAGGTCCTCTTGTCCATGCATTTTTGAGCACATAAGGGGGACCAACACAATATTAGGCAGGTGGTCATAATGTTATGCCTTATCAGTGTATATACACTCACCAGCCACTTTATTAGGTACACCTATTCAATTGCTTGTTAACACAAATAGCTAACCAGCCATTCACATGGCAGCAACTGAATGCATTTAGACATGTAGATGTGGTCATGACAACTTGCTGAAGTTCAAACCGGGCATCAGAATGGGGAAGAAAGGGGATTTAGGTGACTTTGAACATGACATGGTTGTTGGTGCCAGACAGGCTGATCTGAGTATTTCAGAAACTACTGATCTACTAGGATTTTCACACACAACCTTCTTGAGGGTTTATAGAGAAAGATCTGAAAAAGAGAAGATATCCAGAGAGCAGCAGTTGTGTGGACAAAAATGCCTTGTTGATGTGAGAGGTCAGAGGAGAATGAGCAGACTGGTTTGAGATGATAGGAAGGCAACTCAAATGACAACTCGTTACAACCAAGGAATGCAGAACACCACCTCTGAATGCACAACACCTTGAAGATGGGCTACACCAGGAGAAGACCACACCAAGTGCCACTCCTGTCAGCTAAGGACTGGAAACTGAGGCTACAATTCACACAGACTCTCCAAAACTGGACAATAGAAAATTTGTTGCCTGGTCTGATGAATCTCGATTTCAGCTGCGGCCTTCAAATGGCAGGGTCAGAATTCGGCATAAAAAACATGCAAGCATGGATCCATCCTGCCTTGTATCAACGGTTCAGGCTGCTGCTGGTGGTATAATGGTGTGGGGGTATTTTCTTGGCTCACTTCGGGCCTTTCAGTACCAGCCTAACTATTGTTGCTTACTGTCAGAAGAATTGTTCTTATGTTAAGAATTATTCTTATTAGGTAATCATTGAGTGACTGTCAGGACTTTAAAGTCTAAATGTCAGCAACCATGAATCACAATAAAACATTCCAAGCTGTATGTACTCACAGTAAAGAACACAGAGAACTGACCCAATAAGATTGTGTATGTGACCCTTATCTCATACTGACACTCTTGTACTGATTGTTTACCAAATAAAAGAACCAAGCACAGAAGGACTGGCAGAGAGCTGGAATGCTGTAGCGATGCATACTGCAGAGCTGCAGTGTCCGTTCTCTCCTTGTGCGCAAGTAAAAGACCTGAGCTCGTGAGTACTGTCTTCCTTCCTGTGCTGTGTGTATTTTCAGGTTTTAAACCTAACATAACTTGGTCCTTCGAGCCAGATGCCAATACACCTGGGACCCTAAGGAGCAGCTCGAGGGAGACCGAAGTCTGTGCACAGCCTAGGTTTGGGGACGAAAGCCCTCCGTGTTTGAATTCCACGTTGGCCGGTTAGACCCTGTTTGGGCTCCGCGGGGTTCCGGGTTGACGGCATCCTAACAGACAACAGCATCAGGAACGACCGACAGGTACTGCACAAAACATTGACACTCAGAGAGTGAGTATGGAAAGCGCTTTAGGAGCTAAGGGGAAGCCAAAAACTTACAAAAAATTAGGAGTAGTGAAGTCCTGAGCTAAGAAAGGCTGAAAACTTACAAACAGTGTGAATGTGTGTTAAACCGTGAGTGTGAAAGGACTGGTCAGTGATTGAAGCAGCGGACGGCCTGAAACCTACCGGTGTGAACGTACAGCCGTTGTCAGTTGAAGTAAATCACTGAGTACGAACAGTCACTAGGGTTTAGGAGAATTTTGTGAAAACTCTAAAACGACTTTCAGTCCTGGGATAGGACCCCAAGTGGAGAACCAGACTAGCTATTAGAGCTGGCCTAGAAGCTTGTTTTCCAAGGGCTGAATTTCGGCTCGTGAAGCATTGTTTTTCACAAACTCTCAATAAAACAATTATTTTAAATACAAAATCACACCAAAATAGGAAATAATCAAGGAACAATGTCTCTACAAGGTGATGCGAAATACATGGAACGAAAACATCCTGATCCAGCACAGTTCCTGCTAAAGTGGAAAAAGAAATATGAATTCAATGGCGTGTCCATCCCTTTATGACCACAGCGTACCCATCTTCTGATGCTACTTCCAGTAGGATAATGCACCATGTCACAATGCTCAAATCATCTCAAACTGGTTTCCTGAACATAACAATGAGTTTTCTGTACTCCAGTGGCCTCCACAGTCACCAGATCTCAGTCCAGTAGAGCTCCTTTGGGATGTGGTGGAACGGGAGATTGGCATCATGGATGTGCAGCCAACAAATCAGCAGCAACTGCATGATGCTATCATGTCAACATGCCCCAAAATCTCTGAGGAATGTTTCCAACACCTTGTTGAAAGTATGCCATGAAGAACTAAGGCAGTTCTGAAGGCAAAAGGGGGTTCAACCTTTTACTAGCAAGGTGTACCTAATAAAGTGGCCGGTGAGTGTATATATAAAGATTTACTGGACATATAGGGCATTGAGAGCCATTGTTCAAGTGCCATATGTATACCTGCCATATATGGAGCCATATAATTGAAATATGAATGCCATAAATAGGATGCGACGTATGAGAGAATGGAAAAAATACAGAGTGATGTGAAAGCTTGTCTTTGATTGCAGAGAGAGAGGAACCATTGAGGGAGGAGAGCAGCAGTTAATCTCTTTGTCTCTCCTTTCAGCTTTTACTCCCTCCTATGCATGTTGGATCTGCCCTTGCAGCTCTTCTGTTGTGCGTCTTCTGCCCTCGCCACTGATCCTCCCCTGTGCTGCTTCAGCTGCTCAACAGATGGCCAGTTGGCTCATTAACTTTAATAAATCTAACATCAATTAGTACAGAGGTAATTGGGATGCCATGGAGGTGATTGCAAGGTAGCTCTGCATACAAAAGTCCTTGTCACTTAATGAATGGCTCTCATCAGTCCCAAAATATGTGTGTGAGTGACAAAAGCATAGTATTAAAGTATGGCAGTGCCAGGATGGATGGATTGATGGATGGATGGATGGATGATTTTAAGGACAGAAGAGACGATGTCTTTCTGATGTGTTATATCACAACAGCTGACCTTGATGAGTTCCTACTTTTCATCTGTGCCCAGACACCTTCTATTTGTCCTCTTTAGCCTTCCTTTTTCCACCTTCCACTGCCAGTTACCCCTGAAATTTCTCAATCCCTGCATCTCTACACTCATTCCTAGTCTTTGCCACATAGCTCTCCATCACAGCTTCTCACACAATACATCTTGCACACTGCCCATTTTATACTGCTTGCTGACTCTCCTTGAACCTTTTACTACATTACTCTTTCCTGACCTTTGATGTAGCTCCGAGAGATGAATATCACTTTGTGAGCATGTGTCCTTATGTGCCTCTGTGCATTTATGCACTGCTTATGTTCATCACCTGCATGTGCTGAATCAAAGAGAAATAGAACAATAGAGTCTCGTGGTCTCTACCCACAACCCCTTTGATGTCTAGATGGGCTTAGATGTTGGTTGCAGGTAGCGATGGTCCTCTGACACCTGAGCCTCCGACACATGCGCGTCAGCTCATGAAGCAAATGTATCGAACCAAGGCTGAGGTGTGGTTTGGTCATGTCACTCGTGATGGGACGATTTCCAATTGCTGTCGGATAATAAGGTAACTACAAGTGTTATTAGGGCCCGAGCCCGAAAAGGCAAAGGGCAGCAATCAGTGTGAAACACTGAACGCTGCCTTTGCCTTGCAGGGCAAAGGCCCTATTGTTCCTGCTCTGTTTGTTTCTTTGTTTGGCGGTTTCTTTTTCTTACGCCACTTTGAACCCCCATTTGACCCCCTAAACATGCTCAAAAACTCACCAAATTTTGCACACACATCAGGACTGGTGAAAATTTTGATATTTTGGGGGAATTACACATATGAATTGCAAAATGACTCAATAGCGCCACCTTGAAAATTGGGCTTTAATGGAGTTAATACGGCTAGTTTCACGTACAGCTATGAAATTTGGTACACAGGTACAGTAGCCCGAGACAAAAACATTCCTGCTTTTGAAATTTCAAAAAAGCTCCACGGCGCCCCCTAGAAAACGTGGTGCGCAGGTATTGGAATTTAACGAACTCCTCATAGGATTTTTATCCGATCTCCACAAAATTCACTGTGTGGCATCTAGACCCATCCAGGATGAAAAGTTATTAAAATCTCGTGGCTACGTCACACGGTGTGGGCGTGGCTCGGCGGCGATTTTCAGCGAATTTGCTATGTTGAACGAAATCAGTTTTGGAGGTGAAGGGATCCACGTAAAATCACCAAATCTACACAAATCCTCATTAGTCTCAAAAAGTAACGTTTAATATAGAAATTAGGAATGGACGTGGTCAAACGGCTCCACAGCGCCCCCTACAAATATTCAAATACTCATATAAAATCACTGCTTTATCCTACAAACATGAAATTTGGTACATATATATAATATCCCAAGATCAACAGATTTGCACAGTCGAAATTCCAATCGGCTCTACGGCGCCCCCTAGACAAGGTCGTGTGGAGACGTTGGAATTTAACGAACTCCTCCCAGGATTTTTATCCGATCTTCACAAAATTCACTGTGTGGCATCTAGAACCCTCCAGGATGAAAAGTTATTAAAATCTTGTAGCTGCGTTACACGGTGTGGGCGTGGCATGGCGGCCATTTTGCAAAAAATCGCCATGTGGAACGAAATGGGTTTTGGAGGTGAAGGGATCCATATAATATCACCAAATCCACACAAATCCTCATTAAACTCAAGAACTAACGTTTGATATACAATTCAGGAATGGGTGTGGTCAAACGGCTGCACAGCGCCCCCTACAAATATTGAAATACTCATATAAAATTAATGCTTTACCCTACAAACATGCAAATTGATACATACATATTGTATCCCAAGACCAACAAATTTGCACAGTCGAAATTCCAATCGGCTCTACGGCGCCCCCTACACAAGGTCGTGTGGAGACATTGGAATTTAACGAACTCCTCCCAGGATTTTTATCCCATCTTGATGAAACTGGCTGTGTGGCATCTGGACCCCTTCAGGATCAAAAGTTATTAAAATCTCGTGGCTATGTCACACGGTGTGGGCGTGGCATGGCGGCCATTGTCACCAATTTTGCCATATGGAATGAAATGAGTTTTGGAAGTGAAGGGATCCACCTAATATCACCAAATCCACACAAATCTTCACAAATCTCAAAAACTAATGTTTGATATACAATTCAGGAAGTGGCGTGGTCAAACGGCTCCACAGCGCCCCCTACAAATATTCAAATACTCATATGAAATCACTGCTTTAACCTACAAACATGAAATTTGGTACACATGTATAGTCTGTCCGGACAAACAGATCTGTACACTTGAAATTCCAATCAGCTCCATAGCGTCCCCTACACAATGTGGTGCTGAGACATTGGAATTTAACGAACTCCTCCCAGGATTTTTATCCCATCTCCACCAAATTGGCTGTGTGGCATCTGGACCCATTCAGGATGAAAATTTATTAGAATCTTGTGGCTGCATCACACGGTGTGAACGTGACAGGACGGCCATTTTGAGTCTGTGGCCATGAAGTGTGAAATGCTCATAACTTGACTGCACATGGTTGAATATGAAAAAAACTTGATATGCTTTATGACAGGCTATCCCTCAACACTGTGGCGCACTCAAACAGCTCCATAGCGCCCCCTACGAAATTTTAAAATTTCATATAAAATCACTGGTTTGTCGTACAGACATGAAATTTGGTACATGTGCAGAGCAGGATGAGACGAACACGAGTGCGTGCTTTAGACATTCCCATCGTCTCCACAGCGGCGTTGCGGGGGGGGAGCGAGGGCCCGTCCGACGCTGCTTGCAGCTTTAATTAGGGCCCGAGCCCGAAAAAGGCAAAGGGCAGTGATCAGTGTGAAACACTGAACGCTGCCTTTGCCTTGCAGGGCAAAGGCCCTATTGTTCCTGCTCAGTTTATTTCTTTCTTTATTAGGGCCCGAGCCCGAAAAAGGCAAAGGGCAGCGATCAGTGTGAAACACTGAACGCTGCCTTTGCCTTGCAGGGCAAAGGCCCTATTGTTCCTGCTCAGTTTCTTTCTTTCCTTATTAGGGCCCGAGCCCGAAAAGGCAAGGGCAGCGATCAGTGTGAAACACTGAACGCTGCCTTTGCCTTGCAGGGCAAAGGCCCTATTGTTCCTGCTCTGTTTGTTTCTTGGTTTCTTTGTTAGGGCCCGAGCCCGAAAAAGGCAAAGGGCAGCGATCAGTGTGAAACACTGAACGCTGCCTTTGCCTTGCAGGGCAAAGGCCCTATTGTTCCTGCTCAGTTTCTTTCTTTATTAGGGCCCGAGCCCGAAAAGGCAAAGGGCAGCGATCAGTGTGAAACACTGAACGCTGCCTTTGCCTTGCAGGGCAAAGGCCCTATTGTTCCTGCTCAGTTTCTTTCTTTCTTTCTTTCTTTCTTTCTTTATTAGGGCCCGAGCCCGAAAAGGCAAAGGGCAGCGATCAGTGTGAAACACTGAACGCTGCCTTTGCCTTGCAGGGCAAAGGCCCTATTGTTCCTGCTCAGTTTCTTTCTTTCTTTCTTTCTTTCTTTCTTTATTTTTCTTACGCCAAATTAAACCCCAATTTGACCCCCTAAACATGCTCAAAAACTCCTCAAATTTTGCACACACATCAGGACTGGCGAAAAATTTGATATTTTGGGGGAATTACACATATGAATGGCAAAATGACTCAATAGCGCCACCTTCAAAATTGGGCTTTAGTGGAGTTAATACGGCTAGTTTCACGTAGAGCTATAAAATTTGGTACACAGGTACAGTAGCCCGAGACAAAAACATTCCTGCTTTTGAAATTTCAAAAAGCTCCACGGCGCCCCCTAGAAAATGTGGTGCACAGGGATTGGAATTTAACGAACTCCTCCTAGGATTTTTATCCGGTCTTCACCAAATTCGCTGTGTGGCATCTGGACCCATCCAGGATGAAAAGTTATTAAAATCTTGTGGCTGCGTCACACGGTGTGGGCGTGGCATGGCAGCCATTTTCACCAATTTTGCCACATGGAATGAAATGAGTTTTGGAGGTGAAAGGATCCACCTAATATCACCGAATCCACACAAATCCTCACAAATCTCAGAAACTAATGATTGATATACAATTCAGGAAGTGGCGTGTTCAAACGGCTCCACAGCGCCCCCTACAAATATTCAAATACTCATAAAAAACCACTGCTTTGACCTACAAACATGAAATTTGGTACACATGTATAGTCTATCCAGACAAACAGATCTGTACACTTGAAATTCCAATCAGCTCCACAGCGCCCCCTAGACAATGTGGTGCTGAGACAATGGAATTTAACGAACTCCTCCCAGGATTTTCATCCCATCCCCACCAAATTCACTGTGTGGCATCTGGACCCCTTCAGGATGAAAAGTTATTAAAATCTCATGGCTGCGTCACACGGTGTGAGCGTGGCATGGCGGCCATTTTCAGCAAATTCGCCATGTGTAACGAAATGAGTTTTGGAGGTGAAGGGATCCACGTAAAATCACCAAATCCACACAAATCCTCATTAACCTCAAGACCTAATGTGTAATATACAATTCAGGAGTGGACGTGTTCAAACGGCTCCACAGCGCCCCCTACAAATATTCAAATACTCATAAAAAATGACTGTTTTATTCTACAAACATGAAATCTGGAATATACATATACAAACCCGAGACTAACAGATTTGCACAGTCAAAATTCCAATGAGCTCTACGGCGCCCCCTAGACAAAGTCTTTTGGACACATTGGAATTTAACAAACTCCTCCCAGGATTTGGATCTGATCTTCACCAAATTCAAACTAATGTTTGATATACAATTCAGCAAGTGGCGTGTTCAAACGACTCCACAGCGCCCCCTACAAATATTCAAATCACCATATGAAATCACTGCTTCAACCTACAAACATGAAATTTGGTACACATGTATAGTCTATCGAGTCAAACAGATCTGTACACTTGAAATTCCAATCGGTTCCACAGCGCCCCCTACACAATGTTGTGTGGAGACATTGGAATTTAACGAACTCCTCCCAGGATTTTTGTCCCATTTTCACCAAATTGACTGTGTGTCATCTAAACCCCTCCAGGATAAAAAGTTATTAAAACCTCATGGCTGCGTCACACGGTGTGGGCGTGGCATGACGGTCATTTTAAACAAATTCGCCATGTGGAACAAAATGGATTTTGGAGGTGAAGGGATCCATGTAAAATCACCAAATCCACAAAAATGCTCATTAATCTCAAAACCTAAGGTTCAATATACAATTCAGGAGTGGACGTGTTCAGACGGCTCCACAGCGCCCCCTACAAATATTCAAATACTCATATAAAATCACTGCTTTATCCTACAAACATGAAATTTGGTGCATACATATAGTATCCCAAGACCAATAGATTTGCAAGGTCAAAATTTCAATTGGCTCTACGGCGCCCCCTAGACAAGGTCATGTGGAGAGCAGTGCGGTGAGTAGCGAGGGCCCGTCCGACGCTGCTTGCAGCTTTCATTTTTCTTACGCCAAATTGAACTTCAATTTGACCCCCTAAACATGCTCAAAAACTCACCAAATTTTGCACACACATCAGGACCGGCGAAAAATTTGATATTTTGGAGGAATTACACATATGAATGGCAAAATGACTCAATAGCGCCACCTTCAAAATTGGGTTTTAATGGAGTTAATACGGCTAGTTTCACGTACAGCTATGAAATTTGGTACACAGGTATAGTAGCCCGAGACAAAAACATTCCTGCTTTTGAAATTTCAAAAAAGCTCCACGGCGCCCCCTAGAAAATGTGGTGCGCAGGCATTGGAATTTAACGAACTCCTCCCAGGATTTCTACCCGATCTTCACCAAATTCGCTGTGTGGCATCTAGACCCCTCCAGGATGAAAAGTTATTAAAATCTCGTTGCTGCGTCACACGGTGTGGGCGTGGCCTGGCGGCCATTTTCAGCAAATTCGCCATGTGGAACGCAATGAGTTTTGGAGGTGAAGGGATCCACGTAATATCACCAAATCCACACAAATCCTCATCAATCTCAAACACTAACGTTTAATATACAAATCATGAATGGATGTGTTCAAAAGGCTCCACAGCGCCCCCTACAAATATTAAAATACTCATAAAAAATCACTGCTGTATCCTACAAACATGAAATTTGGTACAGACATATAGAATCCCGAGTCCAACAAAATTGCACAGTCGAAATTCAAATCGGCTCTATGGCGCCCCCTAGACAAGGTTGTTTGGAGACATTGGAATTTAACGAACTCCTCCCAGGATTTTTATCCTGTCTTCACAAAATTGGCTGTGTGGCATCTGGAACCCTCCAGGATGAAAAGTTATTAAAATCTTGTGGCTGCGTCACACAGTGTGGGCGTGGCAGGGCGGCCATTTTGAGCGTGTGACCATGAGGTGTTAAATGCTCATAACTTCACTGTAGATCAGAAGATGTGAATGAAACTTGATATGCTTCATGACAGGCTATCCCTCAACACTTGGAGGCAATTAAACAACTCCACAGCGCCCCCTAAAAAATTTCAAAACTTCATATCGTATCACTGCTTTGTCCGACAGACATGAAATTTGGTACTTGTGCAGAGAAGGATGACACGAACACAATTGCGTGCTTTACATATTCCAATCGTCTCCACAGCGGCGGTGCGGGGGGGAGCGAGGGCCCGTTCGACGCTGCTTGCAGCTTTAATTTTTCTTACGCCAAATTGAACCCCAATTTGACCCCCTAAACATGCTCAAAAACTCCTCAAATTTTGCACACACATCTGGACTGGTGAAAAATTTGATATTTTGGGGGAATTACACATATGAATGGCAAAATGACTCAATAGCGCCACCTTGAAAATTGGACTTTAGTGGAGTTAATACGGCTAGTTTCACGTACAGCTTTAAAATTTGGTACACAGGTACAGTATCCCCAGACAAAAACATTCCTGCTTTTGAAATTTTGAAAAAGCTCCACGGCGCCCCCTAGAAAACGTGGTGCGCAGGCATTGGAATTTAACGAACTCCTCCTAGGATTTTTTTCCGGTCTTCACCAAATTCACTGTGTGTCATCTGGACCCCTTCAGGATCAAAAGTTATTAAAATCTCGTGGCTATGTCACACGGTGTGGGCGTGGCATGGCAGCCATTTTCACCAATTTTGCCACATGGAATGAAATGAGTTTTGGAGGTGAAGGGATCCACCTAATATCACCAAATCCACACAAATCCTCACAAATCTCAAAAACTAATGTTTGATATACAATTCAGGAAATGGCGTGTTCAAACGGCTCCACAGCGCCCCCTACAAATATTCAAATACTCATAAAAAACTACTGCTTTGACCTACAAACATGAAATTTGGTACACATGTATAGTGTATCCAGACAAACAGATCTGTACACTTGAAATTTCAATTGGCTTCACAGCGCCCCCTAGACAATGTGGTGCTGAGACATTGGAATTTAACGAACTCCTCCCAGGATTTTTATCCCATCTCCACCAAATTGGCTGTGTGGCATCTACACCCATCCAGGATGAAAAGTTATTAAAATCTTATGAGTGTGTCACACGGTGTGGGCGTGACAGGGCGGCCATTTTGAGCGTGTGGCCATGAAGTGTGAAATGCTCATAACTTGACTGCACATGGCCGAATATGAATGAAACTTGATATGCTTGATGACAGGCTATCCCTCAACACTGTGGCGCACTTAAACAGCTCCACAGCGCCCCCTACAAAATTTTAAAATTTCATATAAAATCACTGGTTTGTCGTACAGACATGAAATTTGGTACATGTGCAGAGCAGGATGAGACGAACACGAGTGCGTGCTTTAGACATTCCCATCGTCTCCACAGCGGCGTTGCGGGGGGGGAGCGAGGGCCCGTCCGACGCTGCTTGCAGCTTTAATTTTTCTTACGCCAAATTGAACCCCAATTTGACCCCCTAAACATGCTCAAAAACTCCTCAAATTTTGCACACACATCAGGACTGGTGAAAAATTTGATATTTTGGGGGAATTACACATATGAATGGCAAAATGACTCAATAGCGCCACCTTAAAAATTGGGTTTTAGTGGAGTTAATACGGCTAGTTTCACATACAGCTATAAAATTTGGTACACAGGTACAGTAGCCCGAGACAAAAACATTCCTGCTTTTGAAATTTTGAAAAAGCTCCACGGCGCCCCCTAGAAAACGTGGTGCGCAGGCATTGGAATTTAACGAACTCCTCCTAGGATTTTTATCCGGTCTTCACCAAATTCACTGTGTGTCATCTGGACCCCTTCAGGATCAAAAGTTATTAAAATCTCGTGGCTATGTCACACGGTGTGGGCGTGGCATGGCAGCCATTTTCACCAATTTTGCCACATGGAATGAAATGAGTCTTGGAGGTGAAGGGATCCACCTAATATCACCAAATCCACTCAAATCCTCACAAATCTCAAAAACTAATGTTTGATATACAATTCAGGAAATGGCGTGTTCAAACGGCTCCACAGCGCCCCCTACAAATATTCAAATACTCATAAAAAACTACTGCTTTGACCTACAAACATGAAATTTGGTACACATGTATAGTGTATCCAGACAAACAGATCTGTACACTTGAAATTTCAATTGGCTTCACAGCGCCCCCTAGACAATGTGGTGCTGAGACATTGGAATTTAACGAACTCCTCCCAGGATTTTTATCCCATCTCCACCAAATTGGCTGTGTGGCATCTAGACCCCTTCAGGATGAAAAGTTATTAAAATCTTCTGCCTCTGTCACACGTTGTGGGCGTGACAGGGCGGCCATTTTGAGCGTGTGGCCATGAAGTGTGAAATGCTCATAACTTGACTGCACATGGCCGAATATGAATGAAACTTGACATGTTTTATGACCATATCCATCCACACTTGGGCGCAGCCAAACAGCTCCACAGCGCCCCCTAGAAATTTCAAAAATTCATATAAAATCATCGCTTTAACCTACAGACATGAAATTTGGTACATGTGCAGAGCAGTAACACAACTGTGTACTTTAGAGATTCCTATCATCTCCAGAGCGGCGGTGCGGGGGGGAGCGAGGGCCCGTTCGACGCTGCTTGCAGCTTTAATTAGGGCCCGAGCCCGAAAAAGGCAAAGGGCAGCGATCAGTGTGAAACACTGAACGCTGCCCTTTGCCTTGCAGGGCAAAGGCCCTATTGTTCCTGCTCAGTTTCTTTCTTTCTTTCTTTCTTTCTTTCTTTATTAGGGCCCGAGCCCGAAAAAGGCAAAGGGCAGCGATCAGTGTGAAACACTGAACGCTGCCTTTGCCTTGCAGGGCAAAGGCCCTATTGTTCCTGCTCAGTTTCTTTCTTTCTTTCTTTCTTTCTTTCTTTATTTTTCTTACGCCAAATTGAACCCCAATTTGACCCCCTAAACATGCTCAAAAACTCCTCAAATTTTGCACACACATCAGGACTGGCGAAAAATTTGATATTTTGGGGGAATTACACATATGAATGGCAAAATGACTCAATAGCGCCACCTTGAAAATTGGGCTTTAGTGGAGTTAATACGACTAGTTTCACGTAAACTCATGAAATTTGGTACACAGGTACAGGAGCCAGAGACAAAAACATTCTTGCTTTTAAAATTTCAAAAAAGGCTCAACAGCGCCCCTTAGAGCACGTAGTGTGCAGGCATTGGAATTTATCGAACTCCTCCCAGGATTTTTGCCCGATCTTCACCAAATTCGCTGTGTGGCATCTAAACCCATCCAGAATGAAAAGTTTTTAAAATCTTGCACCTGCGTCACATGGTGTGGGCGTGGCATGGCGGCCATTTTGAACACAAAATCTTAACGGCGCCCTCTGGAACACGTGGTGCCCAGGCATTGGAATTTAACAAACTTCTCCTAGGATTTTTGTGCCATCTTCAACAAATTCACTGTGTGTCATCTAGACCCCTCCAGGATGAAAAGTTATTAAAATCTTGTGACTGCGTCACACGATGTGGGCGTGGCATGGCGGCCATTTTGAGCAAATTCGCCATGTGGAACGAAATGAGTTTTGGAGGTGAAGGGATCCATGTAAAATCACCAAATCCACAAAAATGCTCATTAATCTCAAAACGTAACGTTCAATATACAATTCAGGAGTGGACGTGTTCAAACGGCTCCACAGCGCCCCCTACAAATATTCAAATACTCATAAAAAACTACTGCTTTGACCTACAAACATGAAATTTGGTACACATGTATAGTGTATCCAGACAAACAGATCTGTACACTTGAAATTTCAATTGGCTTCACAGCGCCCCCTAGACAATGTGGTGCTGAGACATTGGAATTTAACGAACTCCTCCCAGGATTTTTATCCCATCTCCACCAAATTGGCTGTGTGGCATCTAGACCCCTTCAGGATGAAAAGTTATTAAAATCTTCTGCCTCTGTCACACGGTGTGGGCGTGACAGGGCGGCCATTTTGAGCGTGTGGCCATGAAGTGTGAAATGCTCATAACTTGACTGCACATGGCCGAATATGAATGAAACTTGATATGCTTGATGACAGGCTATCCCTCAACACTGTGGCGCACTTAAACAGCTCCACAGCGCCCCCTACAAAATTTTAAAATTTCATATAAAATCACTGGTTTGTCGTACAGACATGAAATTTGGTACATGTGCAGAGCAGGATGAGACGAACACGAGTGCGTGCTTTAGACATTCCCATCGTCTCCACAGCGGCGTTGCGGGGGGGGGCGAGGGCCCGTCCGATGCTGCTTGCAGCTTTAATTTTTCTTACGCCAAATTGAACCCCAATTTGACCCCCTAAACATGCTCAAAAACTCCTCAAATTTGCCACACACATCAGGACTGGTGAAAAATTTGATATTTTGGGGGAATTACACATATGAATGGCAAAATGACTCAATAGCGCCACCTTGAAAATTGGACTTTAGTGGAGTTAATACGGCTAGTTTCACGTACAGCTATAAAATTTGGTACACAGGTACAGTATCCCCAGACAAAAACATTCCTGCTTTTGAAATTTTGAAAAAGCTCCACGGCGCCCCCTAGAAAACGTGGTGCGCAGGCATTGGAATTTAATGAACTCCTCCTAGGATTTTTTTCCGGTCTTCACCAAATTCACTGTGTGTCATCTGGACCCCTTCAGGATCAAAAGTCATTAAAATCTCGTGGCTATGTCACACGGTGTGGGCGTGGCATGGCAGCCATTTTCACCAATTTTGCCACATGGAATGAAATGAGTTTTGGAGGTGAAGGGATCCACCTAATATCACCAAATCCACACAAATCCTCATCAATCTCAAACGCTAAGGTTTAATATACAATTCATGAATGGACATGGTCAAACGGCTCCACAGCGCCCCCTACAAATATTCAAATACTCATAAAAAATCACTGTTTTATTCTACAAACATGAAATTTGGAATATACACATACAAACCCGAGACTAAAAGATTTGCACAGTCGAAATTCCAATGAGCTCTACGGCGCCCCCTAGACAAAGTCATTTGGACACATTGGAATTTAACGAACTCCTCCCAGGATTTTTATCCGATCTTCACCAAATTCGCTGTGTGGCATCTAGACCCTTCCAGGATGAAAAGTTATTAAAATCTCGTAGCTGCCTCACATGGTGTGGGCATGGCATGGCGGCCATTTTGAGCGTGCGACCATGAAGTGTGAAATGCTCATAACTTCATTGTACATGATCAGATGTGAATGAAACTTGATATGTTTTATGACAGGCTATCCATCAACACTTGGGCGCAGCCAAACAGCTCGACAGCGCCCCCTACAAATTTCAAAAATTCATATAAAATCACCGCTTTATCCTACAGACATGAAATTTGGTACATATGCAGAGCAGTAACACAACTGTGTACTTTAGAGATTCCAATCATCTCCACAGCGGCGGTGCGGGGGGGAGCGAAGGCCCGTTCGACGCTGCTTGCAGCTTTAATTAGGGCCCGAAGCACTACAGTGCGTAGGACCCTATTGTTCCTGTAGTGTTTCTTTGGGGGGATGGGGGGATGGCGGTTTCTTTTTCTTACGCCACTTTGAACCTCAATTTGACCCCCTAAACATGCTCAAAAACTCACCAAATTTGGCACACACATCAGGACTGGCGAAAAATTTGATATTTTGGGGGAATTACACATATGAATGGCAAAATGACTTAATAGCGCCACCTAGAAAATTGGGCTTTAGTGGAGTTAATACGGCTAGCTTCACGTAAACTCATGAAATTTGGTACACATGTACAATAGCCCAAGACAAAAAATTTCCTGCTGTTGAAATTTCAAAAAAAGCTCAACAGCGCCCCCTACAGCATGTGGTGCGCAGGCATTGGAATTTAACAAACTCCTCCCAGGATTTTTATCCGATCTTCACCAAATTCGCTGTGTGGCATCCAGACCAATCCAGGATGAAAAGTTATTAAAATCTTGTGGCTGCGTCACACGGTGTGGGCGTGGCATGGCGGCCATTTTGAACAAAAAAGCTAAACAGCGCCAACTAGAGCACGTGGTGTGCAGGCATTGGAATTTAACAAACTCCTCCCAGGATTTTTATCCGATTTTCACCAAATTCGCTGTGTGGCATCTATACCCCTCCAGGATGAAAAGTTATTAAAATCTTGTGGCTGCGTCACACGGTGTGGGCGTGGCATGGCGGCCATTTTGAACAAAAAAGCTAAACAGCGCCAACTAGAGCACGTGGTGCGCAGGCATTGGAATTTATCGAACTCCTCCCAGGATTTTTATCCGATTTTCACCAAATTCGCTGTGTGGCATCTATACCCCTCCAGGATGAAAAGTTATTAAAATCTTGTGGCTGCGTCACACGGTGTGGGCGTGGCATGGCGGCCATTTTGAACAAAAAAGCTCAGCCGCGCCCCCTACAGCATGTGGTCCACAGGCATTGGAATTTAACAAACTCCTCCCAGGATTTTTGTCCAATCTTCACCAAATTCGCTGTGTGGCATCTAAACCCATCCAGAATGAAAAGTTTTTAAAATCTTGCACCTGCGTCACATGGTGTGGGCGTGGCATGGCGGCCATTTTGAACACAAAATCTTAACGGCGCCCTCTGGAACACGTGGTGCCCAGGCATTGGAATTTAACAAACTTCTCCTAGGATTTTTGTGCCATCTTCAACAAATTCACTGTGTGTCATCTAGACCCCTCCAGGATGAAAAGTTATTAAAATCTTGTGACTGCGTCACACGATGTGGGCGTGGCATGGCGGCCATTTTGAGCAAATTCGCCATGTGGAACGAAATGAGTTTTGGAGGTGAAGGGATCCATGTAAAATCACCAAATCCACAAAAATGCTCATTAATCTCAAAACGTAACGTTCAATATACAATTCAGGAGTGGACGTGTTCAAACGGCTCCACAGCGCCCCCTACAAATATTCAAATACTCATATAAAATCACTGCTTTATCCTACAAACATGAAATTTGGTGCATACATATAGTATCCCAAGACCAATAGATCTGCACGGTCAAAATTCCAATCGGCTCTATGGCGCCCCCTAGACAAGGTCGTGTGGAGAGCAGTGCGGTGAGGAGCGAGGGCCCGTCCGACGCTGCTTGCAGCTTTAATTAGGGCACGAGCCCGAAAAAGGCAAAGGGCAGCGATCAGTGTGAAACACTGAACGCTGCCTTTGCCTTGCAGGGCAAAGGCCCTATTGTTCCTGCTCAGTTTCTTTCTTTCTTTCTTTCTTTCTTTATTAGGGCCCGAGCCCGAAAAAGGCAAAGGGCAGCGATCAGTGTGAAACACTGAACGCTGCCTTTGCCTTGCAGGGCAAAGGCCTATTGTTCTTTCTTTCTTTCTTTCTTTCTTTCTTTCTTTCTTTCTTTATTTTTCTTACGCCAAATTGAACCCCAATTTGACCCCCTAAACATGCTCAAAAACTCCCCAAATTTTGCACACACATCAGGACTGGTGAAAAATTTGATATTTTGGGGGAATTACACATATGAATGGCAAAATGACTCAATAGCGCCACCTTGAAAATTGGACTTTAGTGGAGTTAATACGGCTAGTTTCACGTACAGCTATAAAATTTGGTACACAGGTACAGTAGCCCCAGACAAAAACATTCCTGCTTTTGAACTTTTGAAAAAGCTCCACGGCGCCCCCTAGAAAACGTGGTGCGCAGGCATTGGAATTTAACGAACTCCTCCTTGGATTTTTTTCCGGTCTTCACCAAATTCACTGTGTGTCATCTGGACCCCTTCAGCATCAAAAGTTATTAAAATCTCGTGGCTATGTCACACGGTGTGGGCGTGGCATGGCAGCCATTTTCACCAATTTTGCCACATGGAATGAAATGAGTTTTGGAGGTGAAGGGATCCACCTAATATCACCAAATCCACACAAATCCTCACAAATCTCAAAAACTAATGTTTGATATACAATTCAGGAAATGGCGTGTTCAAACGGCTCCACAGCGCCCCCTACAAATATTCAAATACTCATAAAAAACTACTGCTTTGACCTACAAACATGAAATTTGGTACACATGTATAGTGTATCGAGACAAACAGATCTGTACACTTGAAATTTCCATTGGCTTCACAGCGCCCCCTAGACAATGTGGTGCTGAGACATTGGAATTTAACGAACTCCTCCCAGGATTTTTATCCCATCTCCACCAAATTGGCTGTGTGGCATCTAGACCCCTTCAGGATGAAAAGTTATTAAAATCTTCTGCCTCTGTCACACGGTGTGGGCGTGACAGGGCGGCCATTTTGAGCGTGTGGCCATGAAGTGTGAAATGCTCATAACTTGACTGCACATGGCCGAATATGAATGAAACTTGATATGCTTGATGACAGGCTATCCCTCAACACTGTGGCGCACTTAAACAGCTCCACAGCGCCCCCTACAAAATTTTAAAATTTCATATAAAATCACTGGTTTGTCGTACAGACATGAAATTTGGTACATGTGCAGAGCAGGATGAGACGAACACGAGTGCGTGCTTGAGACATTCCCATCGTCTCCACAGCGGCGTTGCGGGGGGGGAGCGAGGGCCCGTCCGACGCTGCTTGCAGCTTTACTTTTTCTTACGCCAAATTGAACCCCAATTTGACCCCCTAAACATGCTCAAAAACTCCTCAAATTTTGCACACACATCAGGACTGGTGAAAAATTTGATATTTTGGGGGAATTACACATATGAATGGCAAAATGACTCAATAGCGCCACCTTGAAAATTGGACTTTAGTGGAGTTAATACGGGTAGTTTCACGTACAGCTATAAAATTTGGTACACAGGTACAGTATCCCCAGACAAAAACATTCCTGCTTTTGAAATTTTGAAAAAGCTCCACGGCGCCCCCTAGAAAACGTGGTGCGCAGGCATTGGAATTTAACGAACTCCTCCTAGGATTTTTTTCCGGTCTTCACCAAATTCACTGTGTGTCATCTGGACCCCTTCAGCATCAAAAGTTATTAAAATCTCGTGGCTATGTCACACGGTGTGGGCGTGGCATGGCAGCCATTTTCACCAATTTTGCCACATGGAATGAAATGAGTTTTGGAGGTGAAGGGATCCACCTAATATCACCAAATCCACACAAATCCTCACAAATCTCAAAAACTAATGTTTGATATACAATTCAGGAAATGGCGTGTTCAAACAGCTCCACAGCGCCCCCTACAAATATTCAAATACTCATAAAAAACTACTGCTTTGACCTACAAACATGAAATTTGGTACACATGTATAGTGTATCCAGACAAACAGATCTGTACACTTGAAATTTCAATTGGCTTCACAGCGCCCCCTAGACAATGTGGTGCTGAGACATTGGAATTTAACGAACTCCTCCCAGGATTTTTATCCCATCTCCACCAAATTGGCTGTGTGGCATCTAGACCCCTTCAGGATGAAAAGTTATTAAAATCTTCTGCCTCTGTCACACGGTGTGGGCGTGACAGGGCGGCCATTTTGAGCGTGTGGCCATGAAGTGTGAAATGCTCATAACTTGACTGCACATGGCCGAATATGAATGAAACTTGATATGCTTGATGACAGGCTATCCCTCAACACTGTGGCGCACTTAAACAGCTCCACAGCACCCCCTACAAAATTTTAAAATTTGATATAAAATCACTGGTTTGTCGTACAGACATAAAATTTGGTACATGTGCAGAGCAGGATGAGACGAACACGAGTGCGTGCTTTAGACATTCCCATCGTCTCCACAGCGGCGTTGCGGGGGGGGAGCGAGGGCCCGTCCGACGCTGCTTGCAGCTTTAATTTTTCTTACGCCAAATTAACCCTCAATTTGACCCCCTAAACATGTTCAAAAACTCCCCAAATTTTGCACACACATCAGGACTGGTGAAAAATTTGATATTTTGGGGAAATTACACATATGAATGGCAAAATGACTCAATAGCGCCACCTTAAAAATTGGTCTTTAGTGGAGTTAATACGGCTAGTTTCACGTACAGCTATAAAATTTGGTACACATGTACAGTAGCCCAAGATAATAACATTCCTGCTTTTGAAATTTTGAAAAAGCTCCACGGCGCCCCCTAGAAAACGTGGTGCGCAGCCATTGGAATTTAACGAACTCCTCCTAGGATTTTTATCCGGTCTTCACCAAATTCGCTGTGTGGCATCTAGACCCATCCAGGATGAAAAGTTATTAAAATCTTGTGGCTGCGTCACACGGTGTGGGCGTGGCATGATGGCCATTTTCACCAATTTTGCCACATGGAATGAAATGAGTTTTGGAGATGAAAGGATCCACCTAATATCACCAAATCCACACAAATCCTCATCAATCTCAAACGCTAAGGTTTAATATACAATTCATGAATGGACATGGTCAAACGGCTCCACAGCGCCCCCTGCAAATATTGAAATACTCATAAAAAATCACTGCTGTATCCTACAAACATGAAATTTGGTACATACATATAGAATACCGAGTCCAACAAATTTGCACAGTTGAAATTTAAATCGGCTCTATGGCGCCCCCTAGTAAAAGTCGTGTGGAGACATTGGAATTTAACGAACTCCTCCCAGGATTTGTATCCAATCTTCACCAAATTCGCTGTGTGGCATCTAGACCCATCCAAGAAGAAAAGTTATTAAAATCTCATGGCTGCGTCACACGGTGTGGGCGTGGCATGGCGGTAATTTTGAGCAAACTTGCCATGTTGAACGAAATGAGATTTGGAGGTGAAGGGATCCATGTAAAATCACCAAATCCACACAAGTCCTCATTAATCTCAAGAACTAACATTAAATATGCAATTCATGAATGGACGTGGTTAAACGGCTCCACAGCGCCCCCTACAAATATTCAAATACTCATAAAAAATAACTGCTGTATCCTACAAACATGAAATTTGGTACATACATATAGAATCCCGAGTCCAACAAATTTGCACAGTCGAAATTCAAATCGGCTCTATGGCGCCCCCTAGTAAAAGTCGTGTGGAGACATTGAAATTTAACGAACTCCTCCCACGATTTGTATCCAATCTTCACCAAATTCGCTGTGTGGCATCTAGACCCATCCAAGAAGAAAAGTTATTAAAATCTCGTGGCTGCGTCACACGGTGTGGGCGTGGCATGACGGTAATTTTGAGCAAACTTGCCATGTTGAACGAAATGAGATTTGGAGGTGAAGGGATCCATGTAAAATCACCAAATCCACACAAGTCCTCATTAATCTCAAGAACTAACATTTAATATGCAATTCATGAATGGACGTGTTCAAACGGCTCCACAGCCTCCCCTACAAATATTGAAATACTCATAAAAAATCACTGCTGTATTCTACAAACATGAAATTTGGAATATACACATACGAACCCGAGACTAACAGATTTGCACAGTCGAAATTCCAATGAGCTCTACGGCGCCTCCTAGACAAAGTCATTTGGAGACATTGGACTCCTCCCAGGATTTTTATCCGATCTTCACCAAATTCGCTGTGTGGCATCTCGACCCTTCCAGGATGAAAAGTTATTAAAATCTCGTAGCTGCGTCACACGGCGTGGGCGTGGCATGGCGGCCATTTTGAGCGTGCAACCATGAAGTGTGAAATGCTCATAACTTCATTGCACATGATCAGATGTGAATGAAACTTGATATGTTTTATGACAGGCTATCCATCAACACTTGGGCGCAGCCAAACAGCTCCACAGCGCCCCCTAGAAATTTCAAAAATTCATATAAAATCATTGCTTTAACCTACAGACATGAAATTTGGTACATGTGCAGAGCAGTAACACAACTGTGTACTTTAGAGATTCCTATCATCTCCAGAGCGGCGGTGCGAGGGGGAGCGAGGGCCCGTCCGACGCTGCTTGCAGCTTTAATTTTTCTTACGCCAAATTGAACCCCAATTTGACCCCCTAAACATGCTCAAAAACTCCTCAAATTTTGCACACACATCAGGAGTGGTGAAAAATTTGATATTTTGGGGGAATTACACATATGAATGGCAAAATGACTCAATAGCGCCACCTTGAAAATTGGACTTTAGTGGAGTTAATACGGCTAGTTTCACGTACAGCTATGAAATTTGGTACACATGTACAGTAGCCCCAGACAAAAACATTCCTGCTGTTGAACTTTTGAAAAAGCTCCACGGCGCCCCCTAGAAAACGTGGTGCGCAGGCATTGGAATTTAACGAACTCCTCCTAGGATTTTTTTCCGGTCTTCACCAAATTCACTGTGTGTCATCTGGACCCTTTCAGGATGAAAAGTTATTAAAATCTCGTGGCTATGTCACACGGTGTGGGCGTGGCATGGCAGCCATTTTCACCAATTTTGCCACATGGAATGAAATGAGTTTTGGAGGTGAAGGGATCCACCTAATATCACCAAATCCACACAAATCCTCACAAATCTCAAAAACTAATGTTTGATATACAATTCAGGAAATGGCGTGTTCAAACGGCTCCACAGCGCCCCCTACAAATATTCAAATACTCATAAAAAACTACTGCTTTGACCTACAAACATGAAATTTGGTACACATGTATAGTGTATCCAGACAAACAGATCTGTACACTTGAAATTTCAATTGGCTTCACAGCGCCCCCTAGACAATGTGGTGCTGAGACATTGGAATTTAACGAACTCCTCCCAGGATTTTTATCCCATCTCCACCAAATTGGCTGTGTGGCATCTAGATCCCTTCAGGATGAAAAGTTATTAAAATCTTCTGCCTCTGTCACACGGTGTGGGCGTGACAGGGCGGCCATTTTGAGCGTGTGGCCATGAAGTGTGAAATGCTCATAACTTGACTGTGCATGGCCAAATATGAATGAAACTTGATATGCTTGATGACAGCCTATCCCTCAACACTGTGGCGCACTTAAACAGCTCCACAGCGCCCCCTACAAAATTTTAAAATTTCATATAAAATCACTGGTTTGTCGTACAGACATGAAATTTGGTACATGTGCAGAGCAGGATGAGACGAACACGAGTGCATGCTTTAGACATTCCGATCGTTTCCACAGCGGCGTTGCGGGGGGGGGAGCGAGGGCCCGTCCGACGCTGCTTGCAGCTTTAATTTTTCTTACGCCAAATTGAACCCCAATTTGACCCCCTAAACATGCTCAAAAACTCCTCAAATTTTGCACACACATCAGGACTGGTGAAAAATTTGATATTTTGGGGGAATTACACATATGAATGGCAAAATGACTCAATAGCGCCACCTTGAAAATTGGACTTTAGTGGAGTTAATACGGCTAGTTTCACGTACAGCTATGAAATTTGGTACACAGGTACAGTAGCCCCAGACAAAAAAAGTCCTGCTGTTGAAATTTCAAAAAAAGCTCAACAGCGCCCCCTACAGCATGTGGTGCGCAGGCATTGGAATTTAACAAACTCCTCCCAGGATTTTTATCCGATCTTCACCAAATTCGCTGTGTGGCATCTAGACCCCTCCAGGATGAAAAGTTATTAAAATCTTGTGGCTGCGTCACACGGTGTGGGCGTGGCATGGCGGCCATTTTGAACAAAAAAGCTAAACAGCGCCAACTAGAACACGTGGTGTGCAGGCATTGGAATTTAACAAACTCCTCCCAGGATTTTTATCCGATCTTCACCAAATTCGCTGTGTGGCATCTAGACCCGTCCGGGATGAAAAGTTATTAAAATCTTGTGGCTGCGTCAAACGGTGTGGGCGTGGCATGGCGGCCATTTTGAACAAAAAATCTCAACGGCGCACCCAAGACAATGCTGTGCGCGGGCATTGGAATTTATCGAACTCCTCCCAGGATTTTTGTCCCATCTTCACCAAATTTCCTGTGTGGCATCTAGATCCCTCCAGGATGAAAAGTTATTAAAATCTTGTGGCTGCGTCACACGGTGTGGGCGTGGCATGGCGGCCATTTTGAACAAATTCGCCATGTGGAACGAAATGGGTTTTTGAGGTGAAGGGATCCATGTAAAATCACCAAATCCACACAAATCCTCATTAATCTCAAGACCTAATATTTAATATACAATTCAGGAATGGACATGGTCAAACGGCTCCACAGCGCCCCCTACAAATATTCAAATAGTCATATAAAATCACTGCTTTATCCTACAAACATGCAATTTGGTACATACATATAGTATCCCAAGACCAACAGATTTGCACAGTCGAAATTCCAGTCGGCTCTACGGCGCCCCCTAGACAAGGTCGTGTGGAGAGGAGTGTGGTGAGGAGCGAGGGCCCGTCCGACGCTGCTTGCAGCTTTAATTAGGGCCCGAAGCACTACAGTGCGTAGGACCCTATCGTTCCTCTAGTGTTTGGCGGTTTGGCGGTTTGGCGGTTTAGCGGTTTGGCGGTTTCTTTTTCTTACGCCACTTTGAACCTCAATTTGACCCCCTAAACATGCTCAAAAACTCACCAAATTTGGCACACACATCAGGACTGGTGAAAAATTTGATATTTTGGGGGAATTACATATATGAATGGCAAAATGACTCAATAGCGCCACCTAGAAAATTGGGCTTTAGTGGAGTTAATACGGCTAGTTTCACGTAAACTCATGAAATTTGGTACACAGGTACAGTAGCCCGAGACAAAAACATTCCTGCTTTTAAAATTTCAAAAAAGGCTCAACAGCGCCCCCTAGAGCACGTGGTGTGCAGGCATTGGAATTTATCGAACTCCTCCCAGGATTTTTATCCGATCTTCACCAAATTCGCTGTGTGACATCGAGACCCATCCAGGATGAAAAGTTATTAAAATCTTGTGGCTGCGTCACACGGTGTGGGCGTGGCATGGCGGCCATTTTGAACAAAAAAGCTAAACAGCGCCAACTAGAACACGTGGTGCGCAGGCATTGGAATTTAAAAAACTCCTCCCAGGATTTTTATCCAATTTTCACCAAATTCGCTGTGTGGCATCAAGACCCCTCAAGGATGACAAGTTATTAAAATCTCGTGGATACGTCACATGGTGTGGGCGTGGCATGGCGGCCATTTTGAACAAAAAATCTCAATGGCACCCCCTAGAAAATGCTGTGCGCAGGCATTGGATTTTAACGAACTCCTCCCAGGATTTTTGTTCGATCTTCACCAAATTGGCTGTGTGGCATCTAGACCCCTCCAGGATGAAAAGTTATTAAAATCTTGTGGCTGTGTCACACGGTGTGGGCGTGGCATGGCGGCCATTTTGAACAAAAAAGCTTAACATTGTACAATGGAACACGTTGTGCGCAGGCATTGGAATTTAACGAACTCCTCCCAGGATTTTTGTCCGATCTTCACCAAATTCACTGTGTGGCATCTAGACCCCTCCAGGATTAAAAGTTATTAAATTCTCGTGGATACGTCACATGGTGTGGGCGTGGCATGGCGGCCATTTTGAACAAAATCGCCATGTGGAACGAAATGGGTTTTGGAGGTGAAGGGATCCATGTACAATCACCAAATCCACAGAAATCCTCATTAATCTCAAGACCTAATATTTAATATACAACTCAGGAATGGACGTGGTCAAACGGCTCCACAGCGCCCCCTAGAAATATTCAAATAGTCATATCAAATCACTGCTTTATCCTACAAACATAAAATTTGGTACATACATATAGTATCCCAAGACCAACAGATTTGCACAGTCGAAATTCTAATCGGCTCTACGGCGCCCCCTAGACAAGGTCGTGTGGAGAGGAGTGCGGTGAGGAGCGAGGGCCCGTCTGACGCTGCTTGCAGCTTTAATTTTTCTTACGCCACTTTGAACCTCAATTTGACCCCCTAAACATGCTCAAAAACTCACCAAATTTGGCACACACATCAGGACTGGTGAAAAATTTGATATTTTGGGGGAATTACACATATGAATGGCAAAATGACTCAATAGCGCCACCTAGAAAATTGTGCTTTGGTGGAGTTAATACGGCTAGTTTCACGTAAACTCATGAAATTTAGTACACAGGTACAGTAGCCCAAGCCAAAAAAATTCCTGCTGTTGAAATTTCAAAAAAATCTCAACAGCGCCCCCTACAGCATGTGGTGCGCAGGCATTGGAATTTAACGAACTCGTCCCAGGATTTTTATCCGATCTTCACCAAATTCGCTGTGTGGCATCTAGACCCCTCCAGGATGAAAAGTTATTAAAATCTTGTGGCTGCTTCACACGGTGTGGGCGTGGCATGGCGGCCATTTTGAACAAAAAAGCTAAACAGCGCCAACTAGAACACATGGTGCACAGGCATTGGAATTTAACAAACTCCTTCCAGGATTTTTATCCGATTTTCACCAAATTCACTGTGTGGCATCTAGACCCGTCCAGGATGAAAAGTTATTAAAATCTTGTGGCTGCGTCACACGGTGTGGGCGTGGCATGGCGGCCATTTTGCACAAAAAAGCTAAACGGCGCCAACTACAACACGTGGTGCGCAGCCATTGGAATTTAACGAACTCCTCCCAGGATTTTTGGCCGATCTTCACCAAATTCACTGTGTGGCATATAGACACCTCTAGGATGAAAAGTTATTAAAATCTTGTGGCTGCGTCACACGGTGTGGGCGTGGCATGGCGGCCATTTTGAACAAAAAATCTCAACGGTGCCCCCTAGAAAATGCTGTGCGCAGGCATTGGATTTTATCGAACTCCTCCCAGGATTTTTGTCCCATCTTCACCAAATTCGCTGTGTGGCGTCTAGACCCCTCCAGAATGAAAAGTTATTAAAATCTTGTAGCTGCGTTACACGGTGTGGGCGTGGCATGGCGGCCATTTTGCACAAAATCGCCATGTAGAACAAAATGGGTTTTGGAGGTGAAGGGATCCATGTAATATCACCAAATCCACACAAATCCTCATTAAACTCAAGAACTAATATTTAATATACAATTCACAAATGGACGTGGTCAAACGGCTCCACAGCGCCCCCTACAAATATTCAAATACTCATATAAAATCACTGCTTTATCCTACAAACATGAAATTTGGTACACACATATAATATCCCAAGACCAACAGATATGCACAGGCAAAATTCTAATCGGCTCTACAGTGCCACGTAGACAAGGTTGTGTGGAGAGGAGCATGATCAGGAGCGAGGGCCCGTTTGACGCTGCTTGCAGCTTTAATTAGGGCCCGAGCACCAACGGTGCGTAGGACCCTATTGCATTTGTATTCGTTTTTATTATTATTATTAGGGCCCGAGCACCAACGGTGCGTAGGACCCTATTGCATTTGTATTCTTTTTTATTATTATTAGGGCCCGAGCACCAACGGAGCGTAGGACCCTATTGCATTTGTATTCGTTTTTATTATTAGGGCCCGAGCACCAACGGTGCGTAGGACCCTATTGCATTTGTATTCGTTTTTATTATTATTATTATTAGGGCCCGAGCACCAGCGGTGCGTAGGACCCTATTGGAATTGTATTCGTTTTTATTATTATTTTTCTCCTGACGGAAAATTTAGTCACAGTCATAGCGTCACCTAGTGGTACAGGAATTTTTTCCCCGGAGGACATTTGTCCTCACCACAGCTCCATACTTTGTGATATCATCCTGAAATTTGGCCAGTATATACAACAGGCCTTAAAGATGAAAAGTTATCAAAATCTTCCACAAAAGTCAAACGGTGCGGCTGTGGCGCCCCCTCTGAACTTTGAGTCATATGAAGGGGGAAATCGTCTCCCTCTAGGACCCTGAGCGCGAGCACTGTGTGTGTGGGTCCCTGCTGACATGCAGGCTCAGAAAAACAGATAAATGGTGCAACGCTGACACCTACTGTTCGAATCGTATAAATGCAGGTCTGTGTCATTGTAGAAAAATCCCTCTGTTTCAATACACTTTAATGTATTATTATTATTTGGTTGACCGTATTCAACTGAAATTTGGTGACATAAGCCTCAAGACATTGATGATGATTCATGGACAAAACTGTGACTGTTAGTGAAACTGTTAGTCTGTGGCGGCGTGGCGAACTTGATGTCTCGTCATGACTACTAAAGTGTTTATATCTCAGCTGTACATGATCCAATCTATCCCAAATTTCATATTCTGGACAACAGTCCACTTCTGAACACATCCACATTTTAAAATTTAGTCATAGTCATAGCACCACCGATTGGTAACAGGAACTTAAAGGCAGTATATTTGAAGGTACCATTGCTTCAAACTTTGCAATATAAGCAATATATATATAAAGCTCATGTGCAAAAGCTCATATCTCACCCAAAACCTTTCACTCATGTTTCAAAACCAAATTTCTTTTTCATATAAATAGTCAGTGCCACCAAAAATGCACTGACTATTCTCAATTGCTTTGGCTCATTTCTTGAAACAGATCAGACGTTCTCAACACTCTCGGTGCTTTTGCCAAAATAACCTGGATGGTTCAGCACAACACCATGGTTCACCTGCAAAAGCTCATATCTCTCCCAAAACAGTTCACACGACTGGTCAAAACTAAATTCTATTGTCATATAAATAGTCAGTGCCTCCAAAATTCATCGTCCCTTTGGCATTGTGTGAGCGCTCTTATAAATGTCTATTCATATAATGGTTTGTGTCATTTGAAAACAAAATAGCATTTTGAGAAGTAATAACATCATTTTGAATGTAAAGTTTCAATTGAAGGAGAATTGAGGGCTTTTGCTCATTGTGTGTGTGTGTTTTCTGATTTGTATGCAGAGTTCTGAAATATGAGGCACGCTTTCACAAAATGTGTGTAAACAATTGAGAAAACTGTATTGACACACATAAAGTTACTTTCATACATCAGAGTAAAAAGAAAATCTATACAGCACAACATACTGTAATATAAACACATAAACAAAAAACAAGGAACATTATATGGTTCCTACAGTGCTGTAAATAAAGCTGTCCTCACCGTCCCTCTCCTGGCCACCGTATGTTCATGACTAATCCTGACAATTGAACAGACTATTGTGTTTGTGATAACTTACACAATGAAATGATGCTGACATGTTTTGGAGTGAACGACCATCAGACTGAGAAGTCAACAATCAGTTTAGATCAACAAGATCTATTCACCTGGAAATAGTGCTAAATGAAGGCTACCTGTACTAAATCATTTGCATAGATGTACTGAGACATCGAGACAAGTACTAAGATGTTTGCAATTTGATGAAATGAAGGAGAAATTCCAGTCTGTTGTGAACAATTGCCAAGTAGTTTGGAGGTTTGTCCATGTTGTTTTGAGAATGTAATTTCAGTTTCGAGAAATGAGCCAAACCAATGAAAAAAACTGTAAAAAAACGATATAACATCAAATATGTATTTCAACTAGTTTAATTATACATTCGTCAATATTCATATCATCACAGATTGTAGCTAGAAAAGCAGTCAGAGAGCACAGACCTCCGCCAAGAGCTCCAGTCCACCCCAACACAATCTCCCAACGACAAAGTATACTTAAAAAACACTCAACATCTTTGTGCTATATATGTGCATATATATGCTCTGTCCTACCACAAGGTGGCACTGCAGGGCTTTCTAACACTCCCAATGTTAAAAATCTTTTAAAAAATCCCCAGATCCAGACACTGATCTGGATCACTCCCAAAACTCAATCATTTGTTCCTTGTCCCATTTCACAGGGGCTGAGGGGGCAACTCCCACTTCATTTCATGTGCGCTCAGTATGACCGCCTATGGCTGGAATAGGTACAAATGATTATGTCTTCTTTGTCTTTTCTTTAATTCATGAAAAAAAAATTATGGTAGCCTCCTGAGACCGTGCGTTCACATGCGTGGACATGGTATTTTCGCTTCCATGCACCATAACCCTGACTCTGGAAGTTTAAAAACTTTGAAAACTGCCTGTTGTTCTCTTCAGTCCGACACACTCTCCAGGAACTGTGCGCTTTATGCAGGTGGGGCATGGCTGTGATCTGCTATTACTTATTATTGTATTAGTATATTCATGTTTTTAGTTTAAATATGTCCAAGGTACATGGTGGCGTGTCACTGCCATTTATAAATATAAATCTTGCATCCAACACTGAGCTATTAGAATGATTCACAGATTCATGTTTTTAATTTAAATGTGCATGGTTATTTGGCTGACATGTACTTGTGATATGTATAATAACAATAAATTATTATTACTATTGCTACTGCTTATGCCAGCAGTGTTCAATATTTTTCAGGCCAACAACCCCCAAACTGATATATAGATGGAGGAGGGATCTCCTACGATACACCTTA
>JAMOIN010000473.1:1163783-1243126 GCA_024666655.1 Dascyllus trimaculatus
GAGCTCCAGTCCACCCCAACACAATCTACCAACGACAATGTATACTTAAAAAACACTCAACATCTTTGTCCTATATATGTGCACATATATGCTCTGTCCTACCACAAGGTGGCACTGCAGGGCTTTCTAACACTCCCAATGTTAAATATCTTTTTAAAAAATTCCCAGATCCAGACACTGATCTGGATCACTCCCAAAACTCAATCATTTGTTCCTTTCCCATTTCACAGAGGCTGAGGGGCAACTCCCACTTCATTTCATGTGGCCTATTCTGCCTATGGCCGGAATATGTACGAATGATTATGTCTTCTTTGTCTTTTTTTAATTCATGAAAAAAAATATCGTAGCCTCCTAAGAGACCGTGCGTTCACATGCGTGGACATGGTATTTTGGCTTCCCTGCACCATAAGTTGAAGCTGAGATTGTTAATTTGATTATAGCACAAAAAATAAATAGAAATTTGGGTATGTTGCAAATTTGCAACAACGGGCATAATGGACAATAATAGCGACCCAATAATACAGTAATATAACAATAATAAAACAGATTTTTAAAATTGATAACAGAACAGACAAAAATGGAACAGATAACATCTCACTCACAGATTTTTAAATTAATAACACAACAGACAATAGTCAATGAGAAATGAGTTTGACACCACTGATGTACATGGTGGCCGAGAAAGTTTGTGATACAATCCTTGAAATTGGTCAGCTAAGTCTGAGCACCTTGAAATTTCTGCCACATCCCAACATGCGCCACACCTGGACGTGCGCCACGTCCCGACACGCGTGGGTGTGCGAGGGCCCGTTCAACGCTGCTTGCAGCTTTAATTATTTTTCTTTTTCTTCTGATTTTGTAATTGCATTTTTGAGGGCCTAGACACGCTCAAAAACTCATGAAAATTTGCAACCACATCAGGACTAGCAAAAAATTTGATATTTTATGGGAGTTGCACATGTGTGTGGCAAAATGGCTCTATAGCGCCACCTTGAAAATTGGGTTCTATGGGAGTTAATACGGCTAGTTTCACGTACACCTACCAAATTTGGTACACATGTGCACCAAGACAAGACAAACAAAATTGCCTAATCAATCCATCAGCAAAAATGTACAGGAAGTCCGCCATTTTGCTTTATATTTTTGATTTATGGTCATATTCAAAAGCTATAACCGCACAAAGGTTAACTCCAAGACAGCTGAAATTTGGTCAGTATATACAACAGGGCTTCGTGATTAAAAGTTATCAAAACGCTCCGCAAAAGTCTGAGGGCGTGGGCGTGGCGGCCTCCTGAACTTTGATGTTTCGCCATAAAATTTCAAGTGCTGTCTGAATACACTTCACAGGCTCCGATCTGCTTCAAACTTTACACATTTGATCACAGTCCTGCCCTGATCACATCCATATGACAATATTCATCCACAGTCATAGCGCCACCTCCTGGCAACAGGAAATGCCACTTTTTACATTTTAATGTACTATTATTTGCCGGTTGACCGTATTCATCTGAAATGTGGTGACATAAGCCTCAAGACATTAATGATGATTCACGGAGAAAACTGTGACTGGTCGTCAAATGATGTGTCTGTGGCAGGGTGGCGAACTTCGATGTCTCGCCATGACTACTGAAGTGTTTATATCTCAGCTGTACATGATCCGATCTGGCCCAAATTTCATGTGCTGGACAACAGTCCACTTCTGAACACATCCACATTTTAAAATTTAGTCATAGTCATAGCGTCACCTAGTGGTAAAAGGATTCTCATTTGTCCTTACCACTGCTCCATACTTTGTGATATCATCCTGAAATTTGTCCAGTATATACAGCAGGCCTTAAAGATGAGAAGTTATCAAAATCTTCCACAAAAGTCAAAGGATGTGACCGTGGTGGCCCTCTGACCTTTATGTACTTTTACCATTGTCAGCAGCCCTGGATTAAATCCAGATAAATGGTGCAACGCTGACACCTACTGTTCAAATCGTATAAATGCAGGTCTGTGTCATTGTAGAAAAATCCCTCTGTTTCAATACATTTTAATGTATTATTATTATTTGGTTGACTGTATTCAACTGAAATTTGGTGACATAAGCCTCAAGATGTTGATGATGATTCATGGAGAAAACTGTGACTGGTAGTCAAACCAGTCACAGTTTGACTACAAGTGGTGGCGTGGCGAACTTGATGTCTCGTCATGACAACTAAAATGTTTATATCTCAGCTGTACATGATCCAATCTATCCCAAATTTCATATTCTGGACAAGAGTCCACTTCTGAACACATCCACATTTTAAAATTTAGTCATAGTCATAGCACCACCGATTGGTAACAGGAACTTAAAGACAGTATATTTGCAGGTATCATTGCTTCAAACTTTGCAATATAAGCAATATATATATAAAGCTCACGTGCAAAAGCTCATGTCTCTCCCAAAACCTTTCACTCATGTTTTAAAACTAAATTTCTTTCTCATATAAATAGTCAGTGCCACCAAAAATGCACTGACTATTCTCAATTGCTTTGGCTCATTTCTTGAAACAGACCAGACGTTCTCAACACTCTTGGTGCTTTTGCCAAAATAACCTGGATGGTTCAGCACAACACCATGGTTCACCTGCAAAAGCTCATATCTCTCCCAAAACAGTTCACGACTGGTCAAAACTAAATTCTATTCTCATATAAATAGTCAGTGCCTCCAAAATTCATCGTCCCTTTGGCATTGTGTGAGCACTCTTATAAATGTCTATTCATATAATGGTTTGTGTCATTTGAAAACAAAATAGCATTTTGAGAAGTAATAACATCGTTTTGAATGTAAAGTGTCAATTGAAGGAGAATTGAGGGCTTTTGCTCATTGTGTTTGTGTGTTTTCTGATTTGTGTGCAGAGTTCTGAAATATGAGGCATGCTTTCAGAAAATGTGTGTAAACAATTGAGAAAACTGTATTGACACACATAAAGTAACTTTCATACATCAGAGTAAAAAGAAAATCTATACAGCATAACATACTGTAATACAAACACATAAACAAAAAACAAGGAACATTATATGGAGCCTACAGTGCTGTAAATAAAGCTGTCCTCACCGTCCCTCTCCTGGCCACCGTATGTTCATGACTAATCCTGACAATTGAACAGACTATTGTGCATGTGATGACTTAGACAATGAAATGATGCTGACATGTTTTGGAGTGAACGACCATCAGACTGAGAAGTCAACAATCAGTTTAGATCAACAAGATCTATTCACTTGGATATTGTGCTAAATGAAGGCTATCTGTACTGAATCATTTGCAAAGATGTACTGAGACATCGAGACAAGTACTAAGATGTTTGCAATTTGATGAAATGAAGGAGAAATTCCAGTCTGTTGTGAACAATTGCCAAGTAGTTTGGAGGTTTGTCCATGTTATTTTGAGATTGTAATTTCAGTTTCGAGAAATGAGCCAAACCAATGGAGAAAAACTGTAAAAAACTGACATAACATCAAATATGTATTTCAACAAGTTTAATTATGCATTCGTCAATATTCATATCATCACAGATTGTAGCTAGAAAAGCACCCAGAGAGCACAGACCTCCACCAAGCAGCTCCAGTCCACCCCAACACAATCTCCCAACGACAAAGTGTACTTAAAAAACACTCAACATTTTTCTCCTATATATGTGCTATATGTATGCTCTGTCCTACCACAAGGTGGCACTGCAGGGCTTTCTAACACTCCCAATGTTAAATATCTTTTTAAAAATTCCTGGATCCAGACACTGATCTGGATCACTCCCAAAACTCAATCATTTGTTCCTTGTCCTATTTCACAGGGGCTGAGGGGAGCAACTCCCACTTCATTTCATGTGGCCTATTCTGCCTATGGCCGGAATAGGTACAAATGATTATGTCTTCTTTGTCTTTTATTAATTCATGAAAAAAAATATAGTAGCCTCCTGAGACCGTGCGTTCACATGCGTGGACATGGTATTTTGGCTTCCCCGCACCATAAGTTGAAGTTGAGATTGTTAATTTGATTATAGCACAAAAAATAAATAGAAATTTGGGTATGTTGCAAATTTGCAACAACGGGCATAATGGTCAATAATAGCGACCCAATAATACAGTAATATAACAATAATAAAACAGATTTTTAAAATTGATAACAGAACAGACAAAAATGGAACAGATAACATCTCACTCACAGATTTTTAAATTAATAACACAACAGACAATAGTCAATGAGAAATGAGTTTGACACCACTGATGTACATGGTGGCCGAGAAAGTTTGTGATGCAATCCTTGAAATTGGTCAGCTAAGTCTGAGCACCTTGAAATTTCTGCCACATCCCAACATGCGCCACACCTGGGCGTGCGCCACGTCCCGACACGCGTGGGTGTGCGAGGGCCCGTTCAACGCTGCTTGCAGCTTTAATTACACAATTGTTGTCCTTGATGTGCATCCCTGTTGTAGCCAATGCCCAGTTTCAATGGAATGGAAAATTACATGAATGCTTTCAAATTATGATTGACTTTGTGTTGAGAATATTCTGTTTCTTTAATCATTATTCTAACACGTTTGATTAATTACAATTAATCTACAATTAATTATATTGATCACAATTTATATAATCATTTAAACATATTTAGTCATAGCTTGCTTTATTAAAATCATGCTTACAATACCTATATTAAATTGCTATCACTAATAATGGATCTATGTCGACTATCACAGACAAAATCCAGAAGTGTGCATATGGAGAGTTGACTAAGCATTGACCCTTACCAACAAAACTGTGAAGGGAGTTTACGAGACTCAGGATGGATGTTGTTTGGACAAGCCATATATTCTAGGAGGGAGGTTGCTCACGCCTGGTGTTGTAATTCTTACTTAAAGATAAGCAGTGGTTCATTTAGCAGAAGAGAAGGATCTTTGTATTTTTTTTAGAAAACTAAAGCATGGACCAGCACAAGTCATGTAGACCATAAGGTTAAAAGGTCAATGATCAGACGAAGGAATATGCTTAAGCATAAGCAATGTTTAATATTAAATACTTTAGAAGAAGGAGTATTGAAACTAAAAATATATGATGATAAGACATTGATAAATAACACTTGAAGATATTAATTTGAACAATATACTAAAAATCTGATAAATTATACAACAGCAAGAGTTTATAAATTAAAGCTGCAAGCAGCGTCGAACGGGCCCTTGCTCCTGATCATGCTCCTCTCCACACAACCTTGTCTAGGGGGCGCCGTAGAGCTGATTAGAATTTTGACTGTGCAAATCTGCTGGTCTTGGGATGCTATAGGTGTGTACCAAATTTCATGTTTGTAGGATAAAGCAATGATTTTATATGAGTATTTGAATATTTGTAGGGGGCGCTGTGGAGCCGTTTGACCACGCCCATTTCTGAATTGTATATTAAATATTAGGTCTTGAGATTAATGAGGTTTTGTGTGGATTTGGTGATTTTACATGTATCACTTAACCTCCAAAACCAACTTCGTTCCACATGGCGATTTTGTTCAAAATGGCCGCCATGCCACGCCCACACCGTGTGACGTAGCCACAAGATTTTAATAACTTTTCATCCTGGAGGGGTCTAGATGCCACACAGCGAATTTGGTGAAGATTGAACAAAAATCCTGGGAGGAGTTCGTAAATTTCCAATGCCTGCGCACGTGTTCCATTGTACAATCTTAAGCTTTTTGTTCAAAATGGCCGCCATGCCACGCCCACACCGTGTGACGTATCCACAAGATTTTGATAACTTTTCATCCTGGATGGGTCTAGATGCCACACAGCGAATTTGATGAAGATCGGATAAAAATCCTGGGAGGAGTTCGATAAATTCCAATGCCTGTACACCACGTGCTGTCGGGGGCGCTGTTGAGCCTTTTTTGAAATTTTAAAAGCAAGAATGTTTTTGTCTTGGGCTACTGTACCTGTGTACCAAATTTCATGAGTTTACATGAAACTAGCTGTATTAACTCCACTAAACCACAATTTTCTAGGTGGCGCTATTGAGTCATTTTGCCATTCATATGTGTAATTCCCCCAAAATATCAAATTTTTCACCAGTCCTGATGTGTGTGCCAAATTTGGGGAGTTTTTGAGCATGTTTAGGGGGTCAAATTGAGGTTCAAAGTGGCGTAAGAAAAAGAAACCGCCATCCCCCCAAACAAACAAACGAACCGCCAAACACTAGAGGAACAATAGGGTCCTACGCACTGTAGTGCTTCGGGCCCTAATTAATTAGTGAGGACCCTGTACAATGACAGCTACATAAATAAGTTAAACAAATCTGCTTTATAGATACTGGCAATTAGATAATTAAATAATTCATACTTTATCCATCCATCCATTGTCTTCCGCTTATCCGGGGTCGGGTCGTGGAGGCAGCAGTCTAAGCAGAGAGGCCCAGACTTCCCTCGCCCCAGACACCTCCTCCAGTTCTACTTTATTCATCCTAAATAGAAGTTTAACCTTTGGCACAGAAAGACACTCTCTCCACAGAGCAGGGAGTCACACTTAGGAATGAATATGCACGAAGTGATCAAATTCCAGGAAGAAGACGGCTCCGGACTAATGAAGAAGTCTTGGCTGATTGGAGGATTCAAGTCTAAACCGCGAATCCTCCCAACTATAGACCAATCAGATAGAAGCACATTTCCATATGAGAAAACTATGTATACTGCTAAAGTTAGGGTTTCTTTGTCTCTCTTCCTTGTGACGAGCATGATGCAGATGTTGAGCTAGATCAAGCGAGAACCTGTATGTATACATTCTGATCATCCAATGCTACTAAATATTCTTAAATTAATATATTGTCTTGGGGTCTTCATTGCCTTGTGGTGACACCTCGGTAGCAATTAAAAAACACACCTCAACATTTGCTAACTGATTGTTCACAGGTCCAATGTATGCTGTGTGACACGAAGCTGTCATACAGCAACAAAACCTCGTCTATGCTGGGGCATTTCAGGGCCAAGCATGGAAGAGAGAGGGAACCGGCACCAGAGGACAGGCAGCAGCCAGCTATTGCCATTAACCCAGGTAGCCCTATACATGACTGCTACAAAGGATTACTTATGCCTGTAAGTTTGGTTTATATTGTACTGTGATACATTTCAATAAAATTTAGTATTTTTATGTAACCTAATGCATTGCATTGCACACATTATCTTTATCAGGCAAAAAAAAGCGAGATGTCATGATCCCCGCTTTGGCCTCTGCCTGTCTCTCACTTTCTTTCTCTTGTTTCTTTCTCCCTCTTTCCTCCCCCTCTCTCTCCCTCTTGCTCAGCCCTACTTTCCCTTACTCTCTCCCTCATCAGCCAGCCCTTCCTGCAGCCTCCTTGATTGTTGGAGTGGAAACAGCTGTGGGCAGCAGATCACCTGGACTCAATCAATCAGCTTCTATAAATACTCAGGTCACACACTCGTTCTCCGCCAGACCATACACAATACAACCCGTTTCTCTGCCAGACATGCTCTGTCTCCAGCCTGTCCACCTTTCCACGATCTGCTGCTACCAGAATTCCCTGCTAGTGATGGCCAAATGAAATCCCATGAATCATTGGGGCTTTCCAGCCCATTGCTTCACCAAAATGTTCACTACTCGAGGCCTCAATAAAACAGTGAATACTGCCATCTGCTTGGATAAATTAACATTACATTCAGTGCCATAGTACCATGACCTGAGCTGAAATGTATGAAATACTTATGTGTGCAGACACAATAAACAATGGATATTTCTATAGAATGAGCATGCGTAAGTACATGGACACCAACACAGACACAAGGCTCTGTTCTTAATTAACATAGCAATGAAAGCATCAAGAGTTTGTAGTTTTATTCAAAAACAGAAGTTTTTCCATTGTGCTTGAATTCATGTGGTTTCTTCTTTTTGACAATACTTCTCCAGCCTTGGAAAACACCCTTTCACATGACTCTGAAGATGCTGGGGAACATAACCATGTTACTTCCAATTTGTACAGGTAAGGATACTGGGTCTTATGTCTCTCTCTTCCAATATACCAGTTGATCCTCAGCTCTGGCAATATTGACTTCTGCCAGGTAGCAATCCACTTCAATCCCTAGATCTTCCACCTGTCAGGGTCCCTGCTCCAGTCCCCCCTTCCCTGCATATCTTATTATCGTATTAGTAGGGATGCACGATAATGCCAATTTCAACCGATTCCGATAATCGAAAATTTTATACTTCTTGCAGCCAATAACTGATAACGTCAACCAATTGTGCACCGGAGCGTGACACCGGAGTTGACATTCGATGGCGCGCACAACTTATTGAGTATCAAAATTATTATCCAAATACCACCACAACGAACAAATATTTGGATATTCCAATATTCGGGACCAGCCCTAGTGAAACGACTTCTTCAGACACAGTAAAGAAAGTTCACACTGGTCACGCCATGCTGCTTGTTTTTCTCTGCCTGTGCAGTGCTATGACATCACACACATGCGACAGTACCTTCGAGGAGGGGAGGGGTTGAGGAGTCAGGCATGAGCACAAGCCACAACACACAGACCAACGGCAAAAACCAAGATTCCAAGTCTTTATTATTATCGGGTCGTTTTATCGGCTGATTTTTGAATTATCTGAATTATGAATGACGTCATAGTTGCCAAAATTAACCAATAATTATCGGACGCTTATATTACCATGCACCCCTACTTACTAGTTACCAGGTGCTGCTCTTGAACTCTTTTGTTAATAAAACTTTTTTGCACAACTCTACCTGCCTGTTTGCCTGCTTCTGTGTCTGCACTTGGGTTCTAACCTCAGCCCCAATGACTCCACCACACTTGAGCTGCTCCTGCTGCTATTTATGGAGTCATCCAGCAGCTGCCAAAGTTCATCTAACAACAAGAAAGGGTGGGTGGGGTGTGGGGTGGGGGGTGTAATTCACAAATACCAACATTATAATCAAGAATACAGAGATACTTACCAGTGCTTGCAGATTGGTCCACACGGGCATCTTGGAGCTGGTCTGGGTAGGCAGATGAAGCCTCATTTCTTAGTAGAGTAGCACATTCTTTTTTCAGCTGGTTTACAGCTTCCTGCATTTCTGTCGGACTTTGAAATCAGAGTTTTTGGAATCTCGGATCCAGTAAGGTTGGCATCGTCAAGGCACTGCCTGATTCCAAACAGTTTGTGTTCCCTGAGTTGCCAAACCAGGATGTCACCCAGCTGCCTCGCTCAGTGGATGTCATCATCTGCATCTTGTTTGTTATGGTATAATGCAACATCTTCATCAGAGGTATCACTTTTGAAGCGGATACCCTCTTTTCAGTTAAAACCTCAACCACTGCTTGATGGAATGGTACGAGTACACAGAGAGCATCGTTTACTGAATCATATTCTGATGGTGTAAGGGGGGTAATGTCAGTTTTTAGTGAGGTCAGGGCTGCCCCTACCGGCTCTCTCAGCTCATTGCAACATATGGAACATGCTATTCCTGTCACGCCCGCTGGTGCCAGCTAGTGGCAGGACTCTCCCTCCTCAGTTTCCTCTCTCCCTTCTCTAGGTGGGCGTGAATGAGATGCAGGCGATGAGGAATGCAGCCGTTTCTGCTTTGTAATTAGCTGAGGAGACACATGTAATGGACTGCCAGATTTAAGCCTCACTCAGCTCATTCATCGGCGCTGGATCGTAACGACCATTAGTCAGTTCTGTGACTACGTGCAGTTTCTGTTCCATACCAGTTAAGCCTTTGACTAACCCTAATTTCTTTGTCTGCTGTTCAGATCTCCCACGGGTCTGCTGCGTTCCTTGCCACACCTTTAAGGATTCCCTTTGACAATCTGGACAAACTGCTTTTAAACCAAGGATATTCAGCTGTGGCTTCTTGGTCTTCAGTCTCGCCTGCCCATCATCGGTACCTTCTCCAATCGCCGGCT
The DNA here is from genome assembly GCA_024666655.1 of Dascyllus trimaculatus. Lineage (NCBI taxonomy): Eukaryota > Metazoa > Chordata > Actinopteri > Pomacentridae > Dascyllus > Dascyllus trimaculatus. The sequence goes on from JAMOIN010000473.1 coordinate 1,173,703, forward strand.
CCAGTTCCCCATTCCCTTGCTGCTGTTACCCAGCTAAGTTGTAAATTTGAGCCCGAGTTAGTTTGTTGTTTGTTGCTAAATTAGTTCAAGCTCTTGCCTTTTTAGTTAAATTGGATCATGTCAGTTCGACACTAGCTTTTGTTCATGTGTGTTCTAAAATCAGTCTCAAGAATTCTTATAGAGTGCGTTAGTGAGTTTGATTTCTGGGGTTAAACTTAGAGTTAAGGGGTTTAAAATAAGGTTTAAAGGTCTCTGATTCATACAAGGGACTGTATTGGGGACTGTAAAGTGGGGGACCGGGGTTCATTAAAACGTATAATATTTTTATTTCATAGGGGTTAAAAATTCATTGGGTGGGTTTAATAATCTAAAATACTTTCATAGGTATTTCATAGTTTCAGGGATTTCATATAATTTTGAATTAGTTAAATTTCAAAAAAGTGGAGACAGCACTGTAGGGATTTTATTTCATTAAGGGGTTTGTTTGGAAGTTTTTTGGTTTCATTCACCACTTTTCTGTTCATTCTTGGCCTTCAGTTCATCAGCATTTGTGTTGGGGGTGGACTGAAGCTCCTTGGCGGAGGTATGCACTCTCTGAGTGCTTTTCTAGTTCCTTATGTATTAAAAGTATTTCACTGAGAATCTGAGTGCCATTTTCATTACCTGCATTTGAGTCTCAGAACCGTCTGTAACAATTCCACTCTGTCTACGTCTATTATAATTTTGTATGTCTGCCTCCCTATCTGCTCTTGTACTTGGACCAGTCGCTCTTTCGCTGTAGTGCTTGTTCTGAAGAGGGTCGCCAACCTCCTGCTTTTCTGTCTTAATTCATTTAGTCCTTCCACAGCATCAAGGGCTTGTGAACAAACAGGTTTGTGTGAGCAATGCATACTGCATGCCTCACATTTAGCTGTCTCACACACGCGTTCATGTTTGATGTGACAAGACACTTCATCGTACCTCTGATGCCCCACTCCTCCATGAACTGTACATGTCCTGCGGCCAGGTTTTCTGCTGTATAGGCCTTTGGAAAATGTTGCACCCTAAGCAGAGTAGTACAGAGCTGGTCATTATTGTCAAAGAAATGGTATGTCGCTGCAAGGTAGGCGTCCATATTGATGAATGTTCACGTCAGAAGTGAGACTGATGGCCACAGCCTTCTGAACCTGCTCTTTTGCTTCTCCTTGGCCTCTTGATGTTTTCTCTCCACTATTGCCTTCAGAGCCTGAGGGTTAAAAAAAAGCTGTTATGATGACCAACATAAAAATGAAAAACTTGGCTTTGTTCACACACCTTTCTATTGGGGAGAATATAGTTGGGATCCATTGCATGTGTAGCAGCAGGTGTATTGTGTCTATTATTGCTGTGTTGCTTCACCTGATGCTGTGCAGCTGGTGTCAATCAGTAAGTGGGGCTGAGTATTTAAGCTGCGGCCCTTCCCCCGTCTCTTCCTCTCTGCACTTCCATCTGCGTCACGTCCGTGTGCAGGTTCACCTGCAACAGAAGCAACTGGTGTCCTCAGCGTGTGCCTCTAGCTTGTGTGGTTGCACGTTCCCCACTCCTGGCTGCTTGTGGTAGGTGTCCTCTCCTTCACAGCGTTTTGTGTATGCTACTAGCTCGCTCACGTTTATGTGGTCACAGGGAAAGTGCCGAGTTGTATGGTCTCTCTTCCTCCCTCCTCGTGTGTGCATGTGTGTATTACCTGCCATTGACCGGTACGTATGCCTATAAATATGTTGACTGCATCATCTTTTTAGTAGTTCAGTCTTAGTAATGTTTGTGTTTTTAGCAGGTGAAGTTGGCTCGGGTGGCTGTGCCCGCCACTGCTGACATCGCGGTCAGCCACTGGGACTCCTGCTGTTTTGTCTCTGCTGGAATTCCACGGTTGTTTTGTCTCCACCGCAACTCTACAACTGCTTTGTCTTCTGTTGCTGCTTGTCTCCGTGGCATCTCTCCAGCTGCCGGTCTTCTGCCACTGTCGCTCCATTCTAATTGGTTGATGGTGTATTCTATGTCGCTGTGGCAACTCCTACCACCTGCACCCCCAAATAATGGAGTTTAATTTTAATTGTATGATTAAAGAATTTATATTTTGATTTATTTTAGTGGTATGGTTAATTGTTGCTTTCCTGTTGTATATTTTCTTCCATTTTGGGGCTTTAGTATTTTGTTTGATTGATATAGTTTAATTTGAACCCATCCTATTTGTATATTCTATTTTCCTTTTTTAGTATATTCTGTTGTATAAATTGTTTGTTTTCCCCCAGTAATTTGTTTTTTCCTTTTCAGTTGCTGAAGGCCGGTGGTGGTGCTGGTGATCTGAGTGGTGGCGTCCCCCTCCTTTGTGTGTTGTGCTTCCCTGGGACATCGGTTCACTTCACGAGTGTGTGTCACCTAAGCCTGGGTGTTTTTGCTTTATTTTGGGGAGCTTCCTTCCCTTTCACTAGCCCCGTCCACCTGCTAGCTCAGCAACTGATTAATTCAATTCAATTTTATTAATATGCGCTATATATACAACATAAGTCGTCAGATAGTGCTAACATTGTAAGAAAGAACAGGAAACGGAAAAACAGGAAACAGAAAACCCAACAATCCAAAGTTGCTTTTGGATTCCCTATGAGCAAGCAATCAGCGACAGTAGGAAGGAACCAAAAACTCCCTACGGTAGGGAAGGGGGAAAAAAAACCTCAGACAGAACCAGGCTCAGGGGGGGCAGCCATCTGCCTCGACTGGTTGGGTTGGGAGTGGGGAAGAGGAGGGAGGGAGGGATAGCAGGAGAGGTTGGGGTGGGGATGGGAGGTGGTGAGGCCAGCGGCTCCAGATCAGGGACGTTGAGCTCCAGATCCAGAGACATCCATGGAAAGAACAAGCAGGACACAGACCTCGGGGGAATATAGGTTAGTCATATGCAGGGTGATGTAGTGTACAAAGGAGCAGAACATTCCAAGTCAACACACAGATAATCCAGAGACTGTTTCTCAGAGCCGTAAATTGGGTAAGAAACCATATCAGGAGACAGCCAACCCAAATCGCCCCCTTTTTGGAGACGACAGGATGTCTCCCTTCTGCACCAGAATCTAATAAGGGTCATAAAAGTGCCATTGGTGTCAAAAACCACACCTCGGGAGCAGAGAGATGACATTTCTCCTAACACAAGGAACTCTTTGATGATTTGAACTAAACACTTCTAAATAATAAAATCAGACAATTCAACATCTCTGGAGTTATGATCCCAACATCTGGACTCTGTGATACCAGGTTGATCAGGACCAGCATAGAAGGAGAACACATCGAATCTGAAGTGTTTATTGAGATGCATACACAAGACACCAACACCCCCTCCTCTCTGTCACAGACCACCACCATAAAAGACACACAGGGAGAGAGAGATCTTTGATTCCCAGCATATATACTTTTAAGTCGAAATTTTCTTATAATTGAATGTATAGGCTTGTATCTGTAGTAGTTTACTTTCATGTAGCCTAAACGTCTACTATGTGTAAGCTTATTCTTGTGTTATGTCTTTTATTATTATTATCTCAGGAACCATGTGAGATAAACATATCATGTTTGGTGTCGTTTTAATCACACACTCAGTGAGATTTCAGATCTGTGATCATCATAGATATTTAACAATTGGATTTGCATGTTTAAGAAATGATCTTAAAGTATGCTCTAAAGGTATTTGGCCTCTGATCTCTCCTGGACAGTGAGACTCAAGACCTCCCCCTGGGATGGACACAGCCACGATTGGTCAGATGCTGATTTGAATTTGGCTCCAAAACTTTCTATATAAAAGAAAGTCACTGGAATGCAACTTTGGGCTTTTTCTTTCTTATTTTTTCTACTTTTTAATGGGGCTACTTCTTTTAAGGGCTCGGCTTTCTTTAAGGACTTCTTTATTGGGCTTTTATCGGGCTAAGTTTTTTGGGCTTTTAAAGGTTTGTTTCTTTTGGCATTTTCCTTAAATCAGGATTTTTTTTTTTAACAGGCTTTCCAAAAACTCTTTACAGAGTTTTCCTTTACACAGCTCAACTTTCAACAAGGGTTCTTAATATTTACGTGAGCTTTGTTTTTCTATGATTAACTTGAAGTTAGACTTCTTAAGTTAACTTTAATAACACAACAGCACGGACATTTTCTTTTAACTATGAGCTTCGACTCTTAGTGTTTGTATTACATTTTTACAACATGACTACACCAAAGTGCCACCTTATCTCTGCGTTCCTGATCCGATGCATCCAGCGGATCATCACAGCTGGACATCCTACAGCAGCTTTCCTCTCCCTCCATCAAGGGCTACGCAAGTATCGTTTTCCTTCTGCTAAATGGGTGAATTTATAAATTACGATTGGCTTCCAATTCCAAAGTGATTCTAAATTCATCATTTTTCTATCAGCTGCTTCCAGTGACGATCACAGTTAATTCGATAATCGGCATTCATTCATTCATTTATTCATTCACCGTCTCGTTACATCATTGTTGTTTATTGTTTGTTTGTAGCGTTAGTTAATAAATGTTTGTGTATAATTATCATCGGTTCTGCTGTGTATTTCTTTGTCTGGGAACTGGAGGTCAATGAAATCAGAATTTACGACTTTCAGTTAACAGACTGATCAACTTCATTCAATTAAAGTCTCTTTGAGACTTAATCTAGAATGATAATTTTCTCAGTAATCTGAGATGGGGCCCCTCCATTAATGAGTGCAATTTCATTGTAAAGTGTAGTTACGCAACGCTACAGGTGATATTTGATTAGTTTGATTTGATTAGTTCTTTTGGGTTCTTTTCGGGGTTTTTTTGCCCCGGTGTGACTGGTCCTTCTTTTAAAGAAAGAAGTATACTTTTAAAGTTGTTAAAAATAAAATATTTTATTCAACTGTGGAAACACGTCTCACGCCTACTGAGTTGAACGAACCTGTGTGCCTTCAGTGTTGAAGAAGGAGAATCTCTGGGTGCAGTTCCCAGAGTGGCGTTTTCCGGCCCCTGAGCTCATTCTGAAATCATCTAATGCTGTGGTAGGCTAGTCGCGCCACACATGCATGAGCTCCCTGAACCCCACATCCTCCACAATGGAGAATGGCTGGGAGTCCTTAATGATCATGTTGACCACAGCCTCATCCACCATTGTTTTTCTGGAACCTGTAACAGTAACCTGCTGTATTGTAGGAGCTGAACACAAGTTTTTGTAAAAATGCAATAAATATTTACTGTTACTCTGGCTTGTATCTGGCCTGTTGGCAGGCTGGGCATGCTCATGCAGGGCTCTGTAATGGCGAAGCATGGAGGAAGTATTGTTGCTGTATGTTGGTTCCTTGTCACATACCAAGCACCTCACCTTTAATAAAATCATATATTTTAGGAATTATGGTTCAATGTATGGCAAGCATACAACATTCACTATATTATGACTTTCCATGCATTCAAACCTTATTATGAGCAGTCAACTCAAAATATTCCAATACAGGTGAAGACTTCCTCTTTCTTGCTGGCTCCATCTGTGAGAAAGGGGATTTGTGACACAAACAAAAATGAAACTGGCAGAGATGTGAATGCACTTAGTGTTTTGTTGCAAAATCACGGTCACCATAATACAATATATTACCAAAAGTATTTGCTCACCTGCCTTGACTAACATATGAACTTAATGCCATCCCATTCCTAACCCATAGGGTTCAATATGATGTCAGTCCACCTTTTGCAGCTATTACAGCTTCAACTCTTCTGGGAAGGCTGTCCACAAGGTTGAGGAGTGTGTTCATGGGAATATTTGACCATCCTTCCAGAAGCGCATTGGTGAGGTCACACACTGATGTTGGTCGAGAAGGCCTGGCTCTCAGTCTCCGCTCTAATTCATCCCAAAGGTGTTCTATCGGGTTCAGGTCAGGACTCTGTACAGGCTAGTCAAGTTCATCCACACCAGACTCTGTCATCCATGTCTGTATGGACCTTGCTTTGTGCACTGGTGCACAGTCATGTTGGAAGAGGAAGGGGCCCGCTCCAAACTGTTCCCACAAGGTCGGGAGCATAGAATTGTCCAAAATGTTTTGGTATCCTGAAGCATTCAAAGTTCCTTTCACTGGAACTAAGGGGCCTGAAAAACAACCCCACACCATAATTCCTCCTCCACCAAATTTCACACTTCAAATGTACCGTTGTCCTGGCAACCTCCAAACCCAGACTGGTCCATCAGATTGCCAGATGAAAAGCGTGATTCATCCCTCCAGAGAAGGCGTCTCCACTGCTCTATAGTCCAGTGGCGGCGTGCTTTACACCACTGCATCCGGCGCTTTGCATTGCACTTGGTGATGTACGGCTTGGATGCAGCTGCTCTGCCATGGAAACCCATTCCATGAAGCTCTCTGCGTACTGTACTTGGGCTAATCTGAAGGCCACATGAAGTTTGGAACTCTGCAGCAATTGACTGTGCAAGAAGTTGGCGACCTCTTTGCACTATGCGCCTCAGAATCTGCTGACCCCTCTCCATCAGTTTACGTGGCCTACCACTTCGTGGCCGAGTTGCTGTTGTTCCCAAACTCTTCCATTTTCTTATGATAAAGCTGACAGTTGACTGTGGAATATTTAGGAGCGAGGAAATTTCATGACTGGATTTGTTGCACAGGTGGCATCCTATGACAGTTCCATGCTGTATTTCACTAAGCTCCTGAGAGCGACCCATTCTTTTACAAATGTTTGTCAAAACAGTCTGCATGCCTAGGTGCTTGATTTTATACACGTGTGGCCAGGCCAAGTGATTAGGACACCTGATTCTGATCATTTGGATGGGTGAGCAAATACTTTGGTAATATAGTGTATATATGTACCATCACATGAATTATCATTACCCAACACCAGTATTTTTTACAACTCATTTTATTCATGATACATAAAACTATTGTACATATTTCACTTAAACGTGTTATCTTTAAGAATGGGTAACACTGCTGTAAAACTGTGGCTCCCCAGTGACTTCTTTACATACATGTGTCAAAGTAGGGTCTAGTTTATATGTGACTGAAGAAGAGGACAGAAGGTGCACACACCAAACACAGGAGTGACATTAATTAAAGCTGCAAGCAGCGTCGGACGGGCCCTCGCTCCTCATCATACTCCTCTCCACACGACCTTGTCTAGGGGGCGCCGTAGAGCTGATTAGAGTTTCGACTGTGCAGATCTGTTGGTCTTGGGATACTATATGTATGTACCAAATTTCATGTTTGTAGGATAAAGCAATGATTTATATGAGTATTTGAATATTTGTAGGGGGCGCTGTGGAGCTGTTTTACCACGCCCATTTCTGAATTGTATATTAAATATTAGGTCTTGAGATTAATGAGGTTTTGTGTGGATTTGGTGATTTTACATGGATCCCTTCACCTCCAAAACCCATTTCGTTCCACATGGCGATTTTGTTCAAAATGGCCGCCATGCCACGCCCACACCGTGTGACGTAGCCACTAGATTTTAATAACTTTTCATCCTAGAGGGGTCTTGATGCCACACAGTGAATTTGGTGAAGATCGGACAAAAATCCTGGGAGGAGTTCGTTAAATTCCAATGCCTGCGCACAACGTGTTCCATTGTACAATGTTAAGCTTTTTTGTTCAAAATGGCCGCCATGCCACGCCCACACCGTGATACCAGCCACAAGATTTTAATAAATTTTCATCCTGGAGCAGTCTATATGCCACACAGCGAATTTGGTAAAGATCTGACAAAAATCCTGGGAGGAGTTTGTTAAATTCCAATGCCTGCGCACAACGTGTTCCATTGTACAATGATAAGCTTTTTTGTTCAAAATGGCCGCCCTGCCACGCCCACACCGTGTGACACAGCCACAAGATTTTAATAACTTTTCATCCTGGAGGGGTGTAGATGCCACACAGCAAATTTGGTGAAGATCGGACAAAAATCCTGGGAGGAGTTCGTTAAATTTCAATGCCTGCGCACAACGTGTTCCATTGTACAATGTTAAGCTTTTTTGTTCAAAATGGCCGCCATGCCACGCCCACACCGTGTGACGCAGCCACAAGATTTTAATAACTTTTCATCCTGGGAGGGGTCTAGATGCCACACAGCAAAATTGGTAAAGATCAGACAAAAATCCTGGGAGGAGTTTGTTAAATTCCAATGCCTGCACACCACGTGCTCTAGGGGGCGCCGTTGAGCCTTTTTTGAAATTTTAAAAGCAGGAATGTTTTTGTCTCGGGCTACTGTACCTGTGTACCAAATTTCATGAGTTTACGTGAAACTAGCCGTATTAACTCCACTAAAGCCCATTTTTCAAGGTGGCACTATTGAGTCATTTTGCCATTCATATGTGTAATTCCCCCAAAATATTAAATTTTTCACCAGTCCTGGTTTGTGTGCCAAATTTGGGGTGTTTTTGAGCATGTTTAGGGGGTCAAATTGAGGTTCGAAGTGGCGTAAGAAAAAGAAACCGCCAAACAAACTGCCAAACCGCCAAACCGCCAAAGAAACACTAAGGGAACAATAGGGTCCTACGCACTGTAGTGCTCGGGCCCTAATTAAAGCTGCAAGCAGCGTCGAACGGGCCCTCACTCCCCTCCGCAGCACTGCTCTGGAGACTATCCGAATGTCTAAAGCACGCAATTGTGTTCGTGTCATCCTGCATTGCATATTTACCAAATTTCATGTCTGTCGGACAAACCAGTGTTTCGTTATGAATTTTTGAAATTTCTAGGGGGCGCTGTGGAGCTGTTTGGCTGTGCCCAAGTGTTGAGGGATAGCCTGTCATCAAGCATATCAAGTTTCATTCACATCTGATGATTTACAGTCAAGTTATGAGCTTTTCACACTTCATGGCCACACAGTCAAAATGGCCGCCCTGCCACGGCCACACCGTGTGACGCAGCTACAAGATTTTAATAACTTTTCATCCTGGAGGGGTCATGATGCCAAACAGCGAATTTGGTGAAGATCGGATAAAAATCCTAGGAGGAGTTTGTTAAATTCCAATGCCTGCGCACCACATACTGTAGGGGGCGCTGTTGAGCTTTTGTGGAAATTTCAACAGCAAGAATTTTTTTTTGTCTCGGGCTACTGTACATGTGTACCAAATTTCATGAGTTTACGTGAAACTAGCCGTATTAACTCCACTAAAGCCCAATTTTCTAGGTGGCGCTATTGAGTCATTTTGCCATTCATATGTGTAATTCCCCCAAAATATCAAATTTTTCACCAGTCCTGATGTGTGTGCCAAATTTGGTGAGTTTTTGAGCATGTTTAGGGGGTCAAATTGGGGTTCAAATTGGCGTAAGAAAAAGAAACCGCCAAACAAACAAACCGCCATTCCCCCAAAGAAACACTACAGGAACAATAGGGTCCTACTCACTGTAGTGCTCGGGCCCTAATTAAAGCTGCAAGCAGCGTCGGACGGGCCCTCGCTCCCCCCCACGGCCGTTTGGGATACGATCGGAATGTCTATAGCATGCAATAGTATTTGTCTCATCCTGCTCTGCACATGTACCAAATTTCATGTTTGTAGGATAAAGCAGTGATTTTATATGAGTATTTGAATATTTGTAGGGGGCGCTGTGGAGCCGTTTGACCACGCCCATTCCTGAATTGTATATCAATTGTTAGTTCTTGAGATTAATGAGGATTTGTGTGGATTTGGTGATATTACAGGGATGCCTTCACCTCCAAAACCTGTTTCATTCCATATGGCGAATTTGTTCAAAATGGCCGCCATGCCACGCCCACACCGTGTGAAGTAGCCACGAGATTTTAATAACTTTTCATCCTGGAGGGGTATAAATGCCACACAGCAAATTTTGTGAAGATGGGACAAAAATCCTGGGAGGAATTCGTTAAATTCCAATGCCTTCGCACCACGTGTTCCATGGGACGCCGTTAAGCTTTTTTGTTCAAAATGGCTGCCATGCCACGCCCACACCGTGTGACGCAGCCACAAGATTTTAATAACTTTTCATTCTGGATGGGTCTAGATGCCACACAGCCAATTTGGGCCGTTTCTCAATATGCGTACTTGTCTGTACTTGCGTTCTCGCGTTCTTGTGAAACGTCATCAGTTGGAGACCAAGTACGGTTCCAATTCCAAGTACGCATCTCACCAAGTACGGATGAAATCCCCAGATGTGTTCTCGATCCGCCCACTTTATCGAGCCTGCATCGGATAAGGCTTGTGCGGACTCGGGGCAGTGAAGTATCCCATAATGCATTTCGCAACAAAAAGCATCATGGGAATAAAATGGCAGAGGACAAGACCCACAACTGTGAGTAATAACGTCGAAATATTACCGTTGTGGTGTTGAATGAATGCAATTTTAAGATTTTTAAGGCGAGAATGTAGTTGTTTAAATGTTTGGTTTGTGGTCGATTTTTCAAGATAAAGCTTCGTTGAAAATTTGCTCCGCCGTTTTCGGAGATTGGGGATCCCGCTAGCGGGACTGCTAGCATGGACCTTCAACAGAAGACCGGGCGGTCTGCCACTTTTTCGGAACGTCCTTTCAAAATCTGCTACTGATGCATCTGCAGTTAAACATGATATATAAAGCATTTTGGGTAAATCTGACAGTGTAAAATTTTATTTGTTTATGAGCAAATCTGCTTGGCGTAGAGCAAAGTTCATGTTTCGAACTAATTTACTTGACTTTAACTCTGTAATCGGGAGGTGCAGATCTACTGTTGACTATAATGATTTGTCTCAATCATACAAATGTATTGTACTTGTTATACTGCTGAATGCTGTGCATTCAAACTACCTTCTTGCACTATGTTAATTAAGGGACAACTGAAGAAACCCGTGCCCTCATAGAGTGGCGGACGGCCAACGAAAGCCTCTTCACGGGGAGGAGGAACTCCTCCAAATGTGGATGGGAGTAAGTATTGCTTTTGAGTGCTTAAATTATTGCCTGTATGTCTAGGAAGGGCCTCAGCCCGATTTGGGCAGTCTCCATCCATAATAATGAATAACTTACTGAATTGGTAGTGTGTAGTTATTTGATTTGTTTTCCATGACCTCCTCAGAGACTTTGTGACCACCTCTGGCTTTGCCATCACTGCCAAACAGGCAAAAAAAAGTGGAACAATTTAAAAGGCAAATACAAGGTAGGGTTACCTGTTTCTTTGCTTTGAATTACGCGACAGGATGATTCCTGAAATTCCTATTAAAGAAACAAATTAAGCTTTAGTTTGCCAGCACATATATGAAATCTAACCTAAACAGCTAAACAGATGCAGTGGCCCTGAAATGAAGTGGACTTTAACATTGTGAATATGTTCAGACACTGAGCTTCTCAGTGCAATAATTAACACCTTGTTTTCAGGAACTTAGGGACCCACCGACAGGGAAAGGGGTAGAGGCCAGTAGCGTGACTGCTGCCACCTGGCAGTGGTACAGTGTGATGGATGCTGCACTCCAGGGGCAGCACTCCATTAGTCCCCCTGTGGTGGTTGCAGCGAACCTGACTGCCACTACAGGTGGCACAGTCAGCACGGCCTCTACCCCTTCGACTGAAGACACCAGGGACAGTGGCAGCCAGCCACGGAGGAAGAGAGGCAGGGACAGCGAGGCTGTGCTAGAATTTCTGAGAGAGCAGGCGGAGAGGGAAGACGTGAGGGAAAGGGAGGCACTGGCCAGGGAGGAGGAGAGGGAGAGAGCAGCCTCAGCACGGGCAGAGAGATACCTCTCTCTTTTTGAAAAATTAGTTGACAAGTTTTAAATAAAGATTGGTTGTTTTGAAATTCAACCCAGACAGTTCGTTCTTTACAGCAACAGTATATTTGTACAACTATTTACAGCCTTTTTTTTTTAGGGCAGGGAAACAATTTTGAATAACAAATGAATAACATATTTACACCTATCTATCTATCTATCTATCTATCTATCTATCTATTTACATATTATTAGTGAACATGACTACATCTGGAGAGTTTCCTGTCTAGATGTAGTCATGTTCACTGAGGCATGCAGGCACCACTTCGGGAGCAGATAGCTGGGCCGCAAGCCTGGCTCGCATATTGCTCCCTGATAGGTCCCTCTGATCGACCTCAGCATCCCCTCCGTCATCATCCTCATCGTCCCCCGGTGGAACCTTCTCCTCCTCCAGGATGTCACCTGCTGCTGCGCAGACATTATGGAGGATGCAGCATGCAGCAACCACCTTGGGTGCAAAAAGAGGACGGACCTCCAGGGCTCTAAGGAAGATTGAGCGCCACCGTGTTTTTAAGATATCGAAGGTGCACTCAATGACATTCCTTGCCTTTGCATGGTGCCTGTTGTACCGGGCTTCAACCTGGCCTGTTAATTAAAAATCACAGAGAAAAATGTTTTATATCTTTTGAGGTAATCATAGTAAGAATTTGTTGTGTCTCCTTGATGTGCATGTTTGTGATTAAGTGTTCTTACTTGCAACAGGTTGACGGTACGGGGTCACAATGGCCACCGGACGCTGCAGGCACGGGTATCCTCCATCGCCCAACAGGAAGTACCCAGCTGGTGGATACAGGGCCTGCTGGTACATTGGAGATCTACGTAATACAAGGGCATCATGGACAGATCCCGGGTTTCCGATGTAAACATCTATGAATCTCCCTTTTGCATCACAGATACCCTGCAGAATAATTGATGGGAAAAATTTTCTGTTTATATAACAAATTTTCTGTGGCTCTGCAGGTGGGACGATTCTGACATGGCACCTGTCAATGGCCCCAGCAGTGCAGTGGAAGGCATGATGGCCAGCCAGATGACCAAAGCCGGCCCCAATTTCTTCCATCTCCTCCTGCTTGGGGAAATGGATCACTCTGAACGATCTTCACTAGTTCATCCACAACACTGTGCACGGTCCGGCAGACTGTTGCCTGTGGCATGCAAAATATATCTGCAGTAACGCGGTAGGAGGCTCCACAGGCAAGCCAGTACACAGTGACCAGCACGTCAAGCTCATGACTCCATCCATGGGCTTTTTCCCTGGGCAGCATCTGTAACACCATATTAATGCTGTCCCTGGAAATCCTGAAGGCTGGTTTCAGGTCACCTCCAGAAAAATAAGTGGACAGGATGGGCACATCACTGTTCACCTGGGCATATCTCCGAAGGGGCCTTTGGTCCTAGTAAATAAAATAAAGACTTTTAGAATTTTTAAAAATGTTACTTGATTATTTTAATGTTCAGTATGTTTATAGCTTATTTATGTGTTTTTACTTATGTATTTATTTATTTAAAATGGATATATTGTATGTTCTGCTGAAGTTTGTTACAATAAACTTCCCTTTAACTTTGGACTTGCTTTGGTAAACAGCTGTTTATGCTTTATTTTATTAAATCTCTCATTGCTTGACAGACAGTGTAAGCAATGTGTTTAGTCTTAAGAGAGAAATGAAATTGTGTTCCAGTAGTGCAAATGACAGTTGTGCCTCACTGTATGACGTATGTTAGACAATAAAATACATCTCATATTGATGACGGAAGACATGACCAGAAGGATGACAAAAGGCAGACATGTATGTGGAATGAAAGTTCATTCATTCAATCCACATCAGGGATATTCAGTAAAACTACCACTTAAATTATTTTTGTATAAGTAGGAAACCACTGATCACCTGCCTTTATTCTTAGCTCTAAGGAGATGAACAGTAATAGAAAGGTTGTAAAGGTGGGCAAGTTGGCTTGAAGTAATGGTAACACCGACTATACACAGGTGTATGTGGCAGAAAAAGTTCAAACACTTTATTTTACCACATTTTTCTATTGTTTAGATCATGCTATGTGAACATGAAAAAATCAGACCAGTTTTTAGGTGTACATACCGAGCCAAGGAGGCAAGCTAACACGGCGCGCCTCCGCTCCCTCCTCATTCGCCGCATCCTGGCTCTTCTTGACCGAATCCGAGCTCTTAGTTGTCATGCTTCCTCCTCCGCTTCCAAGTAGAGCATTCCAACCATAATTGCAACCACCGATCGATCCATTATCTAAGCTTTTGTGATATTCTGATATGATATTCTATTCCAACTTACTAGACACTCCTTGCACGCCAGCTACTACCTTCCACAAGTATTTCCTGCCACTGGCCCCTCTATAAACACTCATCTTCATTCATTTTTTTTTCATTAATATTATAATACGTACTTGTGAGTCCGTACTCCCGAGAACACAAGTACGTACGCAGCGTACTTGGTATTGAGAAACGGCCTTGGTGTAGATACAACAAAATTCCTGGGAGGAGTTCGATAAATTCCAATGCCTGCCCACAGCGCTTTCTTGGGGGCGTTGTCGAGATTTTTTGTTCAAACTGGCCGCCATGCCACGCCCACACTGTGTGACGCAGCCACAAGATTTTAATAACTTTTCATCCTGGGTGGGTCTAGATGCCACACAGCGAATTTGGTGAAGATGGGACAAAAATCCTGGGAGGAGTTCGATAAATTCCAATGCCTTCGCACAGCACTTTGTTGGGGGCGCCGTTGAGCTTTTTTGTTCAAAATGGCCCCCATGCCATAAACATACAGTTTATCTCATGTCTGAAGATTTTAGATATTTAATAACTGGGTTTGTACATTTAAGAAATTAATCAAAATTAAGTTCTAACCTCTCCTGGACAAGGTAGCTCAAGACCACTCCTTGGGATGGACACATCCTAAATTTGTCAGTTGCTGATCTGAATTTGGCTCCAAAACCTTCTGTATAAAAGTCAGTCACTGGAAGGCAATGCTGGCTTTTCTGCTACCTTTTAAAGACTTTTGATTATTTTTCTACTTTTTTACTTGATTTTATTTGAACGTGGGCTTTCTCTACTCTTTGTCTTGGGCTTCTACAATTTAACTTTGGCTTTTTATGGGTTCCTATCTATTGTTTGAGGATTCACATCTTCCTCAGCAGACAAGGGAAGACGTGAATCCTCCAGGTCCTGTGTTCCTGAGGAAAATGTATCCCTAGAGTTGCAGAGCCTTAAGGGCTGTAAGTTTAGCCTTCTGTCACTGTCTTGTGAACTGAACCAATTTTTACTGCTCAGCTGTGTTGTGTATATCCCTGTGGATTCAGTCAAGCCAGATTACATGCAGTTTTGATTTAATGTAAAAACCACAGTGGGGATGGCAAGGGACACTAAAGTGGGGAAAGAGGGACATAGGAGGACAGAGACAAAAGGAGAGGCAGAAGAAAGGTAGCATCTGTTAGGCAGGTGGATCCTAGTTTGTCTCTAGAGAGACAGAGAAAAAGATTCCTCAACACTGTTGATCCTGCTTCTATGTGTGAGTGTATGTATGTGACGTGGCTAATAAATGTCAACCTTCATAGTGTTTCACCTGATTATCCCAAGTAAATAAAACTGAAGAGACACTGCGGATAAAATACGCATATACACAGGATGTTCCAAATATGGACAAATGGTGACTCTCAGCTGGTTCACAAGGTCAAAACCAACCTAAATTATCTGTGGGTACTTCACTCTTTTTGTCTTTATTGGAGGAAAAAAATATTGAAAGACACTTTTTTCACATCTCTCTGCAAAAATGTGCATCTGTTGCAGTTAAATACAAAATGCAAATCTTATAATATTGTTACTATGGAGTGCCAAGTTCTGGGCTTTGTTTCACAAGTATGAAAACCAATTTGGCATTAGTCTTATCAACAGACTGAATGTCTAAACAAAGATGGTATTCATAAAAAAGATATATCACAGATAGATATAAACATTTTTATCAATAACAATCTGCAAACTGTAACTATAACTGGACATCTTCAAAAACATGCACACTTTCAAAAAATGTTTCACTGTCCAAAAATATTCATACTTTCCAGAATACATTTAACCTTTACCTCTCTTTCTTAAAATGCTCTACTCAGCAGATATATCCTCATTTTCCAAAAATGTCTTCACTTTGTGCCATGACAGGTTATGGAAACCATGAGCAGACACAAGAGCAGGCACAGACTGGTTCAGTTGAAGAGATTTATTTCAAAATACAAAAGTCAATGATGCAAACAGGATGGAATTAACCAAGAGGAAAATAACCAAACTCACTACCTAACAAATTTAAGCTCAAGCATAAATGTTACATAATTTAACAAAAGGGTAGAATAATATAATTCAGTGGGTAAATTACAAACACACACAGGGATAACTGGGGGAGAGGAGAAGCTGAACAAAGACTAACCAAACTTCATTCAAAAAAGGGGCAAAACGGAGCGCCCTGATAGCCTAATGGCTATGTCGCGTGACCCAAGTGCAGAGGCGCAGCGGCTGTCCCGGGTTTGAGTCCGACCTCAGGCATTTACCGCATGTCCTTCCCTACTCTCTCCCGTTTCCGATTCTATCCACTGTCCTATGTAATAAAGGCACAAAAGGCCAAAAATAAATCTTAAAAAAAAAAAAAGGGGCAAAACTACAGAAACCTAGAGACAACACTAACAGAACAGGAAACCATGGAAATCTAATATAAATAACTAGGACTAGAATAACAAAACAGGGGTACTCATGAGATGGGAGTACTAAACTAAGGGGCAGGTAAGCTCGAGGAAGGCAGGCAAGAGACAGGTTGGGGATCAGCAGGGAAACAATGTCTATGGTCTGGCAGAGAATGGAGGAATGAATTAGGCTTTTATGGAAACGAGTGATTGTACACAGGTGAGCTGATCCCTGCAGCTGTCTCCAAGCCCTGCAATTAACAGGTGCACCAAAGGCCTGACCAGGATGACAGAGGGAGAGAGAAGGAGAAGAAGAGAGGAAGAGAAAGGGAAAGAAAGAGAGGGGGCTAAGCGGGAGCTGAGGCCGAGACTGAAGCAGGGATTCTAACACTTTCTCTTTTAAATTTTTACTGACCTTATTATCCAAAGCTTTCTATTTTGCAGAAAATGTCTATGATTTTAAATATACTTATTTTTCAAAAATACCACCACTGTTCAAAAATATCATCACTTACATATTTCCTGCTTTCTCCAAAATGTCCACATTTCCAAAAATGTCCTCATATTATAAAATGTCATTTCAGTGAACAAAATGTACTTGCAATAAAAAAATATATATGTTTTTCAGTTGACATAGAGAAAAATATCCTCAGTGTCTAAAAATGTCCCTTTTCTACCAGAATGTCCTCACCTTTCAAAAGTCCCTCTCAAGGTCCAAAACTCACAAAGACACAGGTAGATACACACATAGATACACACATATACGCATGCACACAATAACTCTTCTCATCTCAGCACTGGTGAAATAATCAGTATGGTACAGAGCAGAGTCATTAATATGGATAGATTGTGAGAATAAACAATTAGAATTTTAATGTGAGACATGAGGAGCCCCAGGGTGTGTGTGTGTGTGTGTGTGTGTGTGTATATGTGTGTGTGTATGTGTGTGTGTGTATGAGTGTGTGTGTGCTCGGGCCCTTATGTGCTGATTTGGTTCTGGATGGCTGACCTATCAAGGGGATGTAAACAGTTGTGTGTGTGTGTGTGTTAATATGCACCAACAACTCCTGCCTCTCTGTCCCATCACAGAAACACTGCCTGTTTGCACGGTAACAGACTGTAAAATTACTAGCTCCTGCTGAATCCACTCTTAATCAAACACGTCTAATGATTGTTGATATTGTTGAGGGTGTTTTCATCTTGTGTGGAGTTTAGATTAGAGATCTAGAGCTTTGGAAAAGAGTGTGTATGTTTTTTGTTTTGTTTCATTCAATTTTTTTTCCCTGGAAAATTCTGAGACCTGGTGACAGATAGTAGATTTGTGTGTACGTATGTGTCTTTGTTCATACTATGTATGTGCTGTGATTCATGCATAGACATTTGGAACTACAGATGTAACTGCAGGAGAACAGAAAAATAAAGTAAATCTCCTACCCTCTCCAAAGTATATATCTCTGTTGCTTCTGTTGTTTTAGTTATGTGGGAAACTATTTAAAATAATTATGTGATGTTTAAAAGAAGCTTGATGTTAGTGCATCAGCTGGAGCAAAGAAACTGATTCCCACCCCCATCTGTGTGTGTGTGTGTGTGTGTGTGTGTGTGTGTGTGTGTTTTGCTTGTGTCATATTTGATACATCGGGCATTATATGCAATTCGGGCAATAACAAAAACTTACATCTGAAATATCTGTATCTTTATTTTTCAAACTGCTGCCTTTTTCCATCCTTTTATTTTGCAGTGTGGTAGTCAGGCAGTAAATGAAATTTGGGCAACAACAAGACTTTTTTTTTTTAACGAAATGCATTTTTCTTGGCCATGTTTAACATCTGCATCTTTATTTTTTCAAACTGCTTCCTTTTTCAGTCTCTTTTTCTTTTATTTTGCCAAGTGGTAAAAGAGAAAACAGTTCCTGTCCTTGTCTGGGCAGAGGTGAACATTGCATTTTGCACAGAACACATGGGAAAAGTAAGGAGTTTCTTTGTGGTGCTTGCACCTTTGTCATTGTGCCCAGGTTGGGAAGTGGTCAACCCCATTTTCATCACATCTGGAGGCACACTGTGCGAGTCAATCTTGTTGTCCAAAATCAGGTCATTTAATATAAAAGTCTTGCTGGCAAGAGCTCAGATGTTAATTAGAGCCATATTGATGGTCTGTGTCTGCTTGGGCCCCATGACTGGTGATGCTGGGGGTATGTGTATGAGGTTATTCAGGTTAGTGTTATTGTTTGACCTGGTGCTGTGTCTGTTTGTGATGATTACTGACATAACTGAGGAAATAGGGAAGTCACTGCTACTGAGTGTGTAATTGTGGGTAGTAGAGAGTTGATGGAAATCAGTGGAAGAATGTATACAGGAGATAGGTGGTGCTGGTAAAGAGCAGTCGGGGGAGCTGTAGCCAGCAGACGTGTTGTGGTGAGGTGGATGAGGTAGACAGGTGGGGGCATGTACCAGAGGCAAACAGTCAGTCCTGTATTACATACCGTATCGCATGGTGAAAGTTTGTTGACAGTGCCATGCGGCCCTGGTAGTTAGGGTGAAGTCCGTCAGCGTGGTATAGGGAGGGACGGTTCCAAAACAAATTAAAATTGTTAATAAAAAAAAGTGTTGTGATCTGCAGGCTGCTTGCAGCCTGTAGTAGAGGTACAGGAATTTGCTAAAACGCAAATTTCTGTAGTCAAAAGTGGGGATTGGACCGCTGATGAAAATGGATAGACCACAGTGTTCAAAAAGCAAATAGTTTGTTAAAGTCCTTCTTGATCACTTCCGAGACCTCTGGCTGAGTAATTTGTTCCAAAGTGGAGGATAATGCGCCTTACTGAGGGTGGAAGATTTTCCAACAGTTCTGGGATTCTCTCTAAAATGGGTCAAATTGTGACTCCTGGAAAGCAGCGGGTGATCAAGTTAAAAAAGTGGATATTCCTTATTATGGAGTGACCAACTATAAGTGTGGTTGGTGAGAACAGTAGATGGAGGTGAATGCCACTGCTCCACCAAAGAACACCACCCTCACTTGGTCCCTCAACACCAGCTCCATAGTAAAGAAAGCCCAACGCCTGTACTTTGTACTCTGCGGGCGAGGAAAGTACAGGCGACAAAGTCTACCTCCCATCCCCCATACTGACAATATTCTCCAGAGGGACTATTGAGAGCATCCTGAGCAACTGCATCACTGCCTGGTTTGGAAATTACACCACCACAGATCGCAAGATCCTACAGAGGATAGTGAGGACAGCAGAGAAAATCATCGGAACATCATCGGGGGGGATGATTAAATTGGGGATGACTTAATTAGTGGTTGCAGAACCCCTCAGCTGGAAGCTGTGTCAATACGGAAGGAGTGGCCAGAGGACAGGCTATGATTCCCAATGCTGTCAGGACTTGCTCAAAGTTAATGATGAATGGGGATAAGGTTGCAACTTGACTGGTCTCTGGAACAAACTGAGGGTTGAAAGGGAAAGCATTCTAAGATTTTCTGATTTGTATATGGTGTACTAGACATTTGTAAGGGCTTAAGTAGTGTTAACCTCGTTTGAAGTACATAATGGTCACTGGATTGCCCGCTTGATTTGCTTGGCTTTGTTAGAGTTAATAGACCAGGTTGGCCTTTGGAGAAGAAGGAAGGTCAGATACAGGATGTGGAAGAGGTCCAGTAGGATGGAATTACGGATCAAACTCAACTTGTCGGTTGACGTTGTCATGAACTCCATGCACCAAGGAAACAAAGACAGCCAATGGAGACATGGATTCTAGAGGGGATAAAGAGAGTCAGCGATATAAGTGTTTGGCATGGAGGAGGAACAGGTTGGAGAATGAAAGGCTGTGGGAGAGTATCTTCAACTTTTTTCTCATAAAGACAATGAGGGCGAGGTTATCGGAGTGAACAAGGATGGATTTTTTTATTGACCATTCATGGCTGTATGAGAGGGTAGCAGTAACAATGGGGTAGATTTCTGAATATTGCTGAAGATGGCTAGAGAGGTTTTTGAAGGAACTGCAGGAACTCAGGAGGCTACGACATGGAGAACATCATTGACCAAGAAACCCCCAAAACTGGCATGACGAACATGTTTGTGAAGAGCTGACTGCTGCTTGGAATCTTGTTTATGAGTGATGGAAGAATGGAGCATGAGATGGACAGGCAGCTTGGAACAACATCAGCAGTAATGTGGGAGTTGTACTGGACCATCATGATGAGGAAGGCATTGAGCCAGAGGGCAAAGCTTTCGATTTACCGGTCAATCCACATTCCAACCCTAACCTTTGGTCATGAGCTCTAGGTAGGGGCAGAAGAACGAAATTACAAATGGCTGAAATTAGTTTCTTGCACATTGGCTGGACACGGCCTTTGAGATAGGGTAAGGAATGTGCCATCCGGAGGGAGCTGCGGTAAAGTTGTTGCTCCTTCATGTCAAAAGAAGCCAGTTGAGGTGGTTCAGATGCCTGATTTGGATACCTCCTGGGCAACATGTCGACGTGGCCAATAGAGGTATGTGCCACTGGCCTCTTTTGTGGAAATTTTAAACAGAAGTTTGAAGAAACTGGTGTCCCAGTGCCAGAAGTGTAAGAAGCAGACTGTTGAGGAGGTATAAAGAGGCTAGTGAAACTGGCATTCCAGTGGCAGAATAAGCCAGGTTTAACTGGGGGATTGAGATGAGTGAAACTGGCATCTTGGTGACATAGTGAGAGCCAAAATTGTTAAAGTGGATGATAGAGATGACACTAGGCATCCCAGTGCTAGGAACTAGGAATTAAAGCAGGAATTATGAGGGCAGGCCAGTCAAAATTGACCACTGCTGCATAAGAAGCCAGTATACCGGTGTCTGCACTGCACTAAGGCATGCTGCAGCTGACTAGGCTAAGATTGTTGCAGATGTTTTGTCACTGTATGTGAAGCACTGTTTTTTCTTTAGGTCAATCCTTGTAACATGATCATGGGTGTGGGAAGCCTTGTGGCCTTGGGAAAAGCAGCTAGAAGTGATGCTGTAGAGTGACAATGATTGAAAGAGGAAAATCTGTTTTAAATTGTAGACTGTACACATGGTGGCTGGGTGACTTGATGAACCACGTTTGTGACATGTCAAAGATCAACGTGCTGAAAACATGCAACAGTACAACTCTTAATAGCGAAGTCAACAGTGGGTGTCCTGATGAATTGTTGGAGGCAAGCTGCTGCATTAGAGGCAAGTTGAGAATAAGAATGGTAGATGTCTTCATCTCCAAGATGGAGGGCTATGTGGAGATGTAGAGAGACAAGATGTAGATGTAGAGAGAGAGAGAGAGAGAGAGAGAAGTTGCTGGGAATGGAGAATGGAAAGGGAGGAATTTTCATGTTTATAAAACGACCAGTGAGAATCAATATGAAACTTCACTGAGTCTCAATAAAAGAAGTTAAATTATGGAACAGCTGCACTGCAATCATGTAACACAACAGACAGGTTTAAACACATCTTTAAAACGGAAATATTAAATAGATACAAACTGGAAAAATAGGGGGAAATTAATAACATCACGGGTCCTGTGTATTCAGTGATGTGTCATTTTGTTTTTGTTGTTCAATTTCGGTTTGTATGCTGTTATTTCTCTGTTGTATTTTGGTACCCTCATCACTAAAAAAAGGGAGGAACTGGCAACCTGGTGCCAATAGCAAGAGAGTGAGAGAAAGAGAGACACAGACAGAGAGAGAGAGTGAGAGAGAAAGAGGTTGCTGGGAAGAAGTAATGACAGTGGGAGGAGCTGGCAGCCCGGTGCCAGATGAGGGAGGAAAAAGTTGTTGGGAAGAAGGGATAAAAATGGGAGGAACTCGCATCCCAGTGCCAGATGAGGGAGGAAAAGGTTGTGAGGAGGGAGGGATGAAAGAGGGAGGAGCTTGCAGCCTGTTGCCAGATGAGGAAAAGGAAAAGTTTTTGAGAAAGATTAAGGGAGGAAAGGTGAGTTGGTATCCCATTGCCAGAAAAGGCTGGTGGTGGAGCTGGGAACAGGTTGCTAAATCACACCTGTCCTCATCCCGAGTGTCTCTTTGTGCTGAATTACAGGAGTGGAGCCAGATGTGCTGCAGCCTGAGCAAAGCTTCACCAGCTGCAGTTCATCAGGATTGTCATGCATGCTTTCATAAATAGGTCTCATTGAAGCATGAATTGGCTTGCCACTAGGGTACGCATCAGGTAAATTTCATTATCTACCCAAGTCTGCACTGGCCCCTCTTTGGGCGTCTGTGTGCTGTCCAAAATTTATGGCCTCATGGACTGTGCACACACCATGACATACCTCCATGAACCAGGAAAGAAAATAATGCTTCAAACAAATGCTTGTAATAAACAGAGGCTGGGTGTGGAGATTCTCCATCATACACAGATCAACACATATCAGGAAAATTCTGTGTTCAATATGAAAGGCAAAGAGAGCATCTGACTGACACCAAAAGTGGTAAAGAAAAGGCTAAATCAGGCCAGAATTAGGACTTTGGAGAGACCAGTCTAAAACCCTTACTTAAACCACACTGAGAATCTGTGTACTGTGCTAAAAACAAAACAAGTCTATTTCAGAAAGCATCCAAATTTAGTTGAACTGCACCAATTCTGTCAAAAGGAGCGGTTAAACATACAACCTGGTCAGAGCCAGAGGCTTGTGGATTAGCATTACTGTATGTATATTACTGACCCAACAGATTTTGTCATACTTCCAGAAGAGCTGTAATAAATTTATAAAAAAACCAAAATGCATTATTGTTTTTTTTGTTGTAACAAAGATGCATGTATTTCAATGATTCTGTCATAGAAAATTAAGAGTTATAGGAGTTTCTGGAAACTCAAGACTACCATTGTCTTTACAAGTGTATGGGAACTTTTGTTCACAACTGTACTAACACAAAGACTGCAAGAGAGAAAGGCTAAGACTAATAAAGGAACAATTTGAATAATGCAGCATGCTTCATAAGGACATAGCCCCTATTTTAAGAATATTGTTTGCTGTTCTAAACCATCCATGGTGCTTTGACACGTACCAGGTGCCTGCCAGAATTTTTAAAAATCTTTTGCCTTTGTAAAAATTATTAATAAAACAAGACACTCCTTGGGTGAGTTTTTAATTGGCTGTGAAGCAGCTCTCCAAAATTACATGCAAATAGCTACTTTAATGGGGGATAAATATACTCAATGAGTTGAACATGTCACCTGTTATAATGTTGGAGGGATTTTTCCCCAACACAATTCAAGTCGAATGTTAGATTCATTCCTCAGCCTGACTGCCTGAAGCTAGTATTTGGAAGACTGTGTTTTCAGTGACAGCAGCTAACAAGGGGGCTGTTGGTGCCTGCTGCTACTCCACACATTCACTGCCTTTACACTGGGGAGCACCTGGGGGCAAAGTGAATATTTTAAACCATTTCCATATCAAATTAAATGTGACCTTGCAGTACAAAGGTTTGTTTCTGATAGAGCTTAAAAAGAGACTAATTTTGCTTTCAAAACCGCTTTTTCTCATAAATATGTCTGAAAGGTGTCCCAAATGTACAAAAAAGCATTTTAAAAACATCTCTACCACCCCAGGAGCCCATCTCTCTTTCAGTTTTCTCCTCTCTATTGCACTGTGTAGAGACAAAATAATTTATGAAAAATATGGAAAGAAGAGAATGGAGGGGGAGGATAAAGAGAGTGGAGATAAAGATTACACAGTACAGATCAGGCTGTGTGTGAATGTGGACAATAGTGGAAAAATAAGTAGATGGCATCAGCACATTTACTTAAGTACTGTAGTGTACGGGTGCAGTGTGTGAAGCTCTGACTAAAGACCAAATGAAACCACAGCCAATGAAGACAGAGTTGTAGTAAGGCTGACCATTTACTGTCACACTTCTTCATGAACATGCTGGTGAAAACTATGAATAAAACAATAGAAAATAGTCAGCATGTGTGTTTTTAACTTAATATTACATTGTAAGTTACTTATCCAATATCAGTTTTAACAAAGTATCACTATTTATATTTTTATCATCCCTAACATCACATATATGTATGAATTTACGACATTGCCTCTATGATGAATTTTAGCAGGTGGCAGTGGATGACATTCAGAGCATGCTCGACATGTCTGCCTTGCGTTCTGAAGAACCAAGAAGAGACAGTAAACAGGAAGTGAGCTAACAGAGACCTGACAGGGCGTAATATCATTAGATGAACAACTATCAAAAATAAAAGTCTTTTAAAAAACTATTTCAACCCTTAGCAGTTATTAACTCATTATTTAACTGAAACTAGTCAAAATGAGTTATTTAAAAGACACATTCTGTAAAAAATGAAACAAATGCTGTAGTGGCAGCACATTTCCGGCCTAGCCTCTGTGAGGCCACTATGAACTTGAGGAAAACGTCGGTCTTTAGATCAGTCCTTGGGCAGAAGAAGAACGAGTTCTGCAACTGGTCTCAGAAGTGTCTTTGTGTTGCCCTGGTCAGTTGTTTTCACCTCAACCTTCCTTACATGTCCATCCTTCCCTGGGAAGGACACAGTGATGATAGCCATAGGCCAACAGTTCCAGATGGTCTGCTTGTCCCTGTTAAGAACCAGGGCCCGTATTCACAAAGCGTCTTAGAATTTTCTAAGAGAGCTCCTAACTTAGCCTTAAAATTCCTAACAAGGAATCTTAGCCTAAGAGCGATTCAGGAAGTTTCTGAGAGCAACTCTGAGCAAGGAGGGTCCAGAAACTTTTATCTTAGTGAGGTGTGGTTGACCCCGTTGCTAGGTGTGACGCAGTCTTCTAAAGGCTGTGATTGGCTGTTACAAAAAATAAGTAAAAAGAAAATATACACTCCACGCTCCTCGTAATGAACGGACGGTAAAATCAACTGATCATATAACTTGGACTGTATTAAGAAATGTGTTATCGTGACATTAATTTTATGTCATGATGATGAAATTTGGCAAAATTAAATTAATTATCACACAGCTTCCCAAGGGAAGAGGCAGACTTGGGAGCACATTCCACACCAGATCAATGCGTCATTCCCTCTTCTTTTGCGCACAGGCGATGAGTGTGAGAAGCGCTGGTACATGCTACAATCCCAAGCAAGAGCAGAGATTGCAGCACACAAGCAAAGTTGTTCTCAGACAGGTGAGTGTTGTAGGTTACCATTTAGGCTGACATGGCTTACTTTGATATTAATAATTGTATGAATATTATAGAATTTCATATGCTGGCCTACTGGACTATTTAGGGGGTGGATCACCAACGAAACAGCTTTCACAGGTGGCAGACACTGTGTTTAATGTGTTGGGAAGGTCTGACACCAGTATCACCGGCCTGAAGGAGGGCGTGATAGCTCCTTGATTCATCTGGCAGAACTACGTCAAAGGAAGGACAAATTGATTTTTACAACGTAGCATAGACATGATACGAAGAAAAAATCATTTATTTACAGTAGGAAGCCACAGCTTATAGCATAGCCTGTATATTTTATTGTGTGGCCATGCTGGATGTTAAATGCATGAAAACAAATAAAACGGAGCTAATATAATAAACAAGGATGATGAACATTTTCTCTTTTTGCAGCACTGAGCCAACAGAGGAACCGTGGCCTCCACATCCCAGGCCAATGCTCAGCCTGAGATAGCTCCTGCTCGTGCTCCTGCTCCTGCTCCGTCGCAAACACCATCCCTCCTGGAGAAGAAACTGGAGACTGAGATGGATGTGCTACAACAGCACAAAAAAGTCCTCCTTCTGAAGGAGGAGTACTACAGACTCATAACTGAGCTTCTGAAAAATAAATTGGCTGATAAATAGATATTATGAATCTTGTGTCTTTACTATAACATGTGTTGAATGTTTACATATGTTGTTTCAATACAGTCACCATTACACTGATTGGAAATTACCTAAAGTGCAACTGTGTAAACCTCCTGCTGAGGATGAACGTCTTCATCATCCGCATCATCACTGCTGTCCTCCTCGGGAGGTTCTGGGATTTGCCTGGCCTTACACATGTTGTGGAGAACTGCACAGGTGATTATTATTTTGCACACCTTTCCCGGAGACAGCCTCACTTCTCTGTGCAAGGAAACAACTGACTTTAACTGGGAATACTGTAAAAAAAACTATTCATATTCAAGTTATGTCTTCTTCTAAGTTCCTCAAAGGGCACAATCTCTGTACTCTACAATTTGGAAAATTTCTGTGATATTGTGATTGCGCTATACCATACTGGCCAGTGGACTCCCTGCAGCTTTAAAAGAACTGTTATACGATATCAGGGAGGATGGAAGGGCTGAACTTGTAATGTTGATTCTTTTATAATTTTTTCTCTGCTTATGTCACATGAGAACTTAATAACACAGTTGTCCAACTTTTCAGATGGAACATCACATGCCCATGGTAATGAGCAGTAGGAGGACATGTCTGTCTGATTATTGGGTTCTTTTCTGCAGGTGTAAGGTGGGAGTGCTTCAGTCGGCCTCCCACACAGATGAGGAGTCTTCCAAGGTTGGACTAAGCTTCTGCAAGGGGCTGTTTTGGGGCATCACCTTGTTTGCTTGAAGATGACTGAATGATGAATAAATGAACTCCATTCATGCAAGAAGGCAGTGATTTTATCTGGCGATCACAGTGTAATGTTGTAAGAAAAACAATTAAATACATTTCTGGGTGACAATGTCGGGGGAATGAGCCCAGTATAAACTGTAAACTCTACTGACACAGCTTGAAAGCATGTACTACAACAGAAAGAAGTGAACCTGAGGATAACGTAATGAGATGCAATTCAAAATAATATGCATGCACACTGTCTCAGTGTGTTGTTGTGTTTTTTTTTTTTTGGGGGGGTTGGCAGTTTTGACCAGTTACTGTTGACACATGTCAACAGCTGAAATTCCTGTTTAATTGGAGAGTTTTTGCACATTGCCCTTTATTGAAATGAGACACTGTCCCTATGTCCAAAATGTGCACATTAAACAGTCCTTAAATGTTTTTGGTGGCCTCAGGCTCATTTTGGTTGCACAATAAAAAGCTAATTGCACACTAAATAACTGTTTGCTGGAAAATGTCACCAACAGACTTTCATATTATGATCATAGACAAAATCCAACAAGCCTGATACTTGGCTAAAACTGACAGTGCAGAGTGAAACATTTTATCACTCCATGAAGTGAATTTTAATGAATGCAGTTTTTGCATTTGAGTTTTATCTCTGTTTAGATTTCACAGCCAATGGCATTACATGCCCAGCAAAATTTCACACAGCTACAGCCCTCTCAGTGAATGCTGATGTTAGCATGATGGAAATTGTTTGCTGGTTTCTTTCTCACTATGTCACAACCAGAACCTTTACAGGAGCCACATCTTACCACACATCAGCCGAACATTCCCCTTTACAGCTGAGCATTCCCAAGTCTCAAGCTTGTTTGTCTATAATCCAGCATGAAAATACATGCTGCTGGTGGAGGAAGGTGGAGCTGATGTAGGGCCTCCTGACATTCAATGTCTGTTTTCAGCCACCCAACCTCTATTTACATGTTTTAAAGAAGTGGGAGAACGATGAAACTATTGGGTGTGTTTCAGTAGGTCTCACTAACACTAATGGCTTCTCTCTGAAATGGAGGCTGACTCTATTAGCTCACTGGTGCAGCATGAGCGATGGATGTGACCCTTAAGCACCAGTCAACATAGATTAAATTATCGCAGACACGCTCTTATGGTAAATATGTTTTTTCCTCTGAAGGTCTTATGATCCTTTTCCCATCTACGAAATTTAATTGTAGTATCTGATTCATAACAGCAGTCAGGATAAGCAATTAACCTTCACTAATGCTAGACTGTCGGATTTACCTACACCATGTGTTTTCAGAAGAGACAACTGATCAATAGTGCTCTATAAGAGGTGCCATCATGACAATGTCTGACATCATCAAGGAAACTGATATGTGGAGGCACATGCAAAGAATTCCCTGGTGTTCCTGCTCAAGCAGAGTCATTTCAGATCCCAACAGTGAACACTAATGATTATGGAATGTGTTTTGAATGTGTTTTTATTGACTTTTACCATTTTTAGTAATGCTCGGCGTAGACTGTTTTAGGTGTCCAATTCCTTATTTATTTATTTAATCTTTTTGTTGATGTTGTGTTCGCATCCATGCTTACAAAACTGTAGACTGAAAAGGAATCTGAAGGGCATACATGCAGGAATAACCACAACAGTCATTTGTAGGACAGACAAATCCTAAACATTGATGACATAAATGTGGTAACATGGCCAGGAAGTTCATTCCGGCATGTCTCGAATATAAGTGTCTATATAATTGTATTGTTTATTTATTATTCAGCAAATTTTAAACTTTCTCATCTCTCCATCAAACCTGATGGAAGCTGCTGAATTTCAACAGAGAGACATGAACTTGAGCCACATGTAATAAGATGCACTACAGAATAATGGCTACATGCACATCTCCTTGTCCTAGGCTGCTGATGACAGTAGTGACATAATCAGATATTGGATATTAATCAGATCTGGAACTGTTTCACTTAAATCCAGTGCAATATGTATTTATTTACACCTATGACTCACCAAAAATGTCTGTGAAAAGAGCTATCATATACAGCACAGCATATTTACTTTCTTTTATTTACGTTATGATAAAGCAGCAGGCAGGTCCAACTTGTTTCATTACTAAATACAAGATTCGTGATGTACAGTTGGCATGTTTTGTTTGTTTGTTTGTTTTTTCATTCAGTGTGACAGAGAGTAATGACTGTGTAATGCCCTCCACCTCCTTTGCTTAGTGGCAGCCCTCCCTCTCCCCTTTTCCCTCTTCCTTCTCCTCTCCTTCCTTTTCCCTCCTTTCCTTTTCCCTCAGGTTGGTGAGAGCGAGGTGTGTGTGTGAAATTTGTGCAGATGTTGCTTATTAGATAATCACCTGATCATGAACACCTGAGGCAGAGAGTGGCTCACCTGCAACTCATCACCTCTTGACAATAAGAGATGAGCTCAGACCACCACTCAATGCTGGAGTATTGAACTAGTCCAGTCAGTTAGCTTGGCCAACCTTCTGCTCTTGCTTAGTGTCTGACCTGGCTTCTCTTTTTGCTACAGTCTGAAACCTGGTCCAACTGCAGCCTTCCTTTCCCGGATTTCCTCCTGCCATCCACATCTGCCATCAAGACCATTCCTGCCACGCCACACACCTCCTCCCCCTGCATTTCCTCTACTGTTCCCCCTAACCCAGGCTGTCAGCTAAGTGTAGCTTTGTTTAGTAGCACATTATTGTAATTTCGCTTTGTTGTGTTTAATGTGTGTGTTTTTGGTGCGTGTGCTTACTGTCATGTATTATCCTCCCATGCCTTCCACAGTAGTGTTTGCTGTGTTGGCATTTTTAGAGTTACGTGTAGTATTGTTTGCATTCTGTTCCCTCGCTGTGATTGCATTTACTAACTCCAACCTGTTGTCTTTTCTAGCTTGGTATTACCAAGTCCGGGTTGGCTTTGTTAATTTTGTAATTGTGTCTGGTAAAATTGTATCTGCTTTGGGTATTGTAGCATTGCACTGGTTAGCCTTTTTGTCCTGTTTTGGCTACCATAGTTACAACATAGTTACCTGTTCACATGCTCCCTCGTCATCATACCTTACTCTTGTCCTGAACTTCCACCCTAGTGACGTCAGTTCCCGGTAATTCTCTCCTCTATCCTCTATCTGTTATCTGTATATTGCATTATTCTTGTCATAAATCTTTACTGTTTATCCATTTGTCTGCTGTGTCCTTGCTGTCTGCACCTGAGTCTCTGAACCCCTGTGACAGATTGTGGTGAAAAGAAAACGTGTAGTGGAGAAAACAGATGTGTTAATAAAAAGGCGATGAAAACTAGTTATTTTTCTTTACAACATAATGTATGTTCTGTTCACTCTGAAACATCAGAAATCTGAAGGGCAGCCAGCCCAAAGTGGCCAAATCACAGTTTTTGTAGTCCCTAGTTATCTCTCTAGCAGTTGTAGTCACTATATGGAGTTACACGTGAACAATAGTGTGGCAAGCAGCAATTCAGAAATGAAAACCAGGTTTAGAATAACAATGAAGGTTTATTTTCTGTGAGCTTTCAGTTGTATTTTAAAAACCCAGCCATGACTGTATCCTCACTAATAAGAATCATGTGCATCAGAACATGATGATACTTTTCCTGTGCCACTGAGCTCTGTTGTTGTCCAGACACCATCAAAGCAATCAGAGTGCCAGTTTTTAGGTATTTTGTTCCTTTATAACCATTGACACATTTAAAAAAAAAAAAAAAATTACTCACTTCCACATACACTGTCTGTGGAATAATCTGCAGCTCAA
This sequence comes from Dascyllus trimaculatus, assembly GCA_024666655.1. Taxonomy (NCBI): domain Eukaryota; kingdom Metazoa; phylum Chordata; class Actinopteri; family Pomacentridae; genus Dascyllus; species Dascyllus trimaculatus. The sequence continues at coordinate 1,204,398 of JAMOIN010000473.1, forward strand.
AACAGTCCCTAACAAATTCACCGTCCTGTTAAACGATTAAAGCAAACTTAAAACTACAGTGAGCAGCTGTTTTGGGAAATAACTGAGCCTCTCGTGGTTACTAGCTGTTCTGCAGTCAAATAACATATTAGAGTTCCTGAGGAAAAGGGTTAGGGTTAGGGTTAGGGTTTATGATCCCCGGAAGCCCAGAAAGAACACTAGACTGACAGCGTGAAACTATCCAAAGTAATGCAGACTCAGTCTTAAAAATCTAAATGTACACAGGAGCGGAGAACTAAGCAACACAAGGCTAGGAAAGTTGTTAGGGACGTGGAGTTAACAAGACAATCAATACACACACACAGCACAATACACAGCAAGCCAAAATGTGGCAGAATGTGCATGATGGCACAACTATATTTTATACTTTAGACATACTGAGCCAGCCTGGGGAAAATCAGCAACTTCAGACATGCTCACAAGAGGGAAGCAAAGAAAATATTAGTGACCCTATTTAAAGCCGATACTGTTTACTTCTGTTTCTCCCTTCTTTTGTTTTCAGTTTCACCATTGACACACCTGCTGTCTAAATCAGAGTCAGTTAGGCTCTCAGTAGCTCAATCTTCCTAATGGAGATAGTGAGGAGGTACTACATTTTCTTTACATGTACATTCATTCAGTGTGTGTATGTGTGCTGGTGTGTAAAAGTGTGTGTTTGTGTGTACATAAACAGAGGTGCAGGAGGCCCATATGTTGCATTATGCATTGAGACTAGCTGTGACACGTATCTGTGTCAGTTGTGACAGTGGTGGGTCTCCTTGTGTCTGTCCCTCTGTGTCTCCTTTCATCTCACCCCAAACTTCCTTTTCATCTGCCACCAGTCGTGTTTTACCCTTCCTACTCCTCTGTGCCTTGTTCTGTTATTGTTTCATGTTTGTTTGTCACAGGTGGTGCTTCATTTTTCATAAAACAAAGCCATTCCCAAGAAGGCATCTCAAGGTGTTTGTGGAATACTGGCTGTGTATTTTTCTCAGTGCTGTTCTGGCATAATAAAAAATTTAAATGCTGAAGATTATTTTCCAAATGCCACCACAGAACTGCAGCTTCCTAAATGGAGAGTAAATTCAAGATTGGACCGCAGAAATGTGTGGGAACAGTAGAAAATATAAAGACTATAGAAAGTCATAGCACAGTGAAAGAACATTTTCTTTTCAACAGTAGAATGCCTTGTGAGGACAGTACCAATCCCTAATGTGGCAACTGACACAATTTAATGATTGTAGAATCCTGTGATGACACTGCAGACCACATTGTCAGGACAGTAGAAAAGGCATATAGTGAGACTGTAGAAGTGATATGCAAAGGCAGCAGAAAGCCTTGTTGGGACGGTAGAAATTCATTAGGCTTGTCAGGACAGTTGACAGCCAATACTGGACAGTAATATGTTGAGATCAATTACACAAAAAACTTTCTGCAGACAGAAGAAATCCATGATTGGCAGTGAAAAGCTTTTTGAGTACTGCAGACAGTTATGTAGAAAATGACATATTTTCCTGTCTCCAATCTGGGATGCACACACAATTGGGTGGCGCAGTACACAATGTCATAATAGTTTCTTTGAGGTCATTTTCACTATTTAAAAATAAAGCAGTTTGCTAGAAATTCTTGATTTTAAAGTATAGTATTTTTGTCTACAGACAGACGCACAGTACATTAAATATTATTAGACATGAAAAATAAAATACTACACAAATGTGAGCACACATTAGTAGGTCACAGCAGAAATAAAATGGCTCCAGACATTGTTAAAATTCTAACACAACAATTCTTCAACAAACATTTTCTCCATGGGATATATTCAATTCAATTCAATTCAATTCAACTCAATTCAATGTTATTTATATAGTATATATTTACAACTTATGTCATCTCATTGTGCTTAACATATTAAGGTACAAATTAACACAGAAGAACAGAGAACACAAACCCCAACAATCCAGAGTTGCTTTTGGATTCCCTTTAAGCAAGCAGTCAGCAATGGTGGGAAGGAACCCAAAAAAAGCCCTAGGATGGGAGAGAGAGAAAAAACTCCAACATTACCAGGCTCAGGGAAGGCGGCCATCTGCCTGGTTTGGGTGGGAGTGGAGATGATGGGGGTGGGGACAGAAGGAGAGGTTGGGGTGGAAATGGCAGGATAGCAAGTGGTGAACGTGCTCAGTAGAGTTGAAATCCACTGTAGAGGGAGACGGCGGTAAATGTGGCCATGAACGAGGTGGAAAGAATATCCACCAATCTCAAGCAGCACCTGAAGGCTCACCACGCTGATATTCTTTTGAAGTTACAAGAAGTGCTGTTAACATATCATATACATACAATGTTACTCGACAATCGGCTTGTGATAAATTTCATAGTGAGCCCCAAGTTTTCCACATAACTCCTGGCACAAATGGGCTGCTAACTTCAGGCCAAACTTAGCTTGGTTGTACTAACGTCAGTTCACTAGCTTATGTGTTTGTTACTGTTATGTGTAGAACATGCAGGGATTTTTGGCCGGGCAAGTGTAATGCTGAAGCATGGAGGAAATGTAGCATTTCAGACCTGTTGCTGTTCCCCATGTGTCTAAATGAACAGCACACTTGCCTTCTGTAATGTGAGCAGCATGTTTAGCCATGTTTACGTTCAGTGATGGTGTGGCCATCTCTTTGTGTGTTTATGTTCTGTCAGGACATTGCGATATGTTAAACAGGTCACGCTATATGTGCTTTGTTATCATATGTAGAGTCTGCTAGTTTTAGGCCATAAGTTGTAAGCCACAAAGGCATGTCAGTGATGTCATGCAGCCCCAACCACAACCTGTGGCATTTGTGGTGCGTTTACAAAGATTAATACTTAATTTTTTCTCCGAAAATTGATTAAAACCAGACTAAAACCTTTTTGTGTTTTCGTCAACTAAAACTGGACTAAAGCTATCACATATAGAAATGACTAAAATGTGACTAAAACTAATAAGTATTTTCATCCAAAAGACTAAGACTAAGACTAAAACTAAGATGGCTGCCAAAAACAACACTGGTGTACACACGCAGCCACATATCCACTTTTTCTCTCTTTCCTAGCTTGGTGTTACCACTCTTTCTTACAAACCAATGCATTCGCACACACACAAACACATACTGTACTCACAGTTATCTCTGTAACTAAATATTTGATGAAAGTGTCAGAGCATCTTACTTTGTGTGCAAGACAGGATGCTGCTTACCTTATGCTGCTGATGGAATATTTATGCACAAGTGGGGTGATGGCTGCTGTAACAACAATCAGCATTTGAAGTTTCTTCAAGAACACAAAAAGACATGAGGGATGGTGAGAACAGCAGGAAGAGGCTTACTGTATAAGACAGAGAAAAATAGATGCATTAAGAGTCACAGACTGCTTAGGTTAATTGATTGCTATAAAGTGGGGCACCTGATGTGCTGTTTGATGTGCGGTTTTTGCTGTGGGATTTGTCACTCTCTCCCTTAGGTGATTTAGGAGTGCAAATGCTGCTAAATCAGGGTTTTAGCTGCTGGTGGTAGACAGCTGTACCTGTTTGTTTGACATTTAAACCTGAGATAAAGTAATTTTGTTTGATGTCTGTCATCAGTAGTTTTGGGAGGAAGGTGTGAATGTTCAGAATCTGACAAAACTCCAAACAGGCAACAAATTATGACAGTACCTCAAAAAGTTCTCGACCTCACCAGGAAAAAATGGCCTGACTCCCATTTTGCAGCATAACTGTACACTATAAAGCCTTTTATTACTGTCCACAAAAACTCAAATGTTCGAAGCAATCAAATAAAAAATGAGAAGAAAGCTCCAGGACAATGCACTCGTCCCACTTGCATTGTCACTATTGTTAACACGATGATGAAGTCATTGATGCTGTGGAGGAGTACCTGAAGGTTAAAAGACATTTTTGAAGTAACCTCATATGTGTCTTAATCAAACTTCAATTTGACCCTTTTTTAAATTATTTTTTTGAATGTCATGTTCATATGGTTTTGTGAACCACAAGAGTCAAGCTTGTAAATATAGTTAAAGTCAACATCAAAATTGTAAATACATTCTGAGTAATAATGACACTGTAAATCAGCCAAACCTCCAACCTCTTTCCACTCAGTAATTTTATCCTGATGTCCCTCTTCATTCTAGGCTCTTGTTTTGTCTGGAAATTTCATTGCTGCCTTGTTGCTTGCAATGGTAAGATCTTGCACACCACTGAGATAAAGCATGTTTGTTTGTGTGTGTTCTAAGTGGTTCGTAATTATGAACCAATTTACATCAGAAAATTGTTAATCTGCAGTTGCAAAAGTCATATTTATGTACAACACTTGTTTTCTGACACTGTCTGATTCATTTTATGTACAAAGACACAACAAAATGCAGAATAAAGTGATCCTTTCAGATATGAATAGTGAGAATGCTTTGTGTCCTTGGTAATGATGTTTGTGCACAAACAGTATGAAAAGAGAGAATGTGAGAACGACTGACTTAGAAATGAGAGAGATAAAGATGCAGTAATGCGGCAGTTCAGCGGAGGACAAAGATACAGAACAGTCAGACAAATATGAGGGAAACCACGGCACAGCGGCAACACCACACCTGTGATGCTGTATCAGAGTCCTGCTTCTCACCTAGGTTGCTTGTGATAATGGCTTCCAACTAATCAACATTCTCTCTGCTGCTACTGTAACCCCCCTGGCCCGGCAGGTGTCAGGTGGGTGTGTCTATAAATCCTGTATCTGTATGTGTAAACAAAGAGACACTACGTTTTAGCGTTCGTTCAGCTCGGCTGCAGGATTTATTCTGCTTTCTTTAACAAGGAAATAATAACACAATATATTCTACTAATTTTGTAACTTACTTAGTACCAAATGTGTAGACAGTATCTTGCTTTTCACATAACTCATTGTGAGCTTCAATAAAACAAATCTACAAAATCTCTCCATGCAAACATGTCACTGTCACTTACATGGGCTCTGACATCTCATCACATTACACATGAAACAACATTTTAACTAACAGTGTCAAACTTCATTACTTCTGTGTTAGCAACTTACTAGCAACAGGTCCGCTAGCCTAGCATGGTCGCACGTGCGACGAAACAGTTGTATCTCGGCAACTAACTTCAACAAAACTCGACTCTAAGCATTGCACATTACATCCACAAATTCACAACACAATATGCCCTTATTCTGGGCTACATGCATATGGTTTTGAGGAACATAAACCCACCTGTATGTGTAAACAAAGAGACACTACGTTTTAGCGTTCGTTCAGCTCGGCTGCAGGATTTACCTTTTAGAAAATCGCTTTGACACAGAAACCAGTAATACACCATGAAATTCAGTCTTTTAAACATACAATGAAATAGTTTCTAAAAAAAATCTATATAGGGGTATCTGTTTTTAAACACATTTTTTTTAGCAAATAGCCGTACCAGTCTCAATGACTTTTTTACCCTCTTCATATGACATATTTAACATTTTAAATGTATTTCTGTTCATCTCTAAAATAAACATTTTTAACCCATTACACTCTCCCCTGCTTTTTTTGAATGTCTCCTGACATTTGCAATGTTTAGTACTTTAGTGTATTACATATTAGTAAGCTTGGGTGAAGCAGTTGTAGTAGTAAGGAGGTGGGTAATTGAGGTATGACAGAGGAACAGCACTAAGATTACTTGTGGGAGGGTAGCCTGGCAGTAGTGAGTTCACCCCTGCATGCCACTGCTGGTAAAATGGCTGTCCCAGTGTACCGTAGGTGAATACCTCTTTTGGTTTGACTGTTCGTTGGGATCTCCTCACTGTCGGTGTTTCCACTCCATGTGCACTGCCCACTTCCACGTTTCCTTGTGGTCTATCTTGTACATCTTCCTCCAATACTACATCCTCAAGAGCTTCATTCTCTGTTTGTGATGCGTTTTCTCCTTGGTCCTGGTTGTTTGTTTCCTCTCTGACAGCAGGGTGAAAGTCACGGGCTGTAGCACTTAGCCTTTTCTCAGTCTGAGGATGCTGTGCTGGTTGACGATGCTCTGTCTGTTGAGGTCTCACCAACCTATAGCATGGAATTGGTTGGTAAGTGTACTCCTCATCAGAACTTTCTGTGTTTTCTTCCTGAGTGTCAGTAGTGGTCTGTTTTTGTTTCTTAGACTTTACTTTTCCTTTTTGAGTTGGTGTTGGAAGTGTTTCTTCCAAAGGCAGTTCATTCACTGGAAGGAGAAGGTTTCTGTGGAGGACACGCAGAGTTTTGGGTCCCTTCTCAGGTTGAACCTTGTAAACTGGCCCATCATTAATTCTCTCCACAACACGGTGCACCATCTGTTCCCAATACGCTCTCAATTTCCCAGGACCACCTCTCTCTGACAGGTTTTTCACCAGCACTCGGTCTCCTGGGTGAAGAACAGCACCCCTGACTGTCCTGTCATATTGGTTCTTACTTTTGGCTGAGGATTTTTCACTGTTTTGGGTGGCGATTTCATAAGCAGAACGCATCCTGTTTGCCCATTTCTGTGCATATGCCTGCCGATCAGGAGATTCAGGCTCTTTCTTGGGTGGGAACAGCAAGTCAACAGGTAAGCGTGGAGGTCGGCCATATAAGAGGAAAAATGGGGAAAAGCCAGTGGCTTCATGCCTTGTGCAGTTGTAGGCATGCACCACATGAGGGAGATGATCTTTCCATTGGCTTTTTTTTTCCTCTTCCAGGGTACGCAGCATTTGGAGCAGCGTGCGGTTCAGCCTCTCCAACGGGTTACCCAGCGGGTGGTATGGTGTAGTCCGTGAATGACCAATACCAGCCAGCTGCTGTAACCTGTTGAACAAGCTGTTCTCGAATTCCTTCCCCTGATCATGGTGAAGCTTCTCAGGATATCCGAAGCGAGGGATGAAGTCCTGAAAAATCTTGTCGGCTGCCGTTTTTCCTGCTTTATTTTTTGTTGGATACGCTTGAGCAAAGCGTGTGAAATGGTCGACAATGACAAGTATATACTCATAGCCTTGACTTTGCTCCAAGTGTAAGTAGTCGATACACACTAACTCAAATGGACTGCTTGTGGAGATGTGTCCCATGGGTGCTCTCTGTGGAAGACTGGGGCGTTTCTGTTTAAGGCAGACACACCTTTTGTTGACATAGTCTTCTATCTCATTCTGCATGTTGGGCCAGTAAAATCTCTCACGGGCAAGATGAGTCACTTTCTCAGCACCAACATGGCCCATGTCATTGTGCAGGCTTTTTAGCACAATGGCTCTCAACTTTCTTGGAAGGACAAGCTGTCTGTGTTGTTCAGTCTTTCGATAGAGAATGCCATCATCCACCTCAAGCTTATTCCATTCATATAGCAGTCTTTTAGTCTCTTTTCTCATGTTTCTTTTGTCATTTTTATTTGGAGCCCAGTTCTTGAGTTTCAGTGAAACAACTTCTGCAATGGCTGTGTCTTCCTGCTGTGCCACATACACGTTTTCTGGTGTAACACTGGCAACATTCTCAGGTGTCACAGCATCCACATTTGCAGCGTTAAGCTGCAGGGCAGCAACCCAAGGTACATCACTCTCTTGAGCTGCTTTGCTGCCTCGCCATATTGTAGAGACAATCTCAGGTGAGATAATCTCTGTGTGTTCTTTCATGCCATCCTGAAGTTTCAGTGGATACCTTGACAATGTGTCCGCGTCTGTGTTCATCTTCCCTGGCCGGTATTTGATATCGAAGTGGAAATCAGCTAGCTCACCGACCCATCTGTGCCCCACAGCATTTAATCTGGCAGTGCTGAGTACATAAGTTAGAGGGTTATTTGTGTATACTGTGAATGTTGGGGCATAATACAAATAATCCCTAAACTTATCACAGATGGCCCATTTGAGAGCCAAGAACTCAAGTTTACTGGAGTGAAGATGGTAATTTCTCTCGGCAGGTGTTAGAGTTCTGGAGCCATAACCAATGACCCTTAACTGGTTTTCCTGACGCTGGTATAACACTGCTCCTAACCCTTCATTGGACGCATCAGTGTGCAGTACAAATGGAAGTTCAAAGTTAGGGTAAGCTAGGACAGGAGGGTGAGTTAGCATATCCAACAGCTTGGCCACAGCATCTCTGTGTTCTGCTTGCCATGTGATGGGTGTTTTTGATGGAAGCTGCCCTTTATCTGCCTTCCTGGTCATGACTGTACTTTTGCTAGACTGTCTCTCAGTGTCACTTTTAATGTCATTTGGTTTCTGCAGCAGTTCAAACAATGGTTTTGCCAGTCGGGAGAAGTCTTGGATAAAGGAGCGGTAGTATCCCAGAAACCCCAGCAGGGACTTAACATCTCCAACAGTGCGAGGTTGTTTGTCTTTTAGTGCCATCACTGCTGTCAAATCCTGTGGATCAATCTTAACTCCTTCTCCAGATACCAGCTTGCCAAGGTAACGGACCTCTCTTTTGAACAACTCACACTTGGTGGGTCTCAGTTTGATGCCGTGTTTCCTCATGTGGCTTAGAACTTGTGTGAGGTGATGAATGTGGTCCTCAAAGGACATTGAGTAACACAACACATCATCAAGGTATGGAGCACAGCATTCGTCTCGAATACCTTCCAACATGCTTTCCATACACCTCTGAAAAGCTGCCGGTGCATTAGTTAAGCCAAAGGGGATACGGACCCATTCATACAACCCCCATGGTGTACTGAAGGCTGTGAGATGTCTGGATTCCTCACTCACGAATCCTTGGTGGTATGCACTGCCTTGATCGAGTATGGAGAACCAGGTGTTGCCCCCCAAACTGTCAAGCAGATCCTGGATTCGTGGCAATGGGTGACGATCTGGGATTGTTTTTCGATTCAGCCCTCGAAAGTCCACACACAGGTGAAGACTCTGGTCCTTTTTCCTAACGCACACCACTGGAGAAGAATATGAAGACACAGATTTGCGGATCCAACCTCTGTCCAAGAGATTTTGTACATACTGTTTTACCTCCTTGTACAGAGGTCTGGGTATGGAGTTATAGCACTTTTGAACAGGATTGTCATCCACAACGTTGATCTTGAGTTGTAAGTTTGATATACACCCTATGTCTCCTTCCTCCCTGGCAAACACATCAAGACTCCTCAAAAAGCATCTGGCGCACCACCTCCTGCTGTTCGGGATCAAGATGCTCTAGACTGACAGGAGGATGCCATTTTTCTTGTGTGTGTGAGTCTGCTGAGTTGCTTGTTCTTTCACTGCTGTTGGTTACTGAATTCAACTGTGCGGTGCACCGATGGGTGTCTTCAGTTGATTTTGCTGACTGCTGGGGTGATGAACTAAAGGTTACTGGTCTACTGTCAAGGATTTCTTCTATATGGCCTAAGACTAGTCTTGGTGGCAGGAAAATGTCACGCTTGGTGGAGTTGCTGACTGGTATCTTTACACTTTTGAAAGCACCACGAGGTACATCAACCAATGAAGGAAACAGCTCCAGCCCCTCAGGTAGGACAGTTTCTAAGTCTGGTTCAAATAACATTGTTCCTCCCTTTGGCCATGTTCGGATATGACACTTTACCTCACATATTTGGCCACTTGGAACCGTGAGACCTCTTTTTCCTACTCTGATGGTGTTATTAGCAGGTTTTTCTTGGGCTGGAGTCTCACTGATAACAGCAACCATGGTTTCAGCAGTATTTCTGTGGAGCTTTAACGCTTCTGTCAATAAGTCACTCAGACCAACACTTCCCGGCTGCTCAAGACTCTCAAGAATGATTTCTTCTAATACATTAAACCCCAATAGCAGTCCACTAACACAGCTCTGACTCACTAACATGGGCACATTAATGGCAACTTGACCATGTTCTGCACTCTTAATTTCCACTAATATTTCAGTCCATCCTTCAAAGGGAACATCAGTCCCATTAGCCGCTGTGATTTTGAGTGGATCGCCTTGCAGAAGGTCTTGAAGTGGCCGGATTTTAACATTTGGTAAGTTTTTTTCTAACCAGGATTTTTCCAGGATAGTAACTTGTGCTCCACTATCAAGTAGCATGTCAGTTTTCACTCCATTAAGATAACAGGAGAGCTTACATTTTTTTCCTACTAGTTTTGCTATGCGACATCCTCTTGTTATACTGTGCTTTAATGGTGGCTGGACTTTGACTGAAGTGGTGTAGTTTTGGTTGTTCCCTGTGACATGGGACTCTGGCTCTTGGTTGGTCACTGGTGGTCCCTCCCCAGTGACCTCCTCTCGTTTCCCATGAGCTTAGTCTTTGACAGGCAGCCAACAGCTCTGTGTCCTTCTTTGCCACACTTAAAACAATGGTGACAGCTGGCAGTGCCTTGGGCTGCACATTGCTTACATTTCCCCCTAGTGGCAGAGTTGGATGGTTGCACTGTACCTGCTGAGTTAACTTGTACTGACTCTGAAGCACTTGTCACGGGGGTGAGGGCCTTTTCTATAGTTTTAGCCAAGGCGGCAACATTGGCTGTTACTTCATGGATAGCTGTGCGGTTTGCCTGTACCTCTGCTTGGGTTTGAAGAACATTAGCTTGGACTTCCACTGAAGGCTGGACTACATGTCTGTCTGCTTGCTGAGTGACATTAACTGTAACTGTTTTAGCTTTGTTTATTTGACCGAGGCGTGCCTGTCTTGCGACCTCTTCACTAACTGATTTGGTGATAATTTCAAGTATAAAATCATCAGTTACATTTGTGTTGGTCATAACAGGTTTAAGGTCTCTCCTAACATATGCATATTTCTCACTTATTCCCTGACACAGTGAATGATGGAATACTCCACTGACAAGTTTGCTATCATACTGAAACTCTGAATTACCTTGCTGAGAAGCAAACAGTATTCGTTGTTTCAGCCCCATGAGTCGGTACATGAACTGTTGTGGGGTTTCTCTTTCTTGTTGTTTAGCATTACTAAGCTCCTGGAATAGCTCTGCACTACTCTTGTCACGTAAGTGAGCTCAGCTACAGTTAACCCCTCTTTTGTCATAAGCATGTCTTTGAACGTACCAGGCCTGATTATTTTTAAGACAGTACGAATAACTTCAGCCTCAGTGAAATTTTCAGATAGCCCTTCATCAATCTGTCTACACAGGGAGGTATAACTAACATCAGAATCTGCGTCAGAAATCTGTCCACTGTATATTTTGAACTCTCTCTGAGGTAGTAAAGCAGCTACATCTGTCAACTTTATCACATCAGTCACCTGACTTGTTACAGATGATGATCTGTCTGGCTTTGCAAGGACCACCGGAGGCACCTCCAGCAACCCAGCTTCTGCCGGTAACTCACACTGCTCCTCTGCAGCTGATGCAGGCTGTTGCAGTTCGGTGATCAGGTCATTGAAGATTAACAGGCGGCTCATGCCACGGTCCTCCAGACTCACCAACGCATCACTTCTCATGAAGTCCACGATGAAATCGTAGAGTTCGACCTCTGTTGCATCCTCCCCTGGTATCTCTTCCTGTACCTCATCCTTGGTAGCGGCCACCAGCTTGTAGAGCAGATCTGTTCTGGCAGCGTTGATCAGCTGATGGAGTTTCCTCTGGATCTCCTTTCGCAGTTCTTGAAGTGCAGTCATCTCTCCACCTCAGACGTCAGCGTAGCACGTTGGTCTAGGATCTTTACATCAGGTTCAGTTATAGGTGATCAGCTACCACAAGTAGAAGGTGCTGATCCCGGACGAGCCCCCAGAATTGTAACCCCCCTGGCCCGGCAGGTGTCAGGTGGGTGTGAAATCCTGTATCTGTATGTGTAAACAAAGAGACACTACGTTTTAGCGTTCGTTCAGCTCGGCTGCAGGATTTATTCTGCTTTCTTTAACAAGGAAATAATAACACAATATATTCTACTAATTTTGTAACTTACTTAGTACCAAATGTGTAGACAGTATCTTGCTTTTCACATAACTCATTGTGAGCTTCAATAAAACAAATCTACAAAATCTCTCCATGCAAACATGTCACTGTCACTTACATGGGCTCTGACATCTCATCACATTACACATGAAACACCATTTTAACTAACAGTGTCAAACTTCATTACTTCTGTGTTAGCAACTTACTAGCAACAGGTCCGCTAGCCTAGCATGGTCGCACGCGCGACGAAACAGTTGTATCTCGGCATCTAACTTCAACAAAACTCGACTCTAAGCATTGCACATTACATCCACAAATTCACAACACAATATGCCCTTATTCTGGGCTACATGCATATGGTTTTGAGGAACATAAACCCACTTGTATGTGTAAACAAAGAGACACTACGTTTTAGCGTTCGTTCAGCTCGGCTGCAGGATTTATTCTGCAGCAAGTGCCTCAATGCGGTTTTATGGTCCTCTCAGGCATGATGCGCCATCTAGTGACCTTTTAGAAAATCGCTTTGACACAGAAACCAGTAATACACCATGAAATTCAGTCTTTTAAACATACAATGAAATAGTTTCTAAAAAAAATCTATATAGGGGTATCTGTTTTTAAACACATTTTTTTAGCAAATAGCCGTACCAGTCTCAATGACTTTTTTACCCTCTTCATATGACATATTTAACATTTTAAATGTATTTCTGTTCATCTCTAAAATAAACATTTTTAACCCATTACACTACAGACCCCACAGAACTGGAGAACATAGAAAGTACAACTGCAGGTGTCTTCCAGTACTTACCTAAAAATACTATAATATACAGCACAGCTGCTTGATCACAGATTTTAAAAAAGAAACTGTGTCATGCACTACCCTACAATAAACACAAGGCAGTGAGAGCAAACAGAGGGGTCTCCAAAGTTTTTATATATATATATATATATGTAGATATGTAGATTATACATATATATATGTATAATCTACATATATATATATGTAGATTATAAGGGAAGCCAAGGTCTGGACACTCAATGTCAAGCTCCAATGATACAAAGATTTCTGACTTTGCTCCCGAACACTAAGATGACTGAGCTGGTTACACACTTCAAATTACTAGCTCCAGCAAATGAGAAAGAATCTTTTCAGTATTTACTGTAGAGCATGAGGTGCTAACTGCACAATAAAGGTGTAAACACAGTGGATCGCATCACTGGATAGACAAAGAAAGTGGGTGGGAGTATCTGGGAAGGTCTTGGACTGGTTCTCATCCTATCTGTCAAATAGGAGGTTCTGTCCTGTCTGTCCCCCTCTACCACACAGGATGATGGACAACGTGCCCTCCTACACAGTAAGCTCCTGGATGTGCGTCGCTGTGGGCATGGCCTCCAGTACCTCATCGACTGGGAAGGATATGGACCAGAAGAACACAGCCAGATCCTGAACTTTTCCCTCATTCCAGACTTCAACTGGCGACACCGAGGTCAGCTCAATTGTTTGTCAGGTGCCATCCGTAGATGTTGGACCGTTGAACAACTCCAGTTAGTCAACCTATGTCACTGTTATGCTTCTACGTTGTCTGTGAACTTTTGCTAACCTGAATTCTCTTCTGCCTCAGTATCTGCCCTGATCCCTGCCTGCACCACCTACCTCCTGCTGAATAGAATAGAATAGAATAGAAATACTTTAATAATCCCAGGTCTGGGAAATTATTTTGTCACAGCAAGACACATAGCACTAAACAGAGGACATAAAATAGCAATAGAAATATAAAGTGAACAGAATATAAAATATACAAGTACAAAGAATAAAAGTGAACAGAGTGGACTGTGCAAAATATAGGTTGTGCCATGTAGTGGTAACGGTGTGCAAAATACACTCAGTGCAATAAGAGCAGCAGTGCAAATTGGACAGACTAGGGGCTACAGCAGACTACGGGCTACTGAGCAGAGGGCCGAGAGTGCTCCCTCTCTGAATGAGGTGAGGAGTTGTACAGAGCTATTGCTCTGGGCAGGAAAGATTTCCTGAATCCTTGGTCCTTGGTCCCTGCTTTTTCTGTCCAGACCCGGTACACCTCTGTTACCTCTCCGCACCTGTCAGAGTGACCATTCCTGCCACGCGACACACAGCGTGACAACAGAATGAATACTAGATGCCTACATGGCAAAATGCAAAGTGAACAGAGTGTCCATGTTGGCTGCCTTGATGCATCCCGCCGACAGTCAGAAATCACCAAAACAGAGTTCATTAAACTGTTCTCATATTTGCACACCTGTGGCAAAGCAGTCTTCATGAGTGGACCAATCCCTCCTCACAACTGCGGCTGCAGACTTTTTCATAGGGTCCTTTTCCTGCATAGCTGGCTTCTCTCTGCCTGCAGAACTCACAACGTGGGCTTCATTGATAATTTTAGTGTCTTCTGGAACTGCTCGTCAATCTACCGCACAGATGGAGTCCATCCAAGTAAGTTGGGTAGCTCAGTGCTAACTGCTAACATCCAGCATGCCGTTCAGACACTTCCACGGCAGTGTAAACCCCATGCCACTTTACCATTGTTATCACCTGTCTAGGGGGAGGTGCATAACATAATGTTTGGAAAATAGGAACTAAATGTTTTCCCAGTCTCCAAAAAAAACAAATGCCGAGAACTAAAAGATTCCAAAGGATTTATTAACAACATTTCCAACTAAAAGAGACCACTATGGGCTTTCCATTCAAAGTAAACGGGATACAAACTAAAGAGACACTTAGGCACTCAAACAAAAGAATTATCCACACAAAGACAACCACAATTAGTAGAAAAAAGAAAAAAACAAAGAAAATCCTAACTACCTCAAATAACACACAAAACACAGCTACTCTAAGCTACGGCGAATGACACGAAGACAAAGGTTCTGGAGGCTGAGAACAACGATGGGGATGCTGCTGTCAGAGAGGCCCAACCGTCACTGCTGGCCGCCGAGATTTGAAATGGGGCCCATCCAACCAGCGACGTCCGCCAATCACGCCTCCTTCACAAAGATGTAACACAAAGACAAGAACACCCACTACACACCAACAGGACGACACAGGCCACTCACACATAACACAAAGATCCACACAAACACAGAGCACTCACTCCTAGACAACAAAACAGGACAAAGCTACAAAACACCACAAATCAAATACGGCCACAGCCGTAACAATCATCTATACCAGTACTTTTAACCAGTCAGTGGCATGGTAAAACTCATCACTATAAGCATGAACCTCCTAGCAATCTTTAAAGTTGTCAATATCCAGTCAAGATCTGTCTCCTCCTGATGCAAACCCTCAGAAGCTCAAATTGACCCTTCTAAATGTCTCAAAAAACTCGCATTGTTTTTCAACAACAAAAGCCTTAATTAGATCCAGCGTCACTGCTAGTGGTGCAAATGTAGATGATCTCATCAAACCCTGTAGTGCAACCATGAAAAGTTTCACATGCATCACATTAGGCGGCTCTGCAAGACTGTCACGGTGTGTAACTCCTCCACCTCACGTATTGATCCTGTATCTACAGCATTCTTTAAGCGGGTGTTTAAGAGTGTCTCAGATCATGTCCTGAACATCATAAATACATCTCTCAGAATAGGACTTTTTTCCAGGTGCCTTCAAAACAGCTGTTGTCAAACCTTTATTAAAAAAAAGACAAACCTAGATAATAATGTTCTGGTGAGCTATAGACCAATATCCAGCCTTCCAGTCCTCAGTAAGATACTTGAAAAGCTAGTTTTAGTACACATAAATTTATTTCTTAAAGATAGCAGCATTCTGGAGGAGTTTCAGTCAGGCTTTAGAAGATCTCACAGCACTGAAACTGCTCTTACTAAGATAATCAGCAACCTCAGACTGAACTGTAATGACAGTAAGGTCACATTTTTCATCCTCTTAGGTCTCAGTGCAGCATTTGATATGACTGACCATGACATCCTTATCAACTGTCTTGAAAAGTGGGCTGGTCTCTGTGACTGTGTGTTAAACTGGTTCAGAGCATACATCAAAGAAAGAAAATTCTTCGTCAGCCTTGGAGATCATGTATCTCAGAAACGTGACAGCTGCTATGGGGTTCCACAGGAGAGTTACCTTGGTCTGTTGTTCTCACTATACAGTGGGGCAAAAAAGTATTTAGTCAGCCACCAATTGTGCAAGTTCTCCCACTTAAAAAGATGCGAGAGGCCTGTAATTTTCATCATAAGTATACCTCAACTATGAGAGATAAAATGAGAAAAAAAAATCTAGAAATTCACATTGTCTGATTTTTAAAGAATTTATTTGCAAAGTATTGTGGAAAATAAGTATTTGGTCAATAACAAAAGTTCATCTCAATACTTTGTTATATACCCTTTGTTGGCAATGACAGAGACCAAACGTTTTCTGTAAGTCTTCACAAGGTTTTCACACACTGCAGCTGGTATTTTGGCCCATTCCTCCATACAGATCTCCTCTAGTGCAGTGATGTTCTGGGGCCGTCGCTGGGCGACACGGACTTTCAACTCCCTCCAAAGATTTTCTGTGGGGTTGAGATCTGGAGACTGGCTAGGCCACTCCAGGACTTTCAAATGCTTCTTACGAAGCCACTCCTTCGTTACCCGGGCGGTGTGTTTGGGATCATTGTCGTGCTGAAAGACCCAGCCACGTTTCATCTTCATTGCCCTTGCTGATGGAAGGAGGTTTTCACTCAAAATCTGACAGTACATGGCCCCATTCATTCTTTCCTTAACACGGATCAATCGTCCTGTCCCCTTTGCAGAAAAACAGCCCCACAGCATGATGTTTCCACCCCCATGCTTAACAGTAGGTATAGTGTTCTTTGGATACAACTCAGCATTCTTTCTCCTCCAAACACGAAGAGTGGAGTTCTTACCAAATAGTTCTATTTTGGTTTCATCTGACCATATGACTCTCTCCCAGTCGTCTTCTGGATCATCCAAATGCTCTCTAGCAAACTTCAGACGGGCCCGGACATGTACAGGCTTAAGCAGGGGGACACGTCTGGCACTGCAGGATTTGAGTTCCTGGCGGCGTAGTGTATTAGTGATGGTAACCTTTGTTACTTTGGTCCCAGCTCTCTGCAGGTCATTCACTAGATCCCCCCGTGTGGCTCTGGGATTTTTGGTCACTGTTCTTGTGATCATTTTGACCCCACGGGGTGAGATCTTGCGTGGAGCCCCAGATCGAGGAAGATTATCAGTGGTCCTGTAGGTCTTCCATTTCCTAATAATTGCTCCCACTATTGATTTCTTCACACCAAGCTGCTTACCTATTGCAGATTCAGTCTTCCCAGCTTGGTGCAGGTCTATAATTTTGTTTCTGGTGTCCTTTGACAGCTCTCTGGTTTTGGCCATGGTGGAGTTTAGAGTCTGACTGTTTGAGGCGGTGGATAGGTGTCTTTTATCCAAATAACGAGTTCAAACAGGTGCCATTAATACAGATAATGAGTTGAGGACAGAAGAGCTTCTTAAAGAAGAAGTTACAGGTCTGTGAGAGCCTGAAATCTTGCTTGTTTGTAGGTGACCAAATACTTATTTTCCACCATAATTTATAAATAAATTCTTAAAAAATCCTACAATGTGACTTCCTGGATTTTTTTTCACATTCTGTCTCTCACAGTTGAAGTGTACCTATGATGAAAATTACAGACCTCTGTCATCATTTTAAGTTGGAGAACTTGCACAATCGGTGGCTGACTAAATACTTTTTTGCCCCACTGTACATGCTGCCACTTTGTCACATAATCAGAGAGCACAATGTACAGCGGGGAAAATAAGTATTGAACACGTCAACATTTCTCTCAAAAAACATATTTCTAATCGAGCTATTGACATGAAATTTTCACCAGATGTCGGCATCAACCCAAGTAATGCACACATACAAAGAAATCCAAACATTTATGTCCATAAATTAAGTTATGTGTAATAAAGTGAAATGGCACAGGGAATAAGTATTGAACACGCGTACTGAAATTTATTTAATACTTAGTGCAAAAACCTTTGTTGGTGATTACAGCCTCAAGACGCCTCCTGTATGGAGAAACCAGTCGAATACATTGCTCAGGTGTGATTTTGGCCCATTCATCCACACAAACTGCCTTCAAATCTTCAAGGTTCCGGGGGTCTCTTCTGTGAACCCGGATCTTCAGTTCTTTCCAAAGATTTTCAATTGGATTCAAGTCTGGTGATTGACTGGGCCATTCTAGCAGCTTTATTTTCTTTTTCTTCAACCAGTTGAGTGTTACCTTGGCTGTGTGCTTGGGATCGTTGTCTTGCTGAAAGATCCACCCTCTTTTCATCTTCAGCAGCCTGGCAGATGACAGCAGATTCTGATCAAGAATGTCTCGATACTTTTCTCCAGTCATTATTCCTTCAATGATATGAAGTCTACCAGTACCACATGCTGAAAAACAGCCCCACGCCATGATGCTCCCACCTCCAAACTTGACTGTTGGTATGGTGTTTTGGGGGTGATGTGCAGTGCCATTTTTCCTCCAAACATGTTGTGTCTTATGACATCCGAAGAGTTCAATTTTGGTCTCATCTGACCAGAGTATGTTCTCCCAGAATGTCATGGGTTTATCCAAATGTTGTGTCGCAAACTCCAAACGAGCTTCAACATGCTTCCTCTTCAAAAATGGAGTCTTGCGTGGTGTGCGTGCATGGAGGCCATGGCGGTTGAGTGCATTACTTATTGTTTTCTTTGAAACAACGGTACCTGCTGATTCCAGGTCTTTCTGAAGCTCTCCACGAGTGGTCCTGGGCTGTTGGAGAACCCTTCTGATGATTGTTTTGACTCCTCTGTCTGAAATCTTGCGAGGAGCACCTGGCCGTGGCTGGTTTATGGTAATGCCGTGTTCTTTCCACTTCCGGATGATGGCCCCAATGGTACTCACTGGAACTTTCAGAAGTTTAGAAATGCGCCTGTAACCAATGCCTTCAGTGTGTTTTGCAACAATAAGGCTGCGTAGGTCTTTGGACAGCTCTTTGCTTTTACCCATCATGCAATGCTTCTTGTCTAACACCTTGCTGGTGAGAAACCTTTTTAAAAGGCATTAATCAGGACTAAACCAGCTGATATTACTTTGCACTAATAGGGGACAGGTTAACCTTCTAAATACTGACAAACTCCAGCTGCTTTCTTGGCTTTCCAGACCTTTTTACCCCTCCTTTTCTTCATGTGTTCAATACTTATTCCCTGTGCCATTTCACTTTATTACACATAACTTAATTTATGAACATAAATGTTTGGATTCTTTGTATGTGTGCATTACTTGGGTTGATGCCGACATCTGGTGAAAATTTCATGTCAATAGCTCGATTAGAAATATGTTTTTTGAGAGAAATGTTGACGTGTTCAATACTTATTTTCCCCGCTGTATGTTTCCACAGCTACGCAGATGACACACAACTGTACACATCCACAGAACCAAATGACAGTGTAGCTATCAACTTGATCACTAACTGTCTGCTGAAAATAAATAAATGGATGCACAGTAACTTTTTAAAACTAAATGAAGACAAAACTGAAATCCTCCTAGTCGGCCCCAAAGCAAAAAGAGAAAAGCTGATTCATAAGTTTGGGAGACTAACTCCCAGGATTAAATCAGAGGTCACAAGTCTTGGTGTTGTCTTAAATTCAGATCTAACTTTCACTTCGCATATTAGCAAGGTGACGAAAACAGTTTTTTCCACCTTAGAAACCTCGCTAAAGTAAGACCATTCTTAAACCAAAAAGACGCTGAGAAACTAATTCATGCATTCATCTCAAGCCTAACTGACTACTGTAATGCAGTTTTTTGCTGGCCTTTCACAACCACAACCACAACCCTACAAGAGTCATTCCATTCCAACTCACCTAGGGTCTCCCAGTTGAGGACCCATGGATTGTCTTGAAAAAAAATCATGCCAAAAAAATTCTACTGTAGCGTACAAAGGAGCAGAACATTCCAAGCTATCAAGCAGAACATTGGGAGTCAACGCACAGATAATCCAGAAACTGTTTCTCAGAGCCATAATTTGGGTAATAAACCATTTCAGGTGACAGCTAACCCAAATCACCCCCTTTTTGGAGACAACAGGATGCCCCCTCCTGCACCAGAATCTGATAAGGGTCATAAAAGTGTCAATTTGTGAGGAAAACCATACACCTCCGGAGAAGAGACGAGATGGCATTCCTCCTGACACAAGGAACTCTTTGGTGATTCGAACTAAACACTTCTAAATAATAAAATCAAAGAATTCAACATCTCTGGAGTGATGATCCCAACATCTGGACTCTGTGATACCAGGTTGATCAGGACCAGCATGGAAGGAGAACACATTGAATCTGAAGTGTTTATTGCAATGCAAACACAAGAAACCGACACCCCCCTCCTCTCTGTCACGGACACCACCATAAAAGACACACAGTGAGAGAGAGAGAGATCTTTGATTCCCAGCATGTATACTTATAAGTCGAAATTTTTCTTATAATTGAATGTATATGCTTGTATCCGTAGTCACATTAATAGTTTACTTTCATGTAGCCTAAAAGTCTACTATTTGTAAGCTTATTCTCGTGTTATATCTTTTATTATTATTATCTCAGGAACCATGTGAGATAAACATATCATGTTTGGTGTCGTTTTAATCACACATTTAGTGAGATTTCAGATCTGTGATCATCATAGATATTAACAATTGGATTTGCATGTTTAAGAAATGATCTTAAAGTATGCTCTAAAGGTATTTGACCTCTGATCTCTCCTGGACAGTGAAGCTCAGACCACCCCCTGGGATGGACACAGCCACGATTGGTCAGATGCTGATTTGAATTTGGCTCCAAAACTTTCTATATAAAAGGAAAGTCACGGGAATGCAACTTTGGGCTTTTACTTTTTAAACTTTATAAGGGGGTTTTCTGGGGCTTTTGATTAAACTTTCTAAGAGGCTTTTTCTTTCATTCAAGGGTTCACTTCTTTTAAGGGCTAAGTTTTGGGGCTTTTAAAGGTCTGTTTCTTTTAGCATTTTTCTTAAATCAAGATTTTTACTTAACAGGCTATTTCAAAAGCTCTTTACAGAGTTTTTTTTTCTTTACACAGCGCAACTTTCAACAAGGGTTCTTAATATTTTCGTGAGCTGTGTTTTTCCATGATTAACTTGAAGTTGGACTTCTTAAGTTAACTTTAATAACGCAACAGCACGGACATTTTCTTCTAACTATGAGCTTCGACTCTTAGTGTTTGTATTACATTTTTACAACATGACTACACCAAAGTGCCTCCTTATCTCTGCGTTCCTGATCCGACTCATCCAGCAGATCATCACAGCTGGACATCCTACAGCAGCCTTCTTCTCCCTCCATCAAAGGGCTACGCAAGTATCATTTTCCTTCTGCTAAACGGGTGAATTTATAAATTATGATTGGCTTCCAATTCTAAAGAGATTCTAAATTCATCATCTTTCTATCAGCTGCTTCCAGTGACGATCACAGTTAATTAGTTTATATTCATTCATTCATTCATTCATTCACTGTCTGTTGTTGTGTCATCGTTGTTTATTGTTTGTTTGTAGTGTTAGTTAATAAATGTTTGTGTATAATTACCATCGGTTCTGCCGTGTATTTCTTTGTTTGGGAACTGGAGTTCAATGAAATCAGAATTTACGATTTTCAGCTAAGAGACTGATCAACTTCATTCAATTAAAGTCTCTTTGAGACTTAATCTAGAATGATAATTTTCTCAGTAATCTGAGATGGTGCCCCTTCATTAACGAGTGCAAATTTTCATTAAAAGTGTAGTTACGCTACATTATATTGGTGCATACGTACGCTACACTACCTAAACCATGGAATCTTGCAAAATTCCACAGCTCTATTCCAAATACTTTTTGAGTTATGAATTTTTGAAAATAGGTCCTCGCTGTTAAGTTTGACAACCTCATTGATTCTTTTAAAGCATTTTAAAAGGGGAGATACTGTGAGATCGCGAGACTCAGTGAGATTCACGAAATTCAACATGGCGGCCCCCAGCTGCTAGACTAATTCCATACAAATCGCTGTTTTTCTTTCGTTTTTTCCGTCGCATTAAACAACCGATTTAAGCTTCCTGGTCAAGACCGTACATTGTATCGCTCACAGTGGAGGACCTTGAGAACTTTATTGATGACTACTACGTCCATTGCACAATGGAAGGCTCCAACCCCGCCACTTTCCCTGAGAATCCTAACAAGAGGAAGAAAGCCGACTCCTCTACTGACACACAGGACCTGGAGTCTACTGATGTCCCAATTACTGTGCTGGATTCGATAAACAAAAAGCTCGACATCCTCAGCATGCTCCATCAGGAGATTAAGGACCTGAAGGCTAGTCTGGAGTTCACTCACCAGCAGATAAACGATCTGCAGAGGGACGACGCCGAACTCCGCTCCACGCTGACAGCTGTCACCTCAGAGGTAAGTACACTTAAAAAAGAAATTAAAACCCTGAGAGAGACCGTCCTGGACATCCAGAGCAGAAGCATGAGGGAAAATCTGATCTTCTCGGGCATCCCAGAGTCCACACCGGACAACAATATCACTTTCCACTGCGTTCACCGGCTGGGACCCCGAGGAGGAAACCGTCATCGCCCCATCATTGCTAAGTTCGAGCACTTCCAGCAGAAAGTACTTGTAAAAAGCAGAGGACAGGAGCTGAAAGGCACTTCGTTCAGAATGAATGACCAGTTTCCCAGGGAGATAAATGAGAGGCGCAAAGTCCTATACCCGATCATGACAGAGCACCGACAGAAAGGTAAGCGGACTGCACTGGTGGTAGACAAACTTTACATAGATGGCCAGCTGTTCCGGGAATCCTCCATCACCCCCTGGCTCTTCTAAAAGACGTGGAAAAATAACTGATAAGTACTCATAAAACAGCTTTGATGCTTAAATTTATCACTTATTAATTAAAAATAGAAAACTTGTTTTAAAAAAAATAGAATCTCACAGGTGTAAATGTGTAAATGTTTCACTTTCCTAATTTACCCTCCCCGCTCAGGATCCCCTCCCTCCATTTATTTTTCTCTCTCCCCCTCTATGTACTTCTTCACTCACCCCTCTCCCCCCTCACACACTCCCCCTTCCCACCTACACCCAATGTATCCCCAATGTTTGTTGTGATTATGTACTTCATAATGTGCTTGTTGTTAGTTTTGAATGTCTGATTGTGCTTTAAAATGCTATATGTATAGATCATAACTTGCTGTATATATCTCTCACCAGCAACCACACATCTCTAATCCAATACTTCACACGTCACTGCCCTGACATCCACAGCTCACAGACCGCAACATTTAACTTACAGACAGCAACAGAGAGCTCACAAAGACACACACAGAAGCTAGATTACATTGTCACATACTCAATGACAGAACACCTTCACTCACTATGTCCAAGTTAAACTTTGTTTCCTGGAATGCATATGGCATATGCTCACAGACAAAAATAATTAAAATCCTGGACTATGCTTCTAAACTAAAAGCAGATATTTTTCTCCTGCAAGAGACAAATTTATTACAATCAGAGGAAAAATCTCTTACAGATACTAATTATAATATAATCTTTTCATCTTGTTATAATAACAGTAAAAGAGGAGTCTCCGTCCTAGTCCACAGGAGAGTACCGTTTACTTTGAACTCCACAGTAACAGATCCAGAAGGCAGGTACATTATTATCCAGGCAACAATTTTTTATAAATTATATACAATTACCAATCTGTATGCGCCTAATAATGACGATCCAGCCTTCTTTCACAGTTTTTTCTCATTTAGCAGACCTATCTGCTAACTCAACAACTATTATTGGTGGTGACTTCAACATAGTTCTGAATCCTTCAGTAGATCGATCTAGTAATCCAACACATGCAAAACAACCACAATCAGTCAAAGTCATACAGGATTACATGACAGATTTTGGATTGGATGACATCTGGAGAATCAAAAACACAACAAAGAAGGACTATACTTTATTCTCTTCGGTGCACCAATCATTTTCAAGAATTGACTTTTTCCTCTCAAATAATTCCGTTGCACATAAAGCTACCACTAGAATCCACCCAATCATAATCAGTGACCATGCACCAATATCCCTCAGCCTGCAAACAGAACCCAACCGTAAACCTCCACAGATTTGGCGCCAAAACGTATCTCGACTTAAAGATCCAGAATTTGATCAAATGATAAGGAGGGAGTGGGCAGACTTTCTAAAAAATAATGACTCTCCTGATTTATCTCCTTCTTTACTTTGGGAAACTGGGAAGGCTGTAATCAGAGGTAAAATAATATCGTATTCATCATACAAGAAAAAAAAGGGAAAAACAAATAGAGACAGATATTGAGAAAAAAATTAAACAACTCACAGAGGATTATGCAATAAAACCAAGTGACCAACTATGGTCTGAACTACAGAATGAAAAATTACACCTCAACAATATCCTGTCAAAGAAAAAAGAATTTTTACTACAACAACTAAGATATAACGATTTCGAACACAACAACAAATCAGGCAAATTTCTTGCGAACCACCTCCAACGTAACAAAGAAAAATCCTTTATAACAGCAATCCAGGATCCCACTGGCAATTATACTCAATCACCCCAAGAAATTAATCAGATCTTTTACAGCTATTATCATAATTTATATTCAGCTGCAGTTAACCCAAACAAAGAAGATATTCACAATTTTATAAACAATTTAAACCTGCCAGAACTAACAACTGAAAGCAGAGACACCTTAGACGCTCCATTGACTATCAGTGATTTGCGATGTGCATTAGACAGTATGCCAGCAGGCAAGGCACCTGGCCCTGATGGTTTCCCTGCTGAATTCTTGAAACATTTCTGGTCAATATTTGCACCTCTTTTCTTCAGGACAGTATCAGAGATAAAAAGTAATGGTTATATAAGTGCTCACATGAATACAGCTGCAATAAAGTTATTATTGAAGCCAGATAAAGATTCCACGCTTCCTTCCAGCTATCGACCTCTATCTCTAATCAACACCGATATCAAAATCATCGCCAAAGCACTCGCCTCCAGGTTGGAGAAAATTATCCCGTCAATAATTCACAGTGATCAAACAGGATTTATTAAGGGTCGACACTCCACCAACAACGTCAGAAGACTTCTAAATTTGATCAGTCTAACACAACGCTGCAACAGAGAAGCAATCGTTGTGTCGCTTGATGCAGAAAAAACCTTTGACAAAGTCATTTGGTCCTTTCTCTTCACTGTTCTTCGCAAATTTGGTTTTGGAGAGTTGTTTATCCAGTGGGTATCAGCTCTGTATAAATCACCCAAGGCCACCACCAATGGGATCACTTCACAAAGCTTCAGTTTACAAAGGGGAACCAGACAAGGATGCCCACTCTCTCCCTTATTATTTGCGATATTGATTGAACCCTTGGCAACAGCAGTACGTCAAAATACCGATATCAAAGGTATCTGCTCTCAGGTGTCTGATCACAAAATCAATCTATATGCAGACGACATATTACTTTATCTAGAAGAACTGAAAACATCATTAAAGGAAGTATTTAAGTTCATCACAACCTTCTCACGTCTTTCAGACTACTCCATCAACTGGTCGAAATCAATTATACTTCCATTAGCAGAGAACTCATGGAATCCTGCAGTCCAAAACCTGGTTCATTCCCTTCCCACTGGTAACATTAGATATCTGGGCATAAATATTTCCTCAAAACTCTCTGAACTAGTCCACCTGAACTTCATTCCACTTTTGGAGAAAATCTGTGGTGATTTGAGGCGTTGGAATAACCTTCCAATCTCCCTTATGGGACGAATAGCTACTGTGAAAATGAAAATACTACCCCAAATCAACTATCTTTTCTCCATGATCCCATTCAAACCCACATCAAAGTGGTTCCAATCATTAGATTCTGCTACTGGTAAGTTCTATTCAAAGAACAAAAAAGCTAAAATCAGCCTGACTACTCTCCAGAAAAATAAATCTGAGGGTGGTCTAGAGGCCCCCAACTTCATGCATTACTACTTAGCCAATCAACTACAATATCTTACCAAATGGATACATCCACATGAACAATACAACTCCTGGCTGGAACTAGAACAGCTAGACTGTAACCACATCAAACTATCTGACCTTCCCTTTATTACCCCCACCCTTAAACACCATCCTTGCTTCAAGAACCCTTTGATCGCCTCCACTTTGTCTGTGCATGGTGGAGAAAGGGATCACCCACCTCCATCACCTTCTCGAAGATAATATGCTTATGACATATACAAACTTATTCCAAACATTTGAAATAATTAATGGAAACTTTCTCTAATACCTACAAGTAGAGAGGACAATTACAAGGGAAATGCCAGCGCTCTGGGCCACTTTACAACGTCCTGATTTACAGCCACCGGAATTTGTCAAATATATCACAAAACTAGCCCCCCAAAATAAGAAAAACCTCTCAAGAATTTATAGTTTACTCTCAAAGATGGACTCTATACATCTACCAATTCAAAAATGGGAAAAAGACTTATCCTTATCTTTTGACCATGATTTCTGGACCCAGATCTGTGGTAACACATTTAAGATGACAAAAAACACCAACTTACAACTGATCCAATTTAAGGTTCTCCACAGACCACATATAACATAATATAAATTGTCTAAAATGGGTTTCTCGCACACAATGCACTCAAAACACAGCTAACACTTATTTTCATGCTCTTTGGCTATGCTCACCTGTCTATCAGTTTTGGGCAGCAGTCACACAGAAGCTCTCCTCTATTTTGGACTGCAGGATCCCACAATCTCCCTACCAGACACTCAATTCCAACCCACGCTTGCAGCTCTCACCATTGCCAAGAAAACCATTTTGGTTAACTGGAAAGATAAGAAAGCCATCAACATCATCCATTGGTTGAACCTCCTCACAGAACACATTTCACTTGAGAGAATTTCTGCTACCCGGAAAAACCAATTGGTACCCTTTACAGAAAGGTGGTCTCCATTTATTAGATCTTTAAATATAAATCTTTAACTTCATCTTGTCTGTTAGCGTATGCCACTCCTCTCATAAAATTTGTGATGATCCAGAACATATGTATTCTGTCTGTGCCACTGGTTCTGACCCCTATCTCATGTCTCCCCGACTATACTATAGTTTTTTGTTTGTTTGTTTTGTTTTGTTTTTTGACCCTCTTCTCTTCAAGGAATGATGGCGCCATGGACTCCAAAGCCGCGTTCATGCACTAAGGGTGTCTTCTCCCTCTTGTCCCCGTGGTTGCTGCGCAGCTCTGCAGGGCCTGCTTGGTTTGGGCTCTCCTCCCTGGCGTTGGGTGTATCCAGTGCTTTGCCTTTGGTGCTCCTGGGCTGCTGGATTTGTGTGGTGGTGGCCTCTCTCCTCTGGTGCACTCTGGCTGGCTCCGGGGGCTTGGGGTGTGTTGGCCTCTCTGCTGCTCCCCCGTCCCTTGTCCGCTCCCCTTCCCTCCTCCTCCCCCCTGTCCTGCCTGCCTGCTCCTCCTCGCCCCTCTCCCTCCCTCAGGGGGGCCGGGGGTCCTCCACTGCCTGGGGGTCCGATGTGGAGGCCGGGTGATCTCTTCTGTGGGGGGGGGGAGGGTTTCTGGCTCCTGCCCGGGCCTGTGTGCTGCCACTGTCGATTGAGTTCTGCTGGCTGGGGCCCCGGGGCCGGGTCTGGTGCCGTCCTGGGGTGGGGCGGGGCGGGGCGGGGCAGGGCGGGGCTGTTATTGGTGGTGCTGTGGGTTGTGCGTCCTGTGTCCCTGGCTTGCTGGCCTGTGGGGTACGAGTGGGCTTCTGTGACCTGTGCTTCCCCTGGCGCGGCACAATTTCCCCTCCAGAGCGGGTTGCTGCACTTGGCTGGCCTGTGGCGGGTCTTCGGCTGCCGCTTGGGGTGGTGTTCTGGTGCTGCGGCCCGCGTGGCTCATGGTGTTGGCGGGGCCCTTCGGTTTGTATGGGCCCTCCCTGGCCCTTTGCCTCTTGGCCCTGGGGACCCTTTCCGCTGGATCCGGTGGGGATGTCTCTCTCCTGTGCTGCTCTATTCCTATGGGCCGGACCCTCACCAGACTGTCTCTTATTGTGCACTTCACACATCACACACTTCACTGTATATAGTTATTTTTAGGCACATATGGGGACACGACAGCTAGGGCCCCATGGACAGCTGGCGTGGAGAACAGTGGGCTTGGTGATGGGGCGGATTGCAGTGCTGCACGGTATTGTACCCGCCCCGTCTTCCTCCTACCTGCCTCTGAGGCTTTCCAATTTTAATGCAGCACACACACTCACACCCCTGAGGTTGGTCTGGGGTGGCTCGGGACTTTGGTCAGGGCAGGCTGCAGAGTACCCAGCCTCTGTGGCCCTCTGGCCATCCCCTTCCGCCTCTCCTGCCCCTCAAGCTTTTAATGCACCACATTACACTCATGCACGGTTTAAGGAGCGGTTTCCTCATCAGGGATCGAGGAAACTCAGTAATAGGGACACAATGGCAGCTTTTCACTCCCATGGCATTGCTGTTGGGGTCCAGCCCCCTCCAGGTCTGGGGCAGTCGGGGGTGGGTGGGGTGGCTGGGGATGGGCATGGGGTGGCGGGTCGGCCCTCGTGCCCCGTGCCCTCTGGGCTTGTCCTTGGCACCCCGGGGGTGTCGGTAGCTGCCTTCTCTTGGTCTCTGGGTCCGCGTGCTTGTCTGTGGCCTGGGTGGTCCTCTGGGTGGTGCCTCCTGGATGCTCTCCAGCCTGGGCTGTGGGGGCACTTGGCCGGCCTGGCCCTGCTGACTCGTGGTAGTCACTCTGGGCTTTGACACACATGCATGTTTGTTTAGGGCTTACCAACTCCTGCCGAGTCCCATTGCTGAGTACTGATGGGACCCACCAGATTGTGCGAGTCACTCTTCAGACTTTGCACTCAACTCACGGCCTCTACATATTCTTCCTTTACTCCTGTCCTCTGGCTTCCTAACCCTGTATACTGACAAGACTTCTGGTGTCCAATTTGTTTCTGTGTTGACTATTTGTTTACAGTTTTCACATGTGGGATTGGTTGTTGGGAATAACATGGCATGTTACAGTACTCTTATAGGATTCATATAGCACTGCCTGTCTGTACCCTCCCTGTTCGTCTTGTCTCGCCCCCACCCCCCAAAAAAAAAAAAAAAAAAATTCACTGAGGTGACCTCTGCTTCATGATAGGAAAATTCAATGAAGAATGACTGCTTAGCTCCCAGGGGGCACTGGTGATGGTCACGCACATGCACTAAATATTAATATATTTTGTTGCAAGACTAAAATATGCATTGATCTCATTAAAGTTGAATCCATTGTGGGGTGTTAAACGATGAGTATAAATGCAGACAAAAAAATAAATAAATAAAAAAATAAAGTATTTTAAAGCCTCACCAGTTGCTCATTTTTCACAGGATTTGACAGATTTTTTTTAACTGAATATCCCAGAAACCTCAAGAAAAAGTTGGAACTTGTCATCATGTCAATAGCTTTTGCTGATTTTTTTACAGAAATTAAAATGACTAAAATATGTAATTTATCATAAAAATAAAGAATATTTAATTTCTAAAAATTATTATCTCCACTAGTATTGGCTCAATTCCAACCACATTTGTGTTGTGGGTAGAAACAAGCTAGTTTTGTCATATCTAAATGTCATTTGGTGCTACATCAAAAACCGACTGTCACAGGTCTTCCTACAAATTTGCTTTGGAGCTGGAAATCCACTTTTTAGAACATTTTAACAGTATTTTTTTCAGGAAGGATTTTTTTGAATTTTTTGAAACCTTTTGAAGGGAATGTCTTCATATCCATTCAAAACGTTTAAAAAAATAAAGACGTTATATTACTCCTTCATTATTTAAACATTTTACAAAAAAGATACATTTTTCATAGTATTCGTGGCTTTTTTCCCCTTTATTTTTAGTGATGCAGTACAAAATGTGAAAAACATGACAACAATAAGGACAAAACAAAAACCAATACATATTTGTACATTGTGTGTGAGAGAGAGAGGGAGGGAGAAACAGAGAGAAATGAAAAGACCAGATGGAGAAGGGTTCTGTTGCAGATTGTTCTGTGGGAACTGGTGGGTTTTCCGGGGAGATGTATTCACTGAGTACATTTTTCCATTGTGTGATGCTTGTGTTGTTTTTGGATTTCCAGTTCTTGAGGATGGTCTTTTTGGCAACGGTTATGCCTATTAGATATAGTTTATTGTTTGATGTGGGTCGAGTAGATATTTCACCAAGTAAACAGAGTGAGGATGACAGGGGGATGTGGCAACCCATTTGGACAGACAATGACTTTGTGACTTCAGACCAGAACCATTGAATAGGTGTTCAGTGCCAGAGTGCATGTATGTAAGTGTTCGGGATGTTTAGCGTGCAGTTAGTACAATTACCTGTTGCATGGGGATACCCATTCTCTCCATCCCTTTTTACATTACTCATTGAACCTTTTGCTGCAGCCATCCGTCAAAACCCCAACATCCAAGAAATTCAAATACCAAAGAAACATTACAAAATGTGTCTCTATGCTGACGACATACTATTGGTTTTACAAGACCCTCACATTTCACTACAGGAAACAATTAAACTCATAGAAACGTTTTCCAACATCTCCAATTTTTCCATAAACTGGCACAAATCTTTAATCCTCTCACTGCAACCTAACAGCTGGGATGTGACAGCCCACATTCCACCTATTCCTTTCACAAGCCACATCACATATTTAGGTATCACATATTAGGTAGGCTGTCAGAGTTGTTTAACCTAAATCAAACTCCATTGCTCAAAACAGTATCAGACAATCTTTTCTGCTGGATGAACCTCCCACTTTCCATAACCGGTAGAATAGCAATCATTAAAATGGCAATGTTACCCAGAATCAACTATTTTTTCACCATGATTCCATCCCAACCCACACCCCCTTCGGGTTTAAATATTAAGACTCAATGATTACAAAATTTTACTGGAAAAACAAGACCGAGAATAAAGAGAATAAAATTAAATTCACTACAAAATCCCAAGTTCGGCATCTGGAGCAATCAATATCTGGAATACCTTCAACTTAAATCAGCCACCAAAGCAATATGTACCTTGTCTCTTCCACCATCATGTTCTGATTTGATCAACATACGTTTAGCAAAAAAACTCCTCTTCAAAATATACAAAATAACACAGTTGGACAAAACCAATTCTTTTCCAACAATAAAATGGGAAAAAGACCTCTTGGTAGCTCTGGAACCAAATCTGCAAAAAAATGTTTTCAATGACTAAAAATCCAAATCTACAGTTAAGACAATACAAAGTACTTCACAGAACTCACCTCACTGGGCATAAAATGTTTAAAATGAGCTACACAACAGTTTTCAGTGACTTTAATATCACATTTGGTGACTTTAACTGTCGGGTTAAATATTAATTATAAATTATAATTATAAATTATATTTTATATATATATTGTGAAATTTTATATGTACACACACACATATATATATACATATATATATATATATATAGAGAGAGAGAGAGAGAGAATTATATATATATATATATATATATATATGTATATATATATATATATATATATATATAGACCATTATAGACCATTATATATATATATATATATATATATATGTACATATATACATATAAAATTATCTGTTACCACATGTTAATAATGCTATGATATTACGGCTGTCACTGTATTCTGGAGAACTCCACTTCACTCTCCCTCAGTATGGGTGAGTGTGTGAATGTTGTGTGCATTTATGTGTCCTCTGGGGTGAACGTGCACTCAGGTTGCCCTGCAGCACCAGCTGATTGACCTGATTTCATCCACCTGCGCTGGAGATGACTGATTGGTACGGGACATTCACCAGCCGATCCACCAATCAGAGGGAGCCACCTGAGATATATAAGAAGCCTGCAGACCAGACCTAGCTAGCAAACTGTAACTAGCCCTGCTCGCGTGCGTCTTTGCTGCTCGTGTCTTGTCTTCTGAGATTGTTCAGACTCTGTAAACTTGCTGAGGCACTAGATTTAGTTTAGGAACACATTACACACACCCTTAGACTTCTTTGTTAACCTCATTAAAGACTGAGCGCTGTTTAGTATTGTACTTTTGTTGAGATAGAGTAGTTAGATCAGGGGTAACCAACCCTGGTTCTCGAGAGCCCCTATCATGCATGTTTTAGATGTTTCCCTCTTCCAAGACACCTGATTCAAATGATCAGCTCATCATCAAGCTCTGCAGAAGCCTGATAATGATCCTGATCATTAACCAGGTGTGTTGGAAGAGGGAAACATTGAAAACATGCTGGATAGGGGCTCTTGAGGACCAGGGTTGGCTACCCCGGGGTTAGATAATTCCTTTTTTACCTCCGCCAAGGAGGTTATGTGATGGCCGGCGTTGGTTTGTTTGTGTGTTTGTTTGTGTGAAAAATAACTTGAAAAGTGAAGGACAGATTTGGATGAAATTTTCAGGAAATATGTGAAATGGGACAAGAAAGAAATTATTAAATTTTGGGACTGATCCGGAACACCATGTCCATCCAGGAATTTTTTTAAAATGTAAGTGTAACCGGGTGGACAATTAAATGCAGTTTACTCTAAAAGCCACAAGAGGGCACTCTTGTTTTTGGGGTAACCCCCTGTGACCACAGGAGATTTTGGGCCTCCACAGGTGTTACGACCCAGTCTAGGGGGTCAGGGATGCTGTGTAAAAGAGTACAAAAAAGGTAAACTTTGTCTTCAAATCAAACGGGGGCTGTGCCTGTCCCCGCTGACCTACTGTGAAAGGCATAGCGAGCCTTTCTGTTGGCTCACCATGCCTGTCACTGCGACTGTGCCACTGCCAGCGAGAGATATCCATGCTAATGCCGCCGGACTCCGCCGATGAACGTTACTGCACCCGCAGGTCAGTTTTTTTCATCATCAATAATTTAGTTATTTCATAGTTATTCAATTGATTTGTTTATAAAATATCAGAAAATAATACAATGGTGCCAATCACCATTTAATAGCACATACTGAGATGTTCATATTGCTTGTCTTTTCTCCTCAACAGTCCAAACCCCAATGATGAAGGCAATTTCATGCCATTAAAGCACAAAGAAAACAGCCAAACTGTACATTTGTTTTGGGAAATTTCACTTTAAAATTATGCAAATTTCACTTTAGAATGGTTTTCTAACAATAATATGTGTCTCCAGCGTGTCTACAAACCCCACCGAAATGAGAAAAGTCTATCCTCTCTTTCTCCACCTTTCAGAAAATGTGTGCAGATTGAAGATCTGTCCTACATGACGTCATGTAGGGCAATAGCACCCCTCTGGACTTGCAGACTGAGCCCCGTAGACTGCAGGCATATGTAATGTCTGTGACGTCTTCACTGTCATCACAAAGTCTGTAAGAGCGGGAGTCTGCAGCATTATGACTGGAGCTAATAGACAGGCTTGGAGTCCGTTTCACTTGTTTCCATGAGAACACTTAAGAGACAATCATGTATACAGTAATCACCGCAAGTAACAAGATATAAATCCCATTTATAGGCTTTTTCTGAGTGAACAAATCAACATTCATACACACAGGGTATACACATTCAAAACAGCCCTCAGTACTCCCGGACTTCCTGTGAACACACCTGCAAAGCACGGCAGTTGCTCTGTTGTTGCTGCACAACAAGGCCAGCAAGGCCAACAAGGCCTGCACAACAAGGCCCAGCGGATTAATTTTATTTTTGATGGAAATTTACCCACAACAACTCCTAAAATGTATGTGTGTACTCAAAGCCCGATTCACTAAGAATCTGAAGATCAAGCATGGATTGGTACCAACTGTCCATGACCCAACTACCAACGTGGGAGCTGTAAGTTTTACCATTTTATGTTGCTTTACTGAATAGGCTTACCTATCGGTTTTAGCATGGCAGCTAATGTAAGTTACTGTTAGTAACATAGTTAGCCATTCAGAAACATCCTGCTGCAGTCACAGAGTTTGAATTTCTTCAGGAGCCTCTCCTTCTGGGTTAGACTCTGGATCATATTGATATGGCTGAACCATAGCACTTCTACCAGCCATACCTCTGCACTCTGTGACAACATTAGTGCATGGAACCAGACAATGTCTTCCAGAGAGGGGTGTGAAGGAGGCGTGGACAGGCACAGCTCATTATCACAGACACAGAAACAGCATATTCTCAATGGAGCTCATAAGAGGGAGATACAGGCTGGCTGAAGTCCAGGAACAAACTGGGTTTTTAGGCAAAAAACTTCAAATTGACTGTTGTGGGACCTCTGAGACCTATGTGAACTTACTGAAAATGAGTATGATATTGGACCTTTAAAAGAACCTAAATTGTTAAATTTTTGTCAATCAGCTAATCATTTCAGTTTAAATAAGCAGGACATGACCTTATTATTGTCAGTGATAGTTAAGACCCTCCTATGGTGAAGTGCAATTTTGAATTACATTCCTTGTTTAGTTTACTAGTGGAAATCCATATACACCTGCAGAGAAAAATAGTGTGCAGCAATTCAGCACCAGATTTCATGTTCAAAAAGGAATTAAATTAACTGCCCCCTTCTCTATAGCTGCTTTATAGATACCTATAAAATCACACAGGATTTTATGGCATCTCCTCCCTCGCTGAATTTTAATGCCCTCTGAAGTGTCAATGAACTCAGGAATAAATGTCTTGACCACTTCAATTTCAGCAGTTGGAGGTGTTATAAAAATAAATTAAGCTGCATGTTTTTGTCGAGGCAGTAAAGTATTTCAGGGATTAATGAATTACAGCAATTGCAGGTTACAGAGGTATTGGTATTAATAAGCAGTTTATAATGACCATTACAAGACCTTTTTTACTTAACATCTTAATTTTTAAAATATGTGTAAATGAAAAAGGTCATGGAAACATCTTTTGTTTGTTATTCATGCGTATATTTAAAGTTACCTTTTGATACACTTTGATCCGTTTCCTCAGGTCCCTAAACTGCTGGAGATTGAGTGGGCGGTCCTGCCTGCTTGGCGTGCTTGGGCCCAACACTACCACATTATAAAAGGTCCAACCCCTCAGCTGTCTTTCGCGCTCGCTCTCTCTCTCTCTCTCTCTCTCTCTCTCTCCACCTTGCGGCTGCAGTCACACCAGACAGCATCACTCATCACACAACATCCATGCATCCACAGCTGATACCACTGACACACACACCCTACTTCATTATTATTATTAGTATTGTTTAATAAAAAACACTTTTGCTGTCAATACCTGTGTCATCTCCTATTTTTGTTGTAGCCTATTTGCCAGGTTATGACACTTTTTAATAGAAAACCTGACTTTGCTTGCTCCTTCAATGGTTGTAGAGTTTGTTGCACTACCCAATAAGAAAATGTTGGACAGAACACCTTACTAAAGATCCAAGGAGTTTTAAAATGTGACAGTCATGTGTTCACTAGATCATTACAATTTAATGCTCTGAAAAACCACAGATCATGTTTATTGTTCTCTGATTTGTTGTTTGTCCATTCTCCATCTGCTTTCCTGCTATCCCCACCCCAACCACTCTCTCACCACCCTTGACTTTGAAAAATTGATAATAGGACTTCCGGTTCACACGCCAAGCCAGTATGGCCCCATAAGTAAGAGCAAATACCAGTCAAAGATAGGAAAGTCCCCGAAAATACAGTAAAACTAATTCAATACAGCACCAAAGAAGTAATGAGCAGGGGAAACTGACCGGGAAGCAAAAATACCAAACAAAACAGGAGAAAAGACGAGCAAAACTCAATATGGAAAAAAAGTGAGAGGAAAACGGAGGTGGACTATCAACCCAGCCAGAGATCCTAACGCTGTACAAAGGTTTGTCTGAAATTACCAAGGAAATCCCTGAGCTCAAAAAAGACATGAAAAACGACCTCATGTTATTCAAAAATGAACTCAACACAAATTTCAAACAGAAACTTTTAAGACACTTTTAAGAACAAAACCAATAATAACGTCAAGGCAAACAGTGACGAACTAGAGGACCAGAGGAAAAGTATGAGTGAGGCTCAAACACACATAAAGGAAATTGAGAGGTGGAGCATGGAAGTCAACAATGTCCTGCTATAAACCCTCCGGAAGCAAAGAAAGCAACAAGAAAAGCTAAACAACTTGGAAGAAAGGTCAAGAAGAAATAATGTGAGGTTATTCGGGATCCCCAAGGATGTGGAGGGGAATTGGTCCCCTGATTAATCAAGGAGATGCTCTGGCGAGAGCTTTCACTACCAGAGGGGACAGACTTTTTTTTCTCCAATGGGCACACAGAGCAACAAGGAAGTCTGGACCCGGAGAGACACCATGGACCATAGTTGTAAACTTCCTCCAGTTTGACACCAAGGAGAACATATTAAAGAAGGCTTGGCAGAAATGGATTAAACTGGATGACAAACCAACATTTTTTGACCACAGTTACCCGGCTGAAGAGTTGCAGAAGAGAAAAGCCTGCACGGAAATGAAAAACATCCTAAAGGGGAAAGACATTAAATTTCAGACTCCTTTAGCAAACCAGAATCCACTGGACAGTCGGAGCCAGGCTCTACAACAGCGCATCAGAAGCAGCAAGAGAGATGCCATGGCAACGCGCCAGAGGAGCAGACACTGAGCACGAGTTAACCCAGCACATAAGGGGAAGACTACAGGAGTTCTGGAGATAAAGAAGACATGTGAGATTTATTGGAGGTAAAGTTGAGTACATGGACTTGATTCAGAACAACATTGCAATAAAAAACTGAATAAGACAAATTCATTGAATTAAACACATAATCCTGAACTCACTGCATCTTCTGATGGGGCCATATCTTCTATCTATCCACAAATAAGGAGCTGAGACGTCTGCCTGAGCTCTCCTTCTAGTGCAAATACCTCTCATAGAAAAATAAAACCCAAACAAATTGACTGGTAGAGAAAGACTATCCATGAATGTTGGACATAATTAGAAGGTAATGAGGATTCCCTTAAAAGACTCCATTGAAATGTACAAGCAATGACCAGTGCTGCCGACGGAGCCAACTACAAGCGGGAACGTGATAATCACAGAGCCAGATACTAGCAGACAGAATTGATCTTACAAGCACGATTAATATATAGAGCAGGGGTGGGCAATTATTTTTTCCATGGGGCCACATGAGAAACTGAAAATATTGTGGAGGGCTGGGCCAAAAGGCTGAACTCAATTCTGCATAATATTAATTGTATTTCCTTATAAAAAGCAGTAAATAGCATTGTTTTGACAAGCTGGTATATGTTATAGTTAAACAATGAAAAAGTGAGGTTGGTTTACAAAAAAATGTAATTTATTAAATAAAATTTCCCAAAACAATGGTAAACAAAATGAACATTTTTCACTATTTGTGACTCATATTAGTGAAAATTTCCAATCACATTCACTTAAAAACATTTTGAGTTTCATTTGCTGTTGGAAAGAGGTTCTTAGCATTCTAAAGACATTACAATATTGTATTTGTACTCCAAATATTAAGCAAGAGACATCATATTGAACTGTCATTAAACATCACTGAACTGTGATTCTGAGAAAAAGGCTTCCAAAGAAAGTGTCCCAGTTCACTACTAGTTGGTGCCTTTACATGCCAACATTTGTAGTCTAATCACCTCATTTGGTGTTATTAAGTTCTCTTTTCTTGTTCAGTGAGAGAAATCTAGTCTCTGCTGGGCTTTAACAAGTGCATCAAAGTCAGGTTGAATGTCTGAGGTGGAGATGCGAAGCACAGCTGACAGATGATCATCAGTGAGAGAGGATCTATACCTGTATTTAGTGAACTTCATCATTGAAAATGTTTCTTCACATATGTAGGTGGAGCCAGAGAGAACCAACATCTTCTGAGCATGTCTCCTCATGTTTGGAAAGTTCTCCTCCTTGAGAGAAGAGTAGAAATCTAGCAGAGATCCTGACTTAAAGTGCTCTGCCAGTACTGCATCAGACTGCAGGTCGATGAGTTCCAACTGAACATCACTGGGTGCATTATCCACACTGCAGGTAAAGGGAGAGGAAATCAGGTGCATTTCATCTTCGATTTTTCTGAGATCTTCAAATCGCCTTGAAAACTCACCATGCAATGCTCCCAACATGGATGAGTACCTGCGGAGGTGACCAGAATCAGAATCAGAATTCTTTTATTGTCATTGTCCCATCAGAAGAACAACGAAATTTAAACAGTAGCAGCTCTCGTACAGAACAGTGCAAACAGACATAAATATTAAAAATATTAAAAAATATTAAGGGACTGTACAGTATTAAACGTATTTACAAGACAGAAAAGAAAAAAATGAAAAAAAATAGAACTCTGGATTATAACTAAA
The DNA here is from genome assembly GCA_024666655.1 of Dascyllus trimaculatus. Taxonomy (NCBI): domain Eukaryota; kingdom Metazoa; phylum Chordata; class Actinopteri; family Pomacentridae; genus Dascyllus; species Dascyllus trimaculatus. Next base: position 1,242,613 of record JAMOIN010000473.1, read on the forward strand.
TATATATATATATATATATATATATATGCATACACACACACACATACACACGCATATATATATATATATATATATATATATATATATATATATATATATATATACATATATATATATATATACTCTCACCCTCTGGGAGCGGTCTGTCAGGAAGTCCATAATCCAGTTACAGATGTTGTTGGAAAGACCCGTTGCTGACCAGCTGGTGGTGTGACTTCTTTCAGGGTTTGCATGTGAGAGAGAGTGTTGTTCTCCAGTTGGCTTGAAAGAAACTGTATCTTCGTCATGAAAGCCTTCACCAGGCTATGCATTTCATGAACAAAAAGGCCCTTGCCTTGCAGTTTGGTGTTCAGTTCATTCATCAGTGCAGTCACATCAACAGAAAATGCAAAATCTGCCATCCAGTCCTCATCTGAGAGCTCTGGGAAGTCTTTGCCTTTCTTCTCACAAAACTCTCAAATCTCTGCTTTCAGGTCCCAGACTCTTTTTAGCACTTTGCCCAGGCTGAGCCATC
>JAMOIN010001553.1:0-37061 GCA_024666655.1 Dascyllus trimaculatus
AATACGCAGCACCGGCGTTGCAGAACAACGCGGGAGCTCCGAGTGCGTTTTATTTTCTCTCCTGAGAAGCTTCAGATTGCGAACAAAGCCTCAGCGACTGAAGGCTGCCTGAAGGTTTAAACTCGCTTCTTCGGCGGAGAAGACAGGCTCTGAAGCTTTTATGCAAACACGGCTTTTATACATGGCAGAGTTGCGGTGCAGCTCTGTAGACGTTTCTTATTACATAACCCGGTTGCAATAGACTGGGGTGCTTTCTAAGACTGCAGATGCTCTTGTGTGCTGAAAACTGTGTCACTGTTTTATGGCGTCTCATTTTTGATCATGCTGAGCACATCCCTGTTGCTTTTGGTGCCAGTCTAGTGGACATTGTGTGTGTTGACTCGCTGCTGCATGACAGTCCTGTGTATTTCTGTTAAACCATAAAAAAAGGGATGCAAACTTTAAAGTAATTCACCTTTTTCAACACAGGTGCCAGAACAATTAGTGAAAATAAAATCATCTGAGTGGAGTGAATGTGTCTCGGTGACTGTAGTATAAAGACACCTGTATCTGGGAGGTCCAGTCACTGGTGAATCAGTACTCCTGCATATAACTGCACCATGAAAACTAAAGAACACTGAAAAGTCAGAAGATTCTTTCATGTGATGAGACCAAAACTGGGCTTTTTGGCTATCAGACTATGTTTGGAGGCCAACAAACATCATCACAGCATCCCCACTATGAAGCACGGTGGTGGCAGCATCATGATGTGAAGCACGGTGGTGGCAGCATCATGGTGTGGAGCACGGTGGTGGCAGCATCATGACGTAAAACACGGTGGTGGCAGCATCATGACGTGAAGCACGGTGGTGGCAGCATCATGACGTGAAGCACGGTGGTGGCGATATTATGATGTGAAGCACGGTGGTGGCGATATTATGATGTGAAGCACGGTGGTGGCAGCATCATGGTGTGGAGCACGGTGGTGGCAGCATCATGGTGTGAAGCATGTTGGTGGCAGCATCATGATGTAAAGCACGGTGGTGGCGATATTATGATGTGAAGCACGGTGGTGGCAGCATCATGACGTGAAGCACGGTGGTGGCAGCATCATGATGGAGAGCACAGTGGTGGCGATATCATGGTGTGGAGCACGGTGGCGGCAGTATCATCATGTGAAGCACGTTGGTGGCAGCATCATGACGTGAAGCACGGTGGTGGCAGCATCATGACGTGAAGCACGTTGGTGGCAGCATCATGACGTGGAGCACGGTGGTGGCAGCATGATCATGTGAAGCACGATCGTGGCAGCATCATGGTGTGAAGCACGGTAGCGATATGACGTGGAGCACGGTGGCGGCAGCATCATGGTGTGAAGCATGGTGGTGGCAGCATGATGATGTGGAACACGGTGGTGGCAGCATCATGATGTAGGGTTTGTTCTCGACAGCGGAAGGCTTGTAAAGGTAGAAGGTAAAATGAATGCAGTAAAGTCCACTTTAACAACACCTGTGTGACGGCGGACGTCACAGTGGATACTGATCGGTTAAAAAGCGCTTTGATTGGCCATAATCCAGAGTTTGACTTCGGATCGGGACACCCTTAATCTCAACTGTGGAAAGAGACGGACCAGAAAGACCAAAACCCGACTCAGAACCTTTCAAACGCCATCAAACTGCTGTTTTGTCTTGGTCAGTATCTAAAAAACCTGAACTTAAGCCCAAACTTATACCTAAGCTTGAGTGTAAACTTTCATTGTATCAGCTTCTATTTAATAATTTGAATAAATGACACTGCAATCTTGATTCCATTATCTGCATGTAGCTGAAACATCCCAGTTCATAATGGTGTTGATGCTTCACACAGTGCATCACCTTCCTATTTATATCAGTGGGAATAAACAGTGTAGGATCACATTTCCTCACTTGGACTCCTGTGTTTAAATACAGCGAGAGGCGTCGGTGGAGTTCCTGTCGACCGAAGCCGTCGCTCAGGTTGTTGTTTTGTGTAATCAGAAATGACGGGAAACCAAACCTTTAATAAGGCCTGTTCAGTAACTTCGCTGGCCCGCATCCAGACAGACAGACAGACAGACAGGTAGGCCGGGAGACCGGGAGGCGGTTATTACTCTTACAGCGCTGGTGATCAACAGTAATTATCTCCTCTGACCAGGGGAAGGCTGTCTTTTAATGCCTCCCTCGCCGCTGACAGCTCATTAATCACCAGCAGCTGAGCCGAAAGAGCCGAAAGCTGCCAAACGCCGCCGCTCAGAACCTGTTCCAACGACCGGAGAGATGACGAAAATAAAACTCCCTCGCCCCCCCGTTGCCTTAAGAGGCTGCACAGGATCTTCTTTATGACTTTATCTAAGAGAGGGTTGAATCTCATCGTCGGTTTCCATCAGCTCCTGACAGGTGAGAGCACATCCCGAGACGACGTGGGAGCAGGAACACGGCGGCGGCGGCAACATCGCAGCCGAGATAATTTCAGTTTCACTCCAGTGGCAAATTTACGCTGATGGACGATCCTCGAGTCGTATTTAAATCCTCAGGAAGCCCAGAGTGCTTTTTGTTCCAAACATAAGTTATGCAGGCGGATGCGAGGAGTTTTATTACAAGAGAGTGAAGACAATTTAACTGCCGACTTAGACAGACGATGAAATACGATATTGTTTGGATGTGATATCTTGAGAAATGATGCTGGAGCGTTTCCAGGCTGCGGCCTAACAGCTTTGTTCCCCTCAATGCAGTATGCACAGTTACCAAAAAGACCAGACCTGTTCTTCTGCAAACATAGTTTAACCCTCTACTCTCCGAGCAGTTTCTGCGCTGGTTATTTATTTGCCACGGTCACATTTTTCCTCACTGTGGGCTCATTTTTCACTGCGATATAAAGTCCTGCACCTCTATGGAAACAGAACAGCCATGGCTACAAGAAGACAGAGCTACGAAAGGTCTTCTGTGCAGTATGAGTTATTAGAAAAGGACATTTTAATCTCACAATTGTATAAAAATTGAAAAAAATGAAATGCATACGTGTAATGTTTTTAATTTTTTTTGCAGTTTCACTAATATAAGGAGAAAATCTGAGCTCTACATGTCATAAACAGGCTGTTTTATGTGGCCAATTTACATTTTCACAGCCTTTACAAACTCCCACTACTCTGTACATCAACTCTACAGAGATTTTACCATGTGCAAAGTATTTTCCAACAATTTGCTCCTCTGTGTAACATTTTTCAGCCATGCGGCATTAATTTAATTGATAAAATATGTATTTTTGTGTCTTAGTCTCTCATTAGAGAAGCCCCTGACTGCAGTGTGCACTCCGGGGTGGAGCTCAACGTTTGACTCCACCCATCTCAACATTATATAAACCAATCGCGTTCAGTCTTATTACATACAGCTTGACTTCATTTTGCAACAGTTTGGTGGCAACCTAACACTCACCCTAACCCTTCAGGAACGCCTGTATCTAATGCAATTCAGAGTGGAACCACATACAGGGCTAAATACAGGTTTGTGACTATGCTAGGAGCATAAGACGGCGCTCGTTTTACATGCAGGCAGTGTCCCCGTGGGCGGAGTCAAATGTTAGATTCAGCCAATAGCATGCCGACGTTGATCAGCGTTGAGCTCCGCCCCCAACTGTTGGATTCAGCCAATAGCATGCCGACATTGAGCCAGGTTGAACTCCGACCCGAACTGCACACTGCAGTCAGGGGCACTTATCTCATCATGCTGCATCTACACTGCCTGCAGTTCAACCGATGAGTCCCAATTTTTTTGTCACATGACTCGGAGCTTCTTAAATGAGCACAAGAGCAGAATTTATTCATTTTTTTAAAACACAAATCTAGTTGATGCACACATTTTGGGGGATTTTTTTTTTTTTTACGCAAGACGAGTAAAGTAAAGTGATTTTAATCATTTTTGCATGTTGATGTATGTATGACTGCATGTGATACATGGTACGTTCAAGGACCGTTGGAAAGTTAATGCTGAGTCAGTCGTTGCTTCTTAGGTGTGCTGAGGAGTGCAGAATTTGAATATTTTTTCCTCTTTTACAGGGTCTGGCGCAAATGTTTTTCCTTTTTTGCCATTTTTAAAAATAAATCCTATAGAATAAAGCAATAATAATAAATAATTAAGTGAAATATCGCCGCTTTAAGCTGAGATTTGGGTCATTTTGCAGACAGAACTGCATGTTGCACATGATGCATTCAAGGACCAATAAAAAGTTGAGAATCCAACATCTTTTACAGTTACTAGACTGATGATTACTTATATTTTGGATTGTTTTTTTTAAAGATAACAAGTCTTTCCACCCTCGCTGGTGGGTTTTGGAGGTTAAACTCCTGACAGTCTGGTGAAACTGGACATTCTTGCCCAACAGAAGCGACTTCCCAGAACGTGAAGTGAGACCAGATGCTGCTGATTCAAATGAGTGAGTTCATTTTCAGGCTTAACAACTCGCATTGTGCAAAGCAACAATAAAACAATGCCTCTTTGGCCGGGTGGCATCCCATAAAGCGGGCAGCGCACGAGTCGGCTCGCTGCAGGATGGAGGAAACAGCTGGAGGCCTTCCAGTCATTGTTAACCATCCGGCAGTGAGCAGCACACTGATGTCTGACTGCAGCGCTCACCTGCAGAAGTTGACTTTTTAAAGAATTATTTGTGCTTTTCCCCTGTTTCAGCATCAGCGTAACGTCTGCATTGTCTTTGGTGTTGTAGATCTGTTGTCTGAACTTATTTTCGACATGCAATTTATCACAAATCCTACTTAAATCGTGTTCAGGCAAAGAAAAACACCAATGTCCTCCATGCATTTTGCTTTATTTCTTGTCATTGTAATATGAGAAATTGCAGGCCAGCTATGCATGTTATCATATGAGCTGCAGCATGCTAACGTTGGCAGTTAACTCAGGTTGCAGTACTGTAAAAACTGATATTACACAACACATAATGTGGTGCAACTGGAGAGGAAAAACATCTGATTCGGGATATTATCATCTGAAATGTGAAGCTAACTCTGGTAATGGTGGTTTAACAGGATTTAAGTGGTCGTTTAAGTGGCTCTAGTTTTATTTTTGTCTCATTTTCCCTCCCCTAATTGTGTAATTTGTCCTTTTATTTGCAACTTACTAATCTTAAAGTCACTCTTTTCGGCGTGAAACTGCAGCTTGAACTTTATTTTCTTTAAATGAAAAGTCCTGATGATCATCCTGAAGCATTTCAAAGAGCAGGGTGACATTTTGAAAAACGGGAATCTTCTCCTCGAAGATGACGAGCATAATTCCCCGAAGACAACGTTTCCATTACGGATGAAAGGTTAAACGGGAAAGTAATTTTATTTTCCCCAGAAGTGCCGAGTTCTGACTTTTACCACAACATATAATGTGTGATTCACCACATTAACTAAAAAGTAGAGACAAACTCTAAACTGTAAAAAGTGCATTTGAGCTGCAGTTGAGGTAAATTATTGTTTCGAATGAAGGAATATACTTCTGTGGATTCCATCAACTGGAAATGACAATTTTAAACTTGCATTCTAATGTCAGTAAAAGTGACAATTGAGGTTACTGTTCTTTTAGAATTGTGCACCTGGGGCCGCCCTGGTAGCCTCATGGTTATGTCACGTGACCCAAGTGCCGAGCTCGATTCCGACTCGATTCTGGCATTCACCGCATGTCCTTCCCCACTCTCTCCCGTTTCCGACTCTATCCGCTATCCTATCCAATAAAGGCATAAAAGACCAAAAATAAATCTTTAAAAAAAAGAATTGTGCATCTGACATCATGTTTCTGCAGATTTTTCTGCTGCAACTAAACCAACATTTCTAACACAGAAATTTGAATTTCAATCACACACATTAAATTGATGCAGCGTTAGAGTAATGGATGCTACGGAGCCCCTAAAGGGACACTGGCAGAAAAAAATTAAAACGTAAGTTTCTCGTGCGCGTGACGAATGATAATACGGGAAAGATATTCACATGTTCAGACTTCCGGCATCAAAAACTCATTGTCAAAACATAATCGATGCCTCTTTCCATCGTTGTCAGGTAGACAATGTGCTACAAGCTCAGCTTTATCAACAGTAGCTGTCTTTCAAGCTGCAGAAATAACACTGGTGTCTATGAGCAGCCGGCTGGGAGATGAGTGTCCAGGGACCGTCTGCAAATTACAAAACAGCTGCAAGAGCAAAGAGAGACACCACACAAATATTCAATAACTTCACTCTTATACACTGTAGTGTCACCAGAATCACTGCAGCCATCGACTGGCTCCTGCTGATTTTTTCTGCTAATGTCCCTTGAGGGGCTACGTAGTTTGAAACTAGGCTTATCTAAATCTGTATTTTTTATTTTATTATCTTAAACTATATTATTTTTTAGAATTTGGAGTGTGGGGATGATTTGTCAACGACACATTAAGCAGGAATCTGGATTTTTAAGCATCAAACAGTTAAATTTTGCATTTTAATGAATTCTTCTGCACCATTTTTCGAGGAGGAACCATGTGAGAATTTAAAATACAGTGGAACATAATGCTGGAAGGGTCTTGGGTACTTTGTGTTATTTTTTTCGTGTCAACGACAGAATTAATTTGACTTAATTTGGATAAACTTCGCTCAAATGCTTGTTACCGAATGAGGCAGTTCATTTAAGCTGGTTCAGCAGTTCCCCCCCTTTTTTTTCCAGTGATTGCTCAGACCTGCCTGGTAAACATGCAGTAAAGTGAAGTTCTAGTTAGTCTGTCGTCTTTATTTTTTCCTCCTGACAGCTGTCCATCCCTGCATCCAGCTCCTCTTCTTCGTTTCCTTCACTTATCGCTTTGCTGCAGAGGATACGGGAAGGAGCTGCAGCTTTGAGTCGACCCTCCTCGGTCTGCTGCTGCCCAGAGAGCCTCTGGATTGGCAGCTCCTCTCCGCATAATGACGCTAATTCATTTCTATTAAACAGGTCCGTTATTATTGTGAGACCGTCGGAGTGGCGTCGGGGCGATTAACACTCTCGGCCAGACAGCAGAGACAAATTAAAAACCCCGTCACCTCGGAGCACACGCAGGCTTCACACTCTGCATTAAAGATGGAGTATAATCTGAAACATGCTGCTGTACGTCCACAGTTGGTAAAATATACGGAGTGATAAAATACACTGAGCAGAAAATGAAAAGATATTCAGTCAGTGCAGCTGACAAACACTCCCCCCCCCCCCAGGAGATGATGAAATATGTCATCGCTAAACTAAACCCCAGAATAACAACAACAACAAACGCCTGCCAAACTCCGACACAACCGACTCCAAAAATCACATCTGAGTCACAGCAGAAACAGCAGGAAGGACGTCTTTCATTTGGAACGACTCGGATAAAAGATATTAAAGATGTTGCCATACATACATGAGCAATCTGCATGACTGTACTCTCCTTCACCTCGTCTTCAATTATCTTCTGGGGCACAACAGTTTGCATTAATGTCTTTAAGTTATGACAACTTCTAATGGAATCATATTCAGCCAACAAACTACAGAAGCATTGAAATGAACTTTTCCTCTACAGTCTTTAACAGTATTTTAATTACTAGTCTAAACTGTCTGAACATGTTCAGAGAGAGAACAGGACTTCTGAACTCAAGGTTCTTCTAGTTCTAATTCTAGTTGTTGTAGTTCATCTTCTAGTTCTTGTTCTAAGTCTTATTATTCTAGTTCTAGTGGTCCTTCTTCTAGTCCTTGCTCTTCTAGTTCAAGTTCTTGTTCTTCTAGTTTAAGTTCTTGCTCTTCTTCCATTTGTTGTAGTTCATATTCTAGTTCTTGTTCTTCAAGTTCTAGTTCTTGATCTAGTTCTTATTCTTCTTCTAGTTCTAGTTCTTCAAGTTCTAGTAGTCACTCTCCTTGTTCTAGTTCTTCCAGTTGTTGTAGTTCATCTTCTAGTTCTTGTTCTTCTTCCAGTTGTTGTAGTTTATCTTGTAGTTCTTGTAGTTCTAGTCCTTGTTCTTCTAGTTCTTGTTCTTCTTCTAGTTGTTGCAGTTCATCTTTTAGTTCTTGTTCTTCTAGTTCTAGTTCTTGTTCTAGTTCTTATTCTAACTAGTTCTAGTGGTCCTTCTTCTAGTTCTTGTTCTTCTATTCCTAGTTCTTGTTCTAGTTCTTATTCTTTTTCTAGTTCTAGTGGTCCTTCTTCTAGTCCTTGTTCTTCTAGTTCTTGTTCTTCTTCCAGTTGTTGTAGTTCATCTTGTAGTTCTTGTTCTTCTAGTTCTAGGCCTTGTTCTTCTAGTTCTACGCCTAGTTCTTCTAGTGCTAGGCCTAGTTCTTCCTCTAGTTGTTGCAGTTCATCTTCTAGTTCTTGTTGTAGTTCTTATTCTTCTAGTTCTAGTTGTAGTCCTTTTTCTAGTCCTTGTTCTTCTAGTTCTAGTTCTTCTCCTTGTTCTCGTTCTTCTAGTTCTAGTTCTTTTAGTTCTTGTTCTTCCAGTTCTAGTTTTTTTTTCTTCTAGTTCTTTTTCTTGTTCTATTTTTAGATGTTCTAGGTCTTGTTCTTCTAGTTCTTTTAGTTCTTTGTTTACTGCATGTCCTGTGTTCTTGTTCTGTATTCTAGTTCTTCTAGATCTAGCTCTTCTTCTAATTCCAGTTTGTCTTTCTTGTTGTTCTAGTTCTTCTTCTTCTTCTAGTCAGTACTACTACAGCAGACCCCCCTAAGGAGCTCTTGCAGCCCATTTTCTAGTTCTAGTTCCTCTGGTTCTAGTTCTTCTAGTCAGTACTACTACAGCAGACCCCCCTAAGGAGCTCTGGCGTCCCCTTTTCTAGTTCTTGTTCCTCTGGTTCTAGTTTTTCAGGTTCTCGTTCTTCTGGTTCTCGTTCTTCTAGTCAGTACTACTATAGCAGACCCCCCTAAGGAGCTCTGGTGGCCCCCTTACTTTTACAGTTTAAATATACCTTTCTAATTACCGTGTCGACGTGTCTCTTTTATTAAATGTATTAGAGGTTTCATGACAAGCCCTGATCTTCATTTCAGTCACTGTCTTCATGATTTTCCCCGTTTCTGCAGGTTTCACGGCCTCCTCCATGACAAACCTGTGATTTCAATCAGCAGGTGCTCCTCTCCTGCTAAGCAACACGAGCAAATAACAGCAGACACATAATGAGTTTAGTTAACAGGTGTTCTGTTTTGCCACGAGCGATTCATCGACGCATAAATCATCCGTTTGTATGCCTTATTTCACCAAACGCACTCATTCCAGCTGCCTCCTCTCGTTTCCTGCCTGTTAAACTCTCTGTCTTTGGCTGATGGGTTATTTTCCCCCCTGTTTCTTGGATAATAACAGCGTTATTCAGCGATCCCGAGAAGCAGCATTTGCCAAATTAGATTTAAATAAGTCCCTTTAATAGATTTTTCCTATCCACCCCTCCGGTTTTGTGTTTTTTTATTATGTCTGCTTGGCACCGCAAAGCATCTCCTGTCTGATGGGGTTAGAGGAGCGACAAAGGACGGAGGAGGAACATTTGAACGGGGTGAAGAAGCAGGAAAATTAAGGAAAGATCGGGGGAAAATACCCAAACAGTGAAGAGAAAGAAGGAGACGGAGAAACGAAGACGCGATGAAGTCGACATATTTGACGCGTCTGTCTTGGATAATCCCTCGAAATGGCAAAACATGATTCACCCTGTGCGTGACTCACGTTGCAGATCCTCTCTAATGGTGCCAAACGAACAGTTGAGTGGTAACACTGTCGGCTGCAAACTGCTGAAATTACTCACGCCGCGCTAGAAAGAGAAGCTCGTTACCGCCGCAGAGACGCACGGGTGTTTATTAGCTGCTGCCGCGTTGACATCTGACCTTAGAAGTTTAGATTTACGTTGGCCTTCGATGTGAAAAACACGCAAAGAGAGCGACGGCAGCCGAACGTCCGAATGTGTCTGTGATGGAAAAATGAGCAACGCCCACTGAACTGAATGTAAAATCGCCTGTGGTGTGTTTCAGGTCCACCTCTGCAGTTTTATCTGCTGATCTTTTAGTCATCTCGTGCTCATGGTAGCGTTTCATATTAACCGTCTGAACTCCAAAACCTGCTAGTGGGTTAAAAAGCCATGTTATCTTTAAAAAACATGCCTACGCTGCACCATTTAAATGAGATAAAAACTGTAAAAAGAGAAAGATCAATCAGATTCTTAACTCCCCAGGCCCCGATGTCGCATTTGAAAATGTGTTTTTTTAATCGACCAGATTCTGTTAAAAACATTTTTTAATGCAACTGTGTGAAGCTTTTCATGACTCGGCTGCAACAAACAGCCACTTGACAAACATTCGTGGAGTTTTCGGCTGAACTGCAGGCAGTGTGTCGGTATGAAAGGCAAAAATTGCAGAAGTGACACCATTTTATCGGAGCCGCAACCTCTAGAAGTAGAAAGAATATGTTATGTTGCGCTCAGGGTAGGGGAAAAAGCAACATGAAACCAGCTGCAATTGGTATCAATAAAGTTATTAGCGATCAGTGAGAAACACTGAACGCTGCCCTTGCGCTGCAGTGCAAGGGCCTTATTATTCCTGCTATGTTTCCTTTCTTTCTTTCTTTTTCTTACGCAGCTTTGAACCCCTGTGTGGCATCTTGACCCCTCCAGGATGATAAGTTATTAAAATCTCGCAGCTGCGTCACACGGTGTGGGCGTGGCATGGCGGCCATTTTGAGCATGTGGCCTTGAAAAGTGAAATGCTCATAACTTGACTGTACATGATCAGATGTGAATGAAACTTGATGTGCTTGATGACAGGCCATCCATCAACACTTGGGTGTGGCCAAACAGCTCCACAGCGCCCCCTAGAAATTTAAAAAATTCATATAAAAATCACTGGTTTGTGCTAGCAACCACACACTTCTGCTCGGCGTGCTGCACCTCAGCCGCCCGTTGAATGACTCTGCCAGGCTTTGAAAGAGTGGGTGGGTGATGACTGGTGAAGCTGGCCGACGCCGCACCAATCGCAGCCCCACCTCTGGCAAGGACCACACCTCCGTCGTCGGCATCCAATCATAGACTGTGCACTTGGAAAAATGTTCCACATGTTGATTCCAGTTTTTTTTTTTTAAATTAAGTAATCAAAGGAATTCAACTTTATCTTTTGCTGATTTATGACAATAAAGCTGTATTATAGTGCACAGAAGACCTTTCTGAAGTCTCTCTACTTCCAGACATGGCTGTTCTGGATCTATAGAGGTGCAGGACTTTAGATTGCAATGAAAAATTAACCAACAGTGGGTAAAAACAAGCAGGTGCAAAAGAAAAAACCCAGAAACTGCTTGGAGTTCAGAGGTTTAAGTCGATATTTGTTGCATCGACATGAAGTGTTTAATCCAACATGTCAAAAGTTGCATCTGTGATATTTTTGTTTGGGGGTTTTATGCACTAAATCAGATATTTCTGCAACCAGAGTCATCGTTTCCTACTGCTGAGCGATGTAACTTTTCACGAACCGTGCAGCGTTTGGGAAACCCTTCCAGCGGCGCTGCAGGGACTGAAGCTGCTTCCACATCTGCATTTCACTTAACTTGGTCCAGACTCAGGAAAATATGATCCAGCGACGAGTTTTAGATCTGTTCCTTATTCACACTGCCGTTCGCAAACAAACACAAAAGACTAAACATGAAGCCACGAGGCCTCACAAGAAGCTCACTCACTGAACAGTTGTGGTGATGATGGAGGACGACAGTAGCTGAAAATGTCAGTCGGTGAGCTTTTTTGCTTCTGAGGTTCTTGGCTGAGTGAAAAGACCGGAGGTGTTGAAGTAACAGTCGTGATAAGAGCCGGTTGAGTTCTCTAAATGCTGAGGGAAGGCTATTCTCTGCTTATCTCAGACAGACTAGTCCACACTTTATGAAAGTGGAGGAGATATTTCTGTCCCGCTGGTCTTTGTTGCAGCAGCCTTCAAAGTAAAGCAACGTCCCACGCCGTCAACATCTGTCCTTGCATGATTATGTAGCCGAGCGGAAGTGCAGTGGGACTCTTGGCAACTTTGGTAGTCCTTTTCTGTACGGCAACAACAATAACAGCTGAAACAAAAGCAAAAACAAGAGCAGCAATACCAACAACCCCCAGTAACAGCAACGGCAATAATAGTAGTTAGAGCAACAGTATTAACAGCAGTAACAGCAATATCTGCATCAATGACAGGGACAACAACAATAGCAACAATAACAGCAACAGCAGCAACAACAATAATGGTAATAAGAGAGAGAGGTTGACAAGCAACAGAAAAGGCATTACACAAAATACAGTGGATGAGGTTTGGGGAAGGCAGGTAGATGACAGATGGGAAACAGACTGTGAACTGGAGTAGAATGGTTTTATGGTCTGGCAGAGTTTTGGATAAAGAACCGGACTTTTATTGAAGGTGGTGATTACTGGCAGGTGAGTGGTTGTTCACAGCTGTCTGGAATCAGGGTAATCAGAGTGCAAGCAGAGCAGGAATGAAGGTGAGGGAAGGCAGGTCAGAGTGAGAAAAAAAAGAAGAAAGAAGAAAGGGGGAGACAGACAGGGCTGAAGCCGGAATCATGACAGTAACAATACCAGCAACAACATCAACAATACCAGCGACACCAATACCACAAACACCAGCAACAACATCAACACCAGCAACAATACCAGCAACAACATCAACAATACCAGCGACAATACCAGCAACAACATCAACACCAGCAACAATACCAGCAACAATACCAGCAACAACATCAACAATACCAGCAACAATACCAGCAACAACATCAACACCAGCAACAATACCAGCAACAACATCAACAATACCAGCGACAATACCAGCAACAACATCAACACCAGCAACAATACTAGCAACAACATCAACAATACCAGCGACAATACCAGCAACAACATCAACACCAGCAACAATACCAGCAACAACATCAACACCAGCAACAATACCAGCAACATCAACAACACCAGCAACAATACCAGCAACAACATCAACAATACCAGCAACAATACCAGCAACAACATCAACAATACCAGCAACAATACCAGCAACAACATCAACAATACCAGCGACACCAATACCACAAACACCAGCAACAATACTAGCGACACCAATACCACAAACACCAGCAACAATACCAGCAACAACATCAACAATACCAGCAAAAACACCAGCAACAATACCAGCAACACGAACGGCAACAATACCAGCAACAACATCAACAATACCAGCAACAACACTAGCAACAACATCAACAATACCAGCAACAACATCAACAATACCAGCAACAACATCAACAATACCAGCAACAACACTAGCAACAACATCAACAATACCAGCAACAACATCAACAATACCAGCAACAACATCAACAATACCAGCAACAACACTAGCAACAACATCAACAATACCAGCAACAATACCAGCAACACGAACGGCAACAACAATGCTAACATTTTTTCCCTTTGAAAGGTGCTGTGTAAGAACTTGTGGTGCTTTGCAATGAATGTCTCCTGATCAAAGACCAGCTCAGCTGCTCCTCAGGTACATCTGCTGCACCTGTGGGCTGCTGGTCATCAGCCTGGTTGGGAGACCATTCAAGTCTTCAGAAACCAGCAGAAAAGATCCTAAAATCAACTCTAGAACTCACCAGGAACCAGTGAACATGTAGCTAGCATCGGGCTAATATGGTTGCTTCTGTTGGACAACCAGTTTTAATACCAGTTTCTCATGAGTCCTCCTTCACATCTCTTCTTGACTTCATGGTGTTTTGCATCAAGGTCAGTGAAAAGTGTTCAGGTATAGGACTAGTTTCTTTAGAAAATGGCATCAAGGTTAGTTTCTTTGACTTCACAAAGCTCCTCTAGAGCCATGGAACACAAAACTTTTCCCCCTTCACAAGAAGCTTTTTTGAAGAATTGGAACTTTATTAAATTTGATGGTTTGACACGTCTCCAGAACAAGCTCGTGTCACTTTTTACAGTGTAAACTTGCAGCCCCTTATTAAACTAACCTCACAAAACACAACCAGTGACTCAGAAGGTGGATCGACTCACTTAGAAAAAACAACTTAAAGGCTTTTCTACTGGTAGAGGCTTCAGGTTAGCATTCGGAGCTAAAACCGGCTCTATTTTTAGCTCATCCTAATCCCAACACTTGCATGGCCACGCCTTGTTTTCTTCCCCCTACAGCGCTGCCACTGTTTTCTCGGTTCGCCTCGACGCTTTGCCAAGATTCTGTTTCCCCCCGGGACAAACTTCAGGTTAAATTTGTTTTGACGAGAGGCTCCAGGAGGAAAACAATGAGGAGGCTGTGATGCTCGTGAATCCGGCGATGGACAGAAATTCCTCGAGGAGCCGGAGTGGAGGCATTTCTGCATAAACCTCCTCAACGCTCCTGTGTGCAGCAGCAGTGTGGCGCTGATGGAAAAGAGTTTTATGTCCCAATAAAAGCTGGTTTACTGCAGACTAACTGGGTGTGTGTGTATATCTATAAAAATAAAAAAACAGAGGGAGGACTCAGAGGTATGTTTTGTAATTCAGAGAAATGCGCACACATGTGAGCGAAGAAATAAAGTCCTCTTCTGTAAACTGGCAGAAACAAACGCGTCGCCTTAAATACCCTGAAATACTCCGCTGGACGGGAATAATTGCGAGTTTTTACAGTCGGACGACGGAAATTTGCTGCTGAATTTAGCCTTAAAATAATCCTCTTTCTCCAACAGCTGGCTCTGAGTCATGTTCACATCTGACCTGTAAGAATTTAAGTTTATATTTGGAGTTGAAAAGAGAAAAGCAGCAACAGCAGCTAAATGTCTGAATGTGTCTGTAATGGAAAAAGGAATAACACCCCATGGACTGAATGCATAATCGTCCACCTCTGCAGTTTTATCTCCTGATGTTTTGGTCATCTCGTCCTCATGATAGCATTAAATTAACCCTCTGATCTCCAAAACCTGCTATTTGGTTTGAAAGGCATGTAATTTTTTTTTTTTTTAAATAGCACAAATTCACAAATTCCCCATTTATCACAGCCAGAAACTACAAAACAGAGAGCATAGTCTGGTTTTTAACTTTCCGTGTCTTATTTAAAAATTAACTAACTTAAAAATGTGTTCTTTACTCACCAGATTCTGTAAAAAAACAAAAAAATTCTACACTCATTAGTGCAACAATGGAGCCATTAGTGACTCAGTCGACAGCCACCTGACAAAAACGTATTGAGTTTTCGGTTGAACTGCAGGCAGTGTACATAAAATATTTATAGTATACTGTATAAACACCGATCAGCCCCAACATTCTGACCACTGACAGGTGAAGTGAATAACATGGATCATATTGGTACTATGTGGTGTTCTGATGGAAAACCTTGGATTTTAACATCCGTGTTGATGAGACTTAGACACCCAAATAAACACTGTCCCACAACAAACACACTCCCTCATGCTAATGAAATCCCAAATGTCACTGGCAGGAAAATGCACCCCACCACATGGAAACAACATCAACCAATCAGGAACATGTTGAGGAACATGACAATGGTCCAACATGTTGATTTGACCTCCAAACTTCCTACAGCCCATTCTGATCAAGCATCAACAGGATGCAGTGGAACAAGTTTGATTGACAGAGACCCCACTGCACAAGCCAGAGTACCCAAAGGATCCAGTGCCTTGGTCCTGGCTCCAGACCCCATAAGACACCCTGAGAGGTCCTCTGGTCCAATGGTTCAGAGCATTTTGGAGCACATAAGGGGACCAACACAATATTAGTCAGGTAGTCATGATGTGATGTCTGATGGGTGTATTTTTTCTCTTTATGTGACATCCATTTGTACTAATGAGATGAAACTGTAAAAACAGTAAGTCCAGGATTTTTCTTTTTTGTAAAATAAATCATCCATCCATCATCTATACACCGCTTAATCCTCTGTAGGGTCACGGGGGACTGGAGTCTACCCCAGTGGACTCAGGTGAAGGCAGGGGACACCCTGGACAGGTCTCCAGTCCATCACAGGGCTACATATAGAGACAAACAACCAAGCCCACTCTCATTCACACCTACAGACAATTTAGAATTATCAGTTAACCTCAGCATGTTTTTGGACTGTGGGAGGAAGCTAGAAAACCAACGCTGCACAGGGAGAACATGCAAACTCCACACAGGAAGATCCCAGGCGTCCTAACCGGGACGCGAACCGGGGATCTTCTAGCTGTGAGGCGATGCTGCTAACCACCGAGCCACCGTGTAGCCCTAAAACAAATCAAATACATTTATTCTTTTAATGATTTAAGTCAGTAGAACTGTGTCATGCTGCACATAAGGCATCCCTGTGTTCTCTCTCCACTTCTAACGGTTGTTCTGCTTCCTTAGAGGTACACAACTTTATACTGCAGTGAAAAATGAGCCCACAGTGAGGAAAAATGAAAGAGGAGCCTAAAACGCCCAGAAACTGCTCGGGGATCATCGGGTCAAATATGTTAACTTCCAAATGGCTTGATAAAGTTTATTCAACTGGATGTGTTTTCCACTGTTCCAGTCTGGTTCTTCTAATTCTACAGGAGCAGCAGGACGCATCCAGTAAAGTGGAGCCTCTGTTTTGGTCGGAGGTTACGGTAAGCAGCCGTCCAGTTATAGCTCAGTAAACCAGAAAAACACGCTGCCCAAATACCCCAACACACACACACACACACAGAAAACACATGGTTAGCATCCTGAATAACAGCTATATACTTCCATGCAGCTTTCTCGCTCTCCCATTTCGGGGTCGAGCAGCTGCTCCGTGGGCATCTTCTCCACCGCAGGGTGGTTGTTTGCCGAGACCAGTTTAGCCTGTTTGCGTCCCAGTCATGGTTCTGGGCCCCCGGATGGAAAAACTCCATCCAGTTACCGTTGAGCTCCACGACGCCTGGTCAGAGGCGCCTCTTCTGTCCTCAAAGTACAAAATAAAACCGGGAACAGAGAAACAAACCATTTTATTTTGAAAACTGATGCGTTTTGGGGGTTTTATTTTGGTTATTTGTCCTCAAATCTGACATTCTCAATCCCTGTTTTTGCTCAGAATTTGCGTCCATTTGATTTGCAGTTGCTTCAACACTTTATGTTGCTAAGCTAAATAAACCACTAAAAAGAGCCCCGTGGTTGAGTTCTGGTGTCTTTCTCATGACCGCAGAGGAATAATCTCAGGCTCCAAGTCGCTGATGGAGGAACATCTCGATGGGAAAACCCAAGAAAGAAAACTGGTCTGGAACGAACTGAAAGCCCTCATAAATCCCCCACACCCCCGTCTTAACCCTCAACCCTCCAACTGTGTGATGTCTGCGTGGACTAAACGCTGCAGCGATGACATCGTTGAACATGTATGACAGAAAGAAACCGGACCACCCACTCAGAAGAAACCCCAACGTCACCGAGGAAATCTTCACCGAGGCCGTTCAAACTGCACCAACAAAGAAGAAGCATCGCCGCAAATATGTTAAACATGGAAATGAAGGAGAATTTCTCAAAGGGATTCTGCAAAAAAATGACAAAGTGAAGTTTAAATCAAACTGCTCTGCAACATCAGAGCTCTCCGCTGACAGTTTGTTATGTGGTAAACACAACAAACTGTTTTTCTGGAGAGTGTTGAAAAAGTTCTTCCATCTGCAACCTTCTAAGGCTGCAGATTGTTGCTCTGTGACGTGTTCGCTGACAAAAACAGAATTATCCAGTTTGCATTCTGCAGAAAATGAACATTAAACTGGAAAAGCAGTTTATTTTGGGCTGATTTATTCAATGAGACATGTAGAATAAAGTGATTTTGATGAAATTTCATAGTTTTCGGATCCAAGTTGGCCACAGATGAGAGGTTCAAGGACCTTTAGAAAGTTGGAAATCCAATGTTTTTACAGTTTTTGGCTCTGATAAGTGGTTTTAATTTTGGGTTTGGGGGTTCAGAGGGTTAAAAAAATGAATGTGTAAATTCCAGACCAATTTAAAAAATGTTCTTCAATGATATTAAGTTGAATGCATCTATAAATCAAACTGCGTTGCAACATCCAAACTCTACAATAACAGTTTATGTGCTGAACACAATAAAATTGGTGTTTTTCTATGCAGACGATGTGATGAAATACTCCATCTGCAGCTCTCAAAGGCTGCAAATTGTTGCTCTGTGACGTGTTCACTGACAAAAACGGAAAATTTCCAGTTTGCATTCTGCAGAAAATAAACGTTAAACTACAGAACCTGTTAGTTGATTAGTTGAAGGACCTTTTGAGAGTTGGAAATCCAATGATTCTGTCTGTTTTACCGTTTCTGATTCTGATAAGTGGTTTTAATTTTGGGTTTTGGAGTTCAGAGGGTTAAAAAAATGAATGTGCAAGCTCTAGACCAATTTCAGAAATGATTTTAAGTATAATAAGTTGAATGCATCTTAAAATCAAACTGCTTTGCAACATCAAAACTCTACATTAACAGTTTGTTATGTGCTGAACACAATAAAATAGGTATATTTCTATGCAGACGATGTGATGAAATACTCCATCTGCAGCCCTCAAAGGCTGCAAATTGTTGCTCTGTGATGTGATTGCTGTTTATTTTGGGCTGATTTATAAAATAAGTTGTGCTTAATAAAGTGGTTTTGATGAAATTTCAAGGTTTTAAGGTTAAATTTGGCAACAGATGAGTTGTTCAAGGACCATCAGAAAGTTATGTGTCAAACCCGTTGATGGGTTTTGGGGTTCAGAGGGTTAAAAAATGAATGCGTAACCTCTAGACCAATTTAAAAAATGCCCTTTGTGTATAATAAGTTGAATGCATCTTTAAATCAAACTGCTTTGCAACATCAAAAACCTCTGTTAACATATTATTATGCGAAACACAAAAACGTCTGTATTTTTCTATGCAGACGATGTGATGAAATACTCCAGCTCAAGCTCTCAAAGGCTGCAAATTGTGGCTCTGTGACGTGTTCGCTGACAAAAACTGTAGTTTTCCAGTTTGTATTTCTCATAAAATTAACATAAAACTGCAGTAGCTGTTTATTTTGGGCTGATTTAATTAATAAGACACATAGAATAAAGTGATTTTGATGAAATTTTACAGTTTTAAGGTTAAATTTGGCCACAGATGAGTAGTTCAAGGACCATCAGAAAGTTGGAAATCCAATGAGTCTTTCTGGTTTTACAGTTTCTGGCTCTGATAAATGATTTAATTTTACAATGTCTTCATTTTTTTTTAAAGATAACTTGTTTCTTATGTGATAAACACAACAAAATGTGTTTTTCTTTGCTAAAACAAGAGAACGTAGTGAAAAGCTCTTCCATCTGCAGCCCTCAAACGCTGCACATTGTTGCTCTGTGACGTGTTCGGCGACAAAAACGGGATTTTTCCAGTTTGCGTTCTGCATGAAATGTGTCCGACACCTTTAAACGAAGCACTCGCAGGGATTTAAAGCTACATCCACTTTACTAATTACGACCATGTGCAGAACTCGACAGCTTCCCCGAGTTTAGCACCTCATTAGGACCACCTATGTTAATGCAGTCGCTGGCAGTTTTTAAATCAGACCAGCTCAGGCCCTGCGGGGGGAAACATGGCGGCCGCTCCGTCTATCAGTTTGCTGCCGCTGTTGCTTACAGCTGCAGTTCTTCTAGGCTCTGACTGACCATCTATCTCCTTTAACTGTGACTCTCAGTGCAGCAACCCCTGCAGCGGTTTAACTCCCATTCTGCAGCCTCTTCTTCCAGTTCATTCAATCAAAAAACGACCAGAGGAAACTCGATACAAACGTCCATATGGTTCTCCAAATGAAAACAGGGTTGCGCATTAAGCCTCCAGCAGTTCTTTGCAAATTGCTCAGACCATGTTGAGGTCGAGCTCCGATCAGACTGTCAGGCTTTACATCTGGCGGAGCTCATTTCCATCCTGCTGTAAGAGGGTCAGCTGATGGTTTCTCTCTGGGAAATGGAATATCTGTCAGCAGTATGTTCCCGTCACGTTCCTATAGGAATCACATGCTGGTGCTAACATTTAGCATCGATCCAGAAGGTGTTCTGTGTCTGTTCTGTCCTGCTGTGCAACCCTGTCTGTCAACATTAAGATTCCTGTTAAATAAACATATTTTCTCCCTGAAAGCTACGACTGTGAGTCTCATAAGGATCCATTAGTGCGTGTGTTTAAGTCTTATCCTTAGGCTTCCTAGAGTTTCATTGTCACTGTTTATTTAGCACCAAAATAGCATGTTTTTAAATGTAACTTGTTTGAATAATTTGCTGCTTAATTTACTACTTTTGCTTTTATTTATTACAATGTGTGACCATAATATTTGAATATATCTTTATAATAGTCCCCCTGGAACTGCTGCCTTACTGTGGTGGGGGAGTTTGAGTGTCTGAATGATCCTGGGAGCCATGTTGTCGGGGCTTTATGCCCCTGGTAGGGCCACCCAAGGCAAACGGGTCCTAGGTGACTAAAAGCAGTTCAAGAAGCCCTTATGGAAGAATTAATAACAAGGACCGTGACGTCGCCCGGTATGGCGCAACCAGGCCCCCACCCTGGAGCCAGGCCTGGAGTTGGGGCTCGTATGGGAGCGCCTGGTGGCCGGGCCTTAGTCCACAAGGCTCGGCCGGACTCAGCCCGAATGGGTGACGTGGGCCCACCAGCCACAGAGGGAACCGTAGGGGCAATGTGGATCAGGTCTGCTTAGACTGCTGCCCCGTGACCCGGCCCTGGATAAGCAGAAGATAATAAATGGATGAATGGATGTTTATAATATATGAGTATATATTTTTATTTTATTTATATTCTACAGATTTTTGCCAATATTTGAAATTGAAAAAATAAGGACTCACTTTTTTTTTTAAAGCTGTTAGTTTAAGGATTTTCCTTGTTTTGGTAAATTACAGATAATTTGTAAAGAAAGTATTAATTTACATGTTGACTCTATAAAACAAACAATAAACCAAAACTGTACATAATGTCCACGTTAAAAATCTATATTTTTACAAATAGAAGAAAGTCATTTTTTACAGTGTGAGACCATCAAATGATTCTATTTTTATTGTTTTTTAAAATTTAAAAATTAGATTATTGTTTCTTTAAATCTGGAAAAAATGGCTGTTTTACCCAAAATAATTTGAAATAAAAATTTCAAAGCACAATCATGTATTTTAAGGACTGAAAAAATATATAAATAAATATATTAGCATGTTGACTATAAAAAACAGGTCAACACTGTGCATGATGTCCACATATTTTTAAATTTTCGAATAAGATTTACACTATTTTTACTGTATTAAAATCAGAAAAACATCTTGATATTTTACACATACTTATGTCTACTGATGATAAATAAAGAGTTTTGGTTGTTTCACCAGTATTTTACTGATTGTTCTCGTCTTGATTGCATATAATAATTAATAAAATTAGTATTTAATGTGTGATGTTGACTGTTTACATCATCTCCACATTAAATATATGTATTTTTAAATGTTGTAACAATGTGTAACTGCAAAATTCTAATTTTACTGCACATAAATCAGCTAGAAATATTATTATTTTGCATATATTTTGCATTATTTTCACCATTTTTAGTTTTATAATGTCAAGTATGAGAGTTTTGGGGGTTATTTTGTACAGTGTATGTTTGACACATGATTTCAGATTAAATATTTTACAGCAGACATGACATTTGACGTATTTAGTCGCATTCCATCCACATAAACGGTTGAACAAACACAGTGTGTTCTTGAACGACACGCGTCCTCGTCTCAGTCTAAACCGGTTCCACTTAACGTCCTGGTTCTCGCCTCTCCTCATTTATCCAGACACCCACACGATGCCGGGATGGTGAAGCGCTTGAGGTCGGCTCAGCCTCAGTAACCGTCTGTGTTCAGCCTCACCTCTACATTCAGCAGCGTGTCGTGTTCTGGTCTCTGGTCATACATGTAATTAAATCCCTCCAACGGGCCTGAAGCTGACACAAACCACAGAATCCATCCTTCCCTCCGTCAGCCTCCTCCTCCTCCTCCTCCGACTCGACTCCGGCATTCCTTCGGCCTGACTGCATCAAACTGCTGAATTATAATTAATTAGTGGTTGGAAAAAAATAGAGACTCAGCTGGCGGAGAGAAAATTATACAGTGAGCTTCCAGAGAGTAAAACTTAGAGAGAAAGAGGCGAAAACTTCAGTCTGTTTGAGGCCAAAACAGCAGCAGCAGCATCTGTTGAACAGGAAACGACACATTCTGGAAATTCCTGTTTATTACGTATATTTAAAAAAACAAATGCTGTTAACTAGGCTTTGTTTAACTCCAGGAACTTCAACAGGCTTCTTTGGATGAAGCTGCAGAAGAAGATGAAGTGAATAGCATTGATCATATTGGTACTATGTGGTGTTCTGATGGGAAAACCTTGGATTCTAACATCCATGTTGATGAGGCTTAAACACGTCGTCCCACAACAAACACACTCCCTCATGCAAATGGAAATCCTGGCAGGGAAATGCACCCCACCACATGACAACAACATCAACCAATCAGGAACATGTTGAGGAACATCACAATGGTCCAACATGTTGATGTGACCTCCAAACTTCCTCCACCCCATTGTGATCAAGCATCAACAGGATGCAGTGGAACAAGTTTGATTGACAGAGGCCCCACTGCACAAGCCAGAGTACCCAAAGGATCCAGTGGTTCCAGACCCCATAGGACACCCTAAGAGGTCCTCTGGTCCATGCCCAATGGGGGACCAACACAATATTAGGCAGGTGGTCTTAATGTGATGCCTGATCGGTGTATGTACATATCTATTTTCAGTTTCATGGGTGCATGGTGGGAAAAAAGCTTGAAAGACCTTTCAGAGAATCAGACTTCATCACAAATAATAGGACATTTCTGTAACCCGCAAAGTAGACCTGGAACCACCTGGAGAAGAACCACAGAACCAGAGGTGAAGGCGTCGGGGCTGTCCTGACCAGTGCTGTACCAGTTCATGCTTTTCTTCATGGTGATGTTAAGGCACCGACCTATATCCCTGTTTTCATAGATTAAACTTGTGTGTGCAATTTGTCTACAACATTTTTATATTTGAAATTTGCACAATTCTTTTTTGTTTTTTTCAAGATTTATTTTTGGCCTTTTTGTGCCTTTATTAGATAGGACAGGGAAGGAAGGGGAAGGACATGCGGTAAACGCCCGGAGTCGGAGTCGAACCCGGGACAGCTGCTACGCCTCTGCACTTGGGTCACGCGACATAACCATTAGGCTATCAGGGCGCCCCCGAAATTTGCACATTTCTTGCTGACTCCACAGACAGGCTTGCTGCTTAATTTCCACTGTGCAATGGAAATAAAAGAATTCTTCTAATGTTCTGTTGAGTCTTTATAAGCAGGGAATCCATTCAGAGATGCTCCTGTCTGCTCTCATCCTCTGTGCATTGATTTAAAAAAAAACAATCAGCTGATGTTTCTATTTGTGTGCAGCTCATGTCTGACTAAAGCACAACGAGCAGTCAGAAGGATGAGCAGCGTTACGACTGAGTTACGTGTCCAAGGTGAAACTGATCATCGACTTTTAGTTCCAGAGCAGATTAGAGTCAGGCGTTTCATTGAGCTGAACTCATCTTTGATTCACTCAAACCAGATTTACACTGCAGCTCAGACGTCTCTTTACATGAATCGCCTTCCCTCATTCATTCTCTCCCCCCCCCAAAAAATCTAATAACCAGCCCAGCAGGTGAAGCCTGGATGAGATCAGCTCAGAGTCCTGGACCACGTCTGCTGTTAGACGCTGATCCGTTTCCTTCAACTCCGCCTCATCAATCTCCTCCTGTGGCATTAGAGGGCTGATTAGATTTACCCCGCCGCAGACAGACTAATTTATAAGATCTGGTGAGGCTGATGGAGAGAAGTTCTGTGCAGAAGTCGCTCTGTGGATGTGGAGGCGATTGTTTATCGGGAGCTCGATCAGCAGATTTGGATTAGCTCGGATGGTTAATCGATACGTGGAGTCGAGCTGTGGTCGGAAGTTGGCGGGGAAAGTGAACTTCATTGCACTGAAGCTGCATTTCTGCCACTTGTTTGGTACCAAAAAACTACTTTTAATCCTGTAAATACTGTTTAAATCATCATCCAAGTGTTTTATAACTGGAGAAAGGCTCTGAGCGGCAACTTAAAACATAGCTGAAGACTTGGATCGTGCAATAAGACAGGCCTGCTGGAGTCTTTGGGTGAAGAACTACAGATCTCCAAAGCCTTTGTTTGCATGATTTGCTGTCTAATGAGGATGTTCTGGTGTGTTTTCCAACTGGTTATGGACAAAGTTTCATGACCAATATGTCTGTAGGAAGCTACTAAACAAGACTATATGAGATCGACCTACCTTATCTATCTATCGAATCTGATGATCTTTTAGAAATACGAGAGCCTAAAGGGATATTCAAGGAGCCCTCGATTCACAGAAGACGTTGTTGGAAGAAAAAATTGAAGCTGCAAGCAGCGTCGGACGGGCCCTCGCTTCCCTCTGCACCACCACTGTGGAGACGATCGGAATGTTTAAAACACCCAATAGTGTTTGTCTCATCCTGCTCTGCACATGTAGCAAATTTCATGTCTGTAGGACAAAGCACTGACTTGATATGAATTTTTGAAATTTCTAGGGGGCGCTGTGGAGCTGTTTAAAATTTGGAGTGTGCAAATCTTGGTCTTGGGATACTTTACGTGTGTACCAAATTTCATGTTTGTAGGATAAAGCAGTGATTTTATATGAGTGTTTGAATATTTGTAGGGGGCGCTGTGGAGCCGTTTGACCACGCCCATTCCTGAATTGTACATCAAACGTTAATTCTTGACATTAATGAGGTTTTGTGTGGATTTGGTGATATTACGTGGATCCCTTCACCTCCAAAACCCATTTCGTTCCACATGGCGAATTTGCTCAAAATGGCCGCCATGCCACGCCCACACCGTGTGAAACAGCCACGAGATTTTAATAACTTTTCATCCTGGATGGGTCGAGATGACACACAGCGAATTTGGAGAAGATCGGACAAAAATCCTGGGAGGAGTTCGTTAAATTCCAATACCTGCGCACCACATGCTGTAGGGGGCGCCGTTGAGCTTTTTTGCTCAAAATGGCCGCCCTGCCACGCCCACACCATGTGATGCAGCCATAAGATTTTAATAACTTTTCATCCTGGAGGGGTTCAGATGCCACACAGCGAATTTGGTGAAGATCGGCCAAAAATCCTGGGAGGAGTTCGTTAAATTCCAATACCTGCGCACCACATGCTGTAGGGGGCGCCGTTGAGCTTTTTTGTTCAAAATGGCCGCCCTGCCACGCCCACACTGTGTGACGCAGCCACGAGATTTTAATAACTTTTCATCCTGAAGGGGTCTAGATGCCACACAGCGAATTTGGTGAAGATCGGCCAAAAATCCAGGGAGGAGTTCGTTAAATTCCAATGCGCACAGCGTTTTCTAGGGGGCGCCGTTGAGCTTTTTCGAAATTTCAAAAGCAGGAATGTTTTTGTCTCGGGCTACTGTACCTGTGTACCGAATTTCATAGCTGTACGTGAAACTAGCCATATTAACTCCACTAAAGCCCAATTTTCTAGGTGGCGCTGTTGAGTCATTTTGCCATTTATATGTGTAATTCCCCCAAAATATCAAATTTTTCGCCAGTCCTGATGGGTGTGCCAAATTTGGGGAGTTTTTGAGCATGTTTAGGGGGTCAAATTAGGGTTCAAAGTGGCGTAAGAAAAAGAAAGAAACAAAGAAACAGAGCAGGAACAATAGGGTCCTTGCACTGTAGTGCTCGGGCCCTAAAAAAGACCAACTCCTCAATCGATCCTTCTTTTTATAGTTTGTCTCAAAGTTTTTTCTGAAAATATTGACCGACGCTGGTTTGAATTACCTTAAAGGACCCAGGCTCTCTTTAGCGGAGCCGAACGAGCAGCCTTGGAGGATAAACGATCGCAGCCCGTCTGCTTACGACGCTAAAGGCCACGTCGGGGCGGCTTCATGTGGGAGCGTCGGGAACAGAGGAGCCCTGTCGGAGCTCAAACCTGAATGCGGACCATTCAAGGTGAGTCACGCAGGCGACAGGCCCTCGCGTTTGTCCTGGAGTTTATTTATCCACTTCGACTCCGAGCGAAGGCGATGATAACACGACGGGGCTCGGCTCCCTGTGGGGCCGAAGCCGCCTCTCCAGCGCCGAGCCGACCTCAGGCCACACACACCCAGTTCTATTTATCCCCCGAGGCTCCGGCTGCTTTTCTGAGGCTCTTTTCTAAGCACCTGTAAATGCTCCCAGTGTAGCAGCATTTCTTTTTATTCTCACAGTGGCCCCTGTCTTCCTCCTCCTCCTCCAGCAAACACAGCCCCTGTTCTATAATCTATCAAACCGTTCCTCCACTCGACCTTCCGCCGTCCAATCTGCTCTTTTCGGGGATTTTTCTGCTGCACATGTAGAAACATGAGTTGTGAAATCCACAGCTGGAACATGAGTGTTGCACAAATCCGTCCTGAGTGTCTGTGTGTGACTTTTTGTGTTTGACATGTTCATATGACGGCTTTCAGAGCAAATCAGCTGCTTTTTAAATCCTCATCGGTTCAGTTCTTCTTCTGCTCTCCGCTAAAGTCACATTATATTTTAGATCCTTTATCGCTCTGCATGCTAACAAACAATGTCTCCTGGCCGCGGTCCTTGATTCATTTTGTGCAGAAAAAGAGTCAAATAATGCCTCATTTAATTCATATATTATTATTTTATATTTAAATTTATTATTTTTTTTATTAATATATTTTATTATTATATACAAACATATTATTATTAATATATGTTTATTACATCATTCTATTGTTATACTATAATTTTATTTTCAAATTAATTTTGTTTAATTATTATATTATATTATTATACACAAAAATATTATTATATATTTATTTTATCCTTTTATTATTATATTATTTATTATTTTATTTTAAATTAATTCTCCTTATTATTATAGTATTATATACAAAAATATTATTATTAATATGTATTTTTAACATTCTTTAATTGTTATATTATTCATTATTTTATTTTAAATTAATTATTCTTATTATATTATTAAATACAAGAATATTACCATTAATATGTATAATAATTCATTATTTTATTTTTTCATTTTTTTATTAAATTATTATTATATACAAAATATTATTATTTATATTTATTGTATCAGTTTATTGTTATATTATTATTTTATTTTAAATTAATTATTATTTTCATTATTCTATTCAAAAATATAATTATTAAAATGGATTTATTGTATCCTTTTATTGTTCTGTTATTATATTTTTAATTCAGAATTATTTTACATGAAATTTTATCACTAATATATTTTAATTAGTTCTTTTTATAATCGTATGAATTATTTTATTTTATATTAATTACTATTTTTACTATTATATTATCTTATTATATACAAAAATATTATTATTAACATATCATTATTAATAAATATTTACATATTTATATAGAAATTGTTAGAAGAAGATTCCCACCAACTGAACTTAAACTGCGACTGTGTAAAAACTATACGAGATATCAAAACACAGATTTGGGTGAAGAACACTAAAAGTCTTGTGACATTTTTAAACTTTGAATGAAGTTCCTTCTGTAAAATCCATCAGAGCTACAGGGTTCTAAAGACGGGTGGGTTTGGGTCGACTTCCTGTTCATTTCAAAGGGGATTTCTAACGCAGTTCTTTTAAACAAATTTTATTAAAAAAAATCAACAAAAACAAATCATATCAGAAGAAACTATAATAAGAACAAGGCTGAGCAATAGCAATAATTACTAAATAATAATGTACAAGCTCGGAACAGTGGCTCGAACTGTTGATCTCTTAAAGACTCTACATTAGTTAGTCTGGATTATGATGAACTATGATGATGAAACTTGCAGATTTTAAAAGATAATAAAGTAATATTAACAATCAGTCTGCATCAGTGGACCTTTGGATGATGTTTTTGTGGAAGAGACTCTTTAAAAAAACACCTAAAATGCCTGAAAACTGAAGTTAAACTGAGAATTAAAGGGCGGCGGCGGCGGCTGAGTGACGGAGTAAAGGCGGGCTGGTCGGCTGGTTCGGCCTCGTAGCAGTGTTATGATCTGTTCCCGGTGTTTATGAAGCCCAGAGCCGACTCTTTTTTTTCTTCCCCTCTGCAGCAGAAATGATTAATGTGGTGCCCTGGATGCCACGGCTTCCACATCACACAGATAACGGCTTCCCGGCCTCCCGTCAGAGTCCCGGAGTTTAAAAAGGAATCTGAGTTTTTTCTTCTTTTTTTTTACACGTGGAGGTACGAGCTGTTGGCTTCTGTCCACAGACACTCAGCCTTTACATGCATGTATGTTCAGTGTTCTCTGCCACACACACACACACACACACACACACACACACGCTCAGCGAAAGTCTTTCATTTTCCATTGTGCGACGGCTGACCCTAAATATTTACACTGCCTGGCGAGAGGCAGCGCCCGGGGATCTGAGCCTCGGCTGGTAGCTGTGAATGTGTCGTCTGTTTGCCCGAGAGCCGAGCCAGCTTCGGTTTACAGCGTCGGCTTCGTTGTCAATCACAGACATCGACGCTCTCGGCCCCTCGAATCCAGATATCTGATGGTATAAACACTCCGGGCTGGATGGGTGACTCATGCTGGACTCAGACAGACGGGGGAGAAACGAGCCAAACCACGTCTCAACATGAACCCCTCTGCTCGGTAGAGTGTTAAAGTTCCCGCCGGTGTGACTTTAAAGTGGATTTTCAGCTCATCTTTAAGCTGATTCATGAGACGTGTTTCAGGATTTCACTTTTGCTTGGTTTGATTCAGTCACGAAAACCTCATTTTCTTTCTTTCATTAACAAAACAAGGATAAAAGAAACATTTTTTACTATTGTTTTCAAACATTTTACTTTTAGTTCACATATTTTTTCCCCCCAGTTTTGTTAAATTACAGATAACTAGTAAGATCACAGGAAAAAATACAACAAAAAACTGTAAAAGCTTGCATCAAACATCTGCATTTTTACAAATATCGCAAAATTGCACTGTTTCTTATAGTATTTAAAATGGCCTAAAGTACAATATAACAGACACTTGATGTTACTTGAAAGAAAAATTATGTGTATTCTTTTTTGAAAAATGGTAAATAATTCATTAAATATATAAAAATGATTCTTTTTTAACTGTCTCAACCACCAGCTCTTCACTCTCCGGTCCGGTTCCTGTACCATCGGAGCAGGAGCCTGGTTCGCTGGTTCGTTTGCCGACAGTATGTCAGACCTGCTCCTGGTGCACGTTGGACTCTGGCAGGGCTGCCCTTTGTCACCGGTTCTGTTCATAACTTTAATGGACGGAATTTCTAGGTGCAGCCAGTTTGTGGACCACAGGATGTCATCTCTGTTCTTTACAGATGATGTGGTCCTGTTGGCCTCATCGAACCTGGACCTTCAACCACCAGCTCTCCACTCTCCATCGGGTGATCGAGGGTTCATGGGAGTTGGCCCAACCAGTTCACCTGGGCTTTGTGGATTTGGAGAAGGCGTTCAACCGTGTCCCTTGTGTCATCCTGTGGGGGGGTGCTCTGGGAGTATGGGGTCCGGGAACCCTCTGCTAAGGGCAATCCGGTCCCTGTACCACCAGAGCAGGAGCCTGGTTCAAATTACTTTATGTCATAACTTTTATGGACGGAATTTCTAGGCGCAGCCAGGGGCCGGAGGGGGTCCGGTTTGGGGACCAATGGATCTCATCTCTGCTTTTTACAGATGATGTGGTCCTGTTGGCTTCATTCAACCTGGACCTCCAGCGTTCACTGGGGCGGTTTGCAGCCCAAGTGACTGGGATGAAGATCAGCACCTCCAAGTCCGAGGCCATGGCTCTCCACTGGACAAAGGTGGCTTTCCCTCTCCGGGTCGGTGGAGAGTCCCTGCCTCAAGTGGAGGAGTTTAAGGAGCTAAACCAAAAGGCGAGGCTCTGTATTAACTGGTCAGTCTACATTCCTGCTCTCACCTATGGTCATGAGCTTTGGGTAATGACCGAAAGAACGAGATCCCGGATACAAGCAGCCAACATGAGTTTCCTTCGTAGGGTGGCTGGGCGCACCCTTAGAGATAGAGTGAGGAGTTCAGTTCACCAGGAAGGAGCTCGGAGTAGAGCCGCTACTTCTCCACGTCAAGAGGAGTTTCCACCATCTAAGCACTGGCTCCAGGTTCTAAAAACTGGAACTCAGCAAGCACCAACTCTTTGCTGGGCCAGAGCTAAGCACCGAGTACGTCAGGGGCTGGGGGTGGGGTTATCATGACTGACGATCAACGGTGGAAAGGGACACACAAGCGCTAATTAGTGTCCTTGTTCTCCAGGACGTCCCTGGTCCGATCGCAGATGTATTGGAATGACTCCTGGAAGTTTACCACAAACTGTTGACCTGAAATCCGCTACAGTTGTGTCCCACCAGTAGCGCGATCACGGATGTGTCCCGGCAACAGGAGGACCTCCGCCTCACAATCAGCCTTAAGACCATCTATAGAGATAAACATAGATATTATCATCAACTTACTGTTTAACTGCTATGTAATGGATGCAAGCCTCGTTGTATTACAGTGAGGCAATGACATGACTCCAGCTTGGCTCCTTGCTGATGGAAAAGCAAACAGGTTCTTAGGAGGGACGAGATTTGAACGAACTAAGCACCAGAACTGAACTTCTTGGTGGAAAAGGGGCTTCAGAGAACTGTATTGGATGCAGCAAATACCACTGGATCTGAGCCTTGAAATGCAGCCGCTGACCTTTTGCTCTTTAAAGCTACGACTTTAGATATTTATTAATTCTGTAAAACTCCGGATTCCTTCCAGTCCGAACATTTTATTTACTCCTAAATGATCCACACAGTGCAGCTACTGTTTGGGTTAAAGTAAAGGTTAGGATTAATGGACACAAATGAGGGGGGAAAAAAAGCAGGGAGTGAATCTGGCAACGCCGCCCTTTAACATTTTAACACCCTTCTTTGCCTCGCTGTGCTCTGGACGCGCAACATCCCGCGCTGGCATCGGACGCCGGCGTAAATCATCTCGCAGAATCGGTGGATGTTAATTTCTTGGAAGGCTGCTCTGGCACGCGGACAAAACAACAAACACTGGAAAGCTCAACCAGATAATTCTGCACGCTTTATCTAATGGTTTTAAATATTTGTTTGATGACTTTTGACAAATTCTTACAAGCAGAGACTCGAAACTAAGGATTTTTCCGTCGTCGGATAAATGGAAAACCGGCTCAAGCAGGTGTTAACGGCACGATTAAACCTCCATATTCCGCTGACTGACCAAACTGCATCTCAGTGGAAACCAACCATCCAGCAGCCTGACGGACACCAAGAGGTCAGGACGCTTTTCACCTTCTCAGGAATCCAAACCTCAACGACCGTCAAGGTTCCTCCGCTCATTTCACAGAGAAACCAAAGTGTGACGCAGGAGCTCCTTCTCCCGAGCCGAGGAATGCTGAAAGCCCCCAATAACCCGACGACTCCTCGGTGCCTCCTTCTCCTCTGATATAATTTGCTGGAGTTTTATTGGCGTTGGCCTGTCTGGGCTTCTGTGCTGGTGGAGAGCTATTAACTTTAACAGGCCTCAGTCAGGCTACTTAGAGGGTGAGACAGAGAGAAGAAATGCCATGAGACGGCGACGCAGGGAGACGGGGAAGTTGAAGCAACATCTCCCTGCGCGGCATAAATCACCTCCAAGCCTACACGGTGGCTCTGCTCGCCGCTATCTCTGCAAATGCTGGAGTGTTTGAGGGTTTGCAGGCGCTCACGAAATTAAACCTTCGCTTGTAACACGTCCTGTTAGCACTTTTCTTCGCCCCCGAGAAATAATTATCAAAATCGGAATGAATTACGGCAGGAATGAGCTCCCCGCGTGCCCCGCGAGGCCTCGTCTCGCATTCACTTAAACGGACTGATTCAATATTTGCAGGATGTGTCTCGAACTGTACAAACACACGAGTAGGCGAGACGTTCTGGGTGTGCAAAAAAAAAAAAAGATCCGGTGTTATTTTGATTAAAAATGCTTTTTTTTCACATTCTACAGCAGTGTGCAGTTTTGCTCTTGCAAGAATCACAGACTGACTGATCAAAGTTCTCCCTAAACTCTGCACAAAATGTCAGTTTTCAACGTATAGCCTTAAATCATGTACAGTGCATTTGGGGTTCCTCACCGTTGTCACTGTGGAGGAACCTTTGGAGCTCAAAACAGATCCTTGAGGAACCAATGCTGCAGATGTTACTCAACAAACCCCTCAAAGGTTCTTCAAAGACCCGTTCTATGGCATTTATGGGGTTTGAGGTTACACTTTTAGCACAACAAAGATCCTGACGTTGCTCGGGTTCTCTTTTATTTTGAAAGGGTTTCTTCCACATTTCTCGACAACATGCAGTTTTCTTCTTGCAAAAATCAGACACCAAGCATTTAAAGTTCTCTTCAAACTCTGCAAAATAAAGGTCAATTTTCAATGCATTGTCTTAAACCATGTTAATGCATTTGGGGTTCTTCACCATTTCCACTGTGGAGGAACCCTTGGAGCTCAAAACAGATCCTTGAGGAACCAATGCCGCAGATGTTACTCAACAAGCCCCTCAAAGGTTCTTCAAAGACCAGTTCTATGGCATTTTATGGGGTTTGAGGTTACACTTTTAGCACAAGAAGGATCCTTGATTTTTCTCAGGTTTTTATTTTGAAAGGGCTTCTTCCACATCTCTCAACAACATGCAGTTTTCTTCTTGCAAAAATCAGACACTAAGCATCCAAAGTTCTTCTCAAACTCTGCTAAAATGTCAGTTTTCAACATATAGTCTTAAACCATGTTAATGCATTTGGGGTTCTTCACCGTTGCCACTGTGGAGGAACGTTTGGAGTTCAAAACATCTCCTTGAGGAACCAAGAAAGGTTCTTTAAAGATCCGTTTTGTGGAGTTTCAGGTTACACTTTTAGCACCTTACTCTTATGCTGCTTCTAACTTAAGCTTTTAACAGTGAACTATCCGATAACGGGTTTGGGAGGCCAGAATTTACCACCTGCTAAAAAAATGTTGCTTTTAAATGTATATTCTTAAATTGTCTACAACGCATTTGGGTTTCCTTATCATTGTTGCTGTGGAGGAACCTTTGGAGCTCTAAATAGTTACTTGAGAAACGAATACAAAGGAAATTACTCAACAGAACCCTCAAAGGTTCTCCAAGGAGCCTTTTGTGGGGTTTGAGGTTACAATTTCAGCACTTTATTACTATTATTATGCTCCTAAATCCATTCTAGAGCTTACAACAGCTAACTATTCTGGGTTTGCAAAACAAGATCCTGTTTTGTCAGTCATTGGTTCTCTGATTATTTTGATCATTTGCTGTTGAGTTGTTCACCTCCAGTTGTCGATGAAGGTTTGTGAGGCCAGAGTTTACCATGTGCTGCAGGCTGCTGGCCCAGAATCTTACTGCACTGCAAAAAAAGGCCAGCTTTCAATGTATAGTCTTAAATTATTTGGTTTTCTCACCATTACCACTGTGGAGGAACCTTTGGAGCTCAAAATAGATCCTTGAGGAACCAATGCTGCTGATGTTACTCAACAAACCCCTCAAAGGTTCTCCAAAGACCTATTTTATGGCATTTTATGGGGCTTGAGGTTACACTTTTAGCACTTTATTTTTATTATTATGCTCCTAAATCTAAAACTGTTCAGGGTTTGCAAAAAAAAGGTCCTGGCTTTGCTCAGGTTCTTTTTTATTTTGAAAGGGTTTCTTCCACATTTCTCGACAACATGCACTTTTCTTCTTGCAAAAATCAGACACCAAGCGTTTAAAGTTCTCCTCAAACTCTACAAATAAAGGTCAATGTTCAGTGCATCGTCTTCAACCATGTTAATGCATTTGGAGTTCCTCACTATGGGGGATCCTTTTGCATTCCTTGAGGAACCAATGCAGCAGAAATTATCTAACAAACCACTCTGAAAGGTTCTTCAAAGACCTGTTTTATGGCATTTAATGGGGTTTGAGGTTAGTTTCAGCACAACAAAGATCCTTGATTTTTCTCAGGTTTTTATTTTGAAAGGGCTTCTTCCACATTTCTCAACAACATGCAGTTTTCTTCTTACAAAAATCAGAGACCAAGCGATCGTTAATCGTTGGTTCTCTGATGATTTCGGTCGAGTTGCCCTCCTCTTGTTTCTCCTCTTGTCGTCGATGAGGGTTGCTGAACCTGTTGGTTCTCAGCCAGCTGCTGAGTGAATGAGGCCTGACTCATTGGTCCATTGTTCCTCCGGAGCCCGGGATTGGAGAGTTGTTTTTTTTTTGTTGGCAGCTCCTGTTGCTGCCGTCCGGTCAAACACGTCTCTCCTGAGCTGTTGTCGACCATCTGTTCAGGCAGGGCTTCACCTCAGCGCTGCGGCTCTGTGGCCTGAACGGCAGCGCGACACTGTGTGAAAGGATGAAGCTACCCCAGGAGGACTGGATTCAAGAACACGTGAATGAGTGATAAATTTCCTGCGGTAAAAAGTGGACACCAGCGTTTAACATGTGCTGCAGGCTGCCAGCCCAGAATCTTAATGCACTGCAAAAAATTTAAATTTCAATGTATAGTCTTACAGAACATAGACACCTTTTGAGTTCCTTGAGAAACCAATGCAGCAGAAGTTATTATAACCAGAAAGGCTCTTCAAAGACCTGCTTTGTGGGGTTTATTTGTCCATTTTGACCTCTTTATTGTCATTTTGCTCCTGTGTTCCTCAATAAAACAGACACTTTTTAACATTAAGGGCGGCTCTGGCTCAGGTGGTAGAGTGGGTTGTCCACTGATCGCAAGGTTGGCGGTTCGATCCCCGGACACTCCGCATGCCGAAGTGTCCTTGGGCAAGACACAGAACCCCAAATTGCTCCCAATGGTAGATTAGCACCTTGCATGGAAGTCTGTCGTCACTGGTGTGTGAATGGGTGAATGTGAAACACATTGTAAAGCGCTTTGAGTACCACTAAGGTAGAAAGGCGCTATATAAGTGCAGACCATTTACCATTTACCAAAAATAGAGAGTCATTCAAGGTTCCTCCAGCAAATTGTTGTCTGATTTGAGCTGTTTAAGGTTCCTCCAGGAGCCCCACAAGCCTCCACAGTTATCTTCTATAAGCCTCATGCAAAAATTAGCAGTTTGCACTAAGTGGATATTGTAAAAATAATAACAATAAATAAAAACTGTGTTGGTCAGCATAACGGAGAAGCTGTGACCAACGGTGAGGTTGAGTTCAGCGCCTTTTTGGTTGAACTGCAGGCAGTGTTTACTTAGATCACAGAGAAGACGACAAGATAATAAAAAATGAAAGATGCTTGATCAATACAATAAATGCAGCATGGTTCATAAACAGTAGACAGAGGAGCAAGTTGATGGAAGATACATTCAACACGGTGAAACATCTTTCTACAGTTGATGTGCAGAGTAGAGAGAGAAATGTTTCGTTTGTAGAGGTTAGAAAAATGTAAACAGGTCAAGTTATATCTCTGAATCAACCTCTTTTATACAGTATTGGTAACACCAGTGGGCACATGTACGAAGAAATTCTACTTTATTTTAAGACTTATAGCATTTTAACTGTGTGCAAAAGACATTTCTGAGTTCTCTCTACTTCTAGTCATGGTTGTTCTGTTTCTATAGAGGTGCAGGACTTTATACTGCAGAGAAAAATGAACCCACAGTGAAGAAAAATGTGACAGGAGCAAATAAATACCAAGAAATCTGCATGGAGTCTGAAGGGGTTTAGAAAACAGAGGAAATAAATGGCATCAGACACTGTCCTGATGTTGATCTAGAAGGAATTAGCAGGACTTCTTACCTTATTTATGTACTTTTTTTATAGTTTACCGCGAACACAGGGTTCTAAACAGCATTTTTGTGGGGATGATAGATGCAACTCTTCCCTGATCAAACTCCTTCCGTAAAGAATAAAAAACCAGGTTGCATCTTGTTTTTAATCTGCACACAAACAGAAAACTGAATATTTGTGGTTGTCAGGAGGAAAAATGGAGTTCCAGCCCTTCATCTAAAACCGTGACATCTCCAAGCTGCAGCTGAGATAAACCCTGAGGGCTTATTGCTCAAACTCAAGGAAGCTTCTGCGGAGCCACAAGAGACGGAACACGAAGCCGCAGCCTGAAGAGCCTGAAACGATTCGACTCCCAGCAGCTCCACGAGACAGTTTGGACAGTTTTCGGAGTAAATCCCAGCTCGGACCCCCCCTCCGGGCGCTTGGTGCCCACCGTGGGGCATGCTGTGGTGTGGAGGGTTGGTGGGGGGGGGGCGTGCTAGCTTAGCACAATAGCTAATCCACGAGCTAAACACTCAAAGCCCTGATCTGTGGCTCTGATCCCGTCTGGGTGAACAACAGTCACGACTCGGCCTCATCGCTGCACATTTACACCTTCATCTGGTCATCGTTAGGCAAAAACACGAGCCGCCGACGCCGCTCTCTGCCTTTATTAACTCTATCTACTGGTTGTTCCGTCAGATAGCGTGAAAAATAGCTTCTCCTTACAGGGAAAATCTTCAGGGCGGTTGTGTGAATTATGGGTTGAGGCATAAAATGAGGTATTGACCTACTTGCAGTGGGTCCCCACATGGCAGGAAAGGATGTTTTATGATTCTCTGCCCAAAGGCAAGAGGAGATACTGGAGTTTATTTTAAAGCATCGGAGGCTAAAAATAAGAGGAGATACTTTCAAAGTTGCAGAAGAGAGGAAGCGATTACGAAACGCTGCGTCAGTAAAGAGCCTGCAGACTTCCTCCTGAGTAGTTTGGATGCTTGTCCAACATTAAAAGATCGAATTTTTGTTGCCCAAAGAACAAAAAGCTGGTATGAAGGTACAAATACAGTTGAGTTCTTATGATTAAACAAAATAATCCCACATCAGGGACATTTTCAGTGATACAGCAGCAAAAAGATGGTGCAAAAACGTAACAGCATTAGCATAAAGTGACAAAAAATATACATCAATACTAGGGCTGGACCCCAATATTCCAATATCTAAATATTTGTTTGTTGTGGTGGTATTTGAATA